>SNQJ01S0000834.1:465241-490938 GCA_010110895.2 Picea sitchensis | reverse complement strand
TGCTTCGTGCGCATATAAGACTGCTATTCCTCTTGAGCTTGATTTCCTTTGTCTTCTGTTTTCCTGTCATCTTCACTGTTGTACTTGCCATCAATGACAAGCATAACACTTTCCAACATGTCGAGCCATCAGAACATAGGAAATAAGTTCAGGAACCAATCCTAGAACATATACACACAGTCGGGAGCCTGGGAAACACTCTAACCTAGGGAGAACAACAAATCCCTGAGCATGTTGATGAGATCATCGACATACAAGAGATTGCCTATGATAGGAAGAGGAAAGATATCATGAAGAGGACAACCAAGAAGAGAAGGCTAATGCTAGATAGCTCGATTCTCATCACCACAAAGGAGAATATGCTCAGCACAAAACACACCAAAACATTTGATCTTATCGGCACAGGGATGTCTATCATGGATGCAACATTGGATAGAGGAAGGAGAGATGAAAAGGAAATGGCCACTGTACTAAAGGATTTGGAGCATCTATGTCATTTTGAAAAATAATATCAAGACTCTACATAGGCCATGGTGTTTTTGAGGGGTGAGTTCCAAGATGCTCATGAAAAATTCAAAAATGAATGACACTTTTTCACCACAGGCATAGCCAATTTCCAAGAAGATACCCTTATGGAAATAGAAACCTCCAAGGACATGGAAAGGTGGTATGAAAAATATCACCAAGCAGTAGAAATTATTGTTCCTTAGATTTATTATAAGGCTCAAAGAATAATGTCAGGCATCAAATATTTTAAATGAAATGTTTTTATGAGTTCTTTCTTCTACCTTCAGTTTTCTGAGAAATAATATTTAAATAAAATTTGTGATAAGACAGTACAGAGGCTGTATCTCGTTATCAGAGTTGTAATTATAATTTCAAATGATGTAGAAATGATTTTAAAAAAAGTTAAAACAAATCCATGTATCAATTACAGATAAGTCTCACCTTGTTTGTAGTAGAAGAAAAGTAGAATATGTACTCTTGAAAGGAGATTGAGAATGCAACAATTCACACAGGTCACAAGTCTTGTTTTTACTCACAATAATAACAGAGGAAAAATTGTTACTGAATGAATTTCTGATATATTATGATCACAGTAGACATATTACTAAATTGCAATCATTCACTCTTCAAGAACTACATAAATAAATTCATAAGAGATGGAAACACAGAGGAGGCACATAACTCAAGTGGAATGAAACTTAGAATATATGTTTGCACTTGTATTAATATTCAAAGAGGTTTTCTCTTTTACATTAGGCTCGAAGCAGCCAACATTGGGATAGAAGTCACCTCGAATAGATCTAATATCTATCTATTTATACAAAAACTGTCTCAACTAAAAGTAGTTGGACTTTCCACAATATTTGCTCTAAATATAAAATACAATCCGAATGGAAAAAAAGAATGCAGATATTGTTGAGTTATAGTTTGATGTGCTAGCACTTCATATTCTCCTTCATTTTCTTTATGTGGTGCCATAATCCTCACAGAAATGAAATTAACCTTCCTGTAACAAGATAATTATGTAAGCTCTTTAATTACCAAATGAAAAATTCTACTATAAATGGAAAAATGACTTGAAATGTTTTATTCATAAAATCTATCAATCTTTGTATTGATTTATTGATAGAAAGATTATTAAAAATATAATGGATTTTATTACCTGGAAAATCACGATATTTACTCAAATCTTAACTTTATCCAATAATAAACGTCATTAATACTTCGGTGGTTTGGCGTTCGGAGGTTTTGAATGGAGGATGATAGAAATCCCGCAAAGGTCGAATTCCCGAAGAAGTTTATCTCTAATTAATCATTTTTATGTTTTAATTAATCATGCTTAAAAAATTGTATTAGCCTTAAATACTTTGAAAGTTTGTCGTTCAGGGGTTTTGGATATATCATGATAGAAATCCTTCGAAGGCTGAATTCCCAAATTAAATGTTCGAACTATTATATGTATTTCAGGGCTACGGAACTTAAGAGATTCGAAGCTCCATGAGTTCATTTGTTTTAAAAGTGCATTTTGTACTTCGGTGATTTGGCATTCGGGAGTTTTGGATGTAGCACAAGAGAAATCTCTCGAAGTCCGAATTTGCGAAGTGATTAATTAGCACTTAATCCTAATTAATTAAAGTTATTAAATGTTATATTAATTCTTTAAAACACTTTTTACATTTTTGTAATATTCATTACTTCGGCGCTTTGATACTTCGGTGATTGTGAACTCAATCTTTGTTTAAAAATCCCAAAGGGAAATCTCCCGAAGTGATGTGGCAGAGATGATGTCATTCTTGGTGACGTGTCAAGAAAGCAGAGGTGACACGTGTCACTTGAAATTATGTGAATCATCTTATAGAAATGTTAAAAATAAGTGCCACGTGTCATCCCCAAAAAGATTAGAAGACACGTGTCCTATGACTCATCCGTAAGTCCTTTTTAGAAATTATCACGAGGAACTGACTTCAGGACTTCGGGACTTCACGGCTTCATGGATTCATGAATTCAAAAATTTGGGACTTCGCGACTTCACGACTTCAAGGTTTTTGTTGTTTAGATTTCTTGAAACTCTCGAAGCGCGAAGCTCTGAAGTGACCGTTAAAGGTTTTCCTTTAAAACTCAGTCGGTTTTTATATTTCAGAGATCACAAGAACCATTTGATCAAATAGTACAACTCATCAACGAGTGTTATTTTAATATCCTTATTAATATATAACGAGCAAGGATTTATTTC
This sequence comes from Picea sitchensis, assembly GCA_010110895.2. Classification (NCBI taxonomy): domain Eukaryota; kingdom Viridiplantae; phylum Streptophyta; class Pinopsida; order Pinales; family Pinaceae; genus Picea; species Picea sitchensis. The sequence continues at coordinate 488,198 of SNQJ01S0000834.1, read as the reverse complement.
AAATTAAAAGGTAATTTCCTAAGTTTTTTGCTTTTTGGTAAAATTTTATTTCTAAGAGGTAAAAACAAAAGAATAAAAGTTGAAAATTATAAGTGTTCTAACATAGGCTCCATCTGGGGATTGTGGATCCCAGTGAGGCATGAAAGAACAGTAGACCAAGTGCCTTTATTGGGTAAATGGAGTCATTATTTCTTTTTTGAAAAACATTTTCTGGTTTTATTTAAGAATTAATCATACATAGAAAAATGAACTCATCCAAATCAAAAAACTTTAAAACATACTTAATGATTGATCTCAAGTTAGGCTACTAAAAAATTTCCTTTTCTTAAAATTGATTTCGGAATTGTTTAAGATAATCAAAATAACTTTAACTAAAATATCAGGCTCTGACCAACTTTGTTTTCTTCAAGGTTAAGTTAATATATTTATTTAGGGAATCCCTAGTTGGCTCAGGATGTAAAGATCACTAGAAAGAGAAATAGATAATAGAGTATGATATATTGATATGTATTACAGCCTTACAGATATCATATATATTGTTTCACTGCCAGCGAGTCTGTTTAGTACCCCGATGAAGTTATCTATTTCTCCCATTGAATTTTGTTTCACCACTTCAATTAATAAATTTGCATTTTGTTGAGATGAGGGCAATCAATATATAAATTTCCTTTCATCATCTCTATTATAAAAGATGGGGGCAATCGAATTATGAATTTCCTTTTACCGTTTGTCTTGGATTTTAATATTTTGAAGTGGGGGCAATCAATTTGTATGCAACATACAAAGGATGATATTTGTTTAAAATATTTAAGATGAAAAGAAGGTTTGTCTACAATTTAAAGAAAACTTTGAAACTAACTTTCTTCCAATTTTCAGTACACCTTCGCCTATAAGAGAATTTTTTGGGAATTTTAATCATTTTCAGGGATAAACTTTGAGTGAGTTTGTCAATTTAAAACCTGATATCAGAGCTAAAATTAGCAGGATTAGCCTAGACATACTTTTTCAATTAAAGTCAAAGGAACGTAAAAAAAAATTCCTAATATTGTTTTGAAAATATGCTTTTGAGTTTTCATAGTCGGGACGAGTCTCTTTATTTTTATGAAGACTAAAAGGATGAGAAAAGAGAAAGAAAATATGGAGTGGAAAGAACTCAGGGAGAGGCAAAAATAACCAAATCAAGGCTTCAGAGGATCTGAATAAAAAATGTCCTAATCCCACACAAGTTTGTGTATTAAGTTCATACTTCTTTCGAGCTTATTTATTATTATTATTATTTATTTTTTATACCAGACATGGCTTTAGAAATTTTCAGCATGACACTTCGAGTTATATTTTCTACATCTCCAATTTTTAGATTAGGTGATAACATCATCATGAGAAAAAATTCCTTTGCATTTATTTCAATCAATGTTTTTAAATTTTACTCGGATTATAAAGAAGAATAGGAACTCATACTTTATTTTTCTTTTGAATTTTCACCAAGGAATATTATTTATTTATCACCTATTTTTAGAGAGAAAAAAAAGACGAAAAGATGAGTGTCGAGTTTTTCTGAGTCTCATCTCCTGTTCAACAAGATCTATTCTGAAAAGCGACAAGAACAGTAGACCACGTGACTTAATCCTTCTGCGACCTGAAATCAACCCTGTCAAACTCTGAACCCTGTCATTGGGCTATGGAATCATAATTCCTAAAAAATGAACCATACTGGATTCCAAACTGAGAACCGAACTACTGAACTGAAATAAAACGTTGATCTAGAATGTTGAAATGAAATGTTGATTTGGAAAACTTATTTATATACATTGGCCCTACACTAATCAGGAAAAAATCCATTGATCAAGTAATATGAAATTTCCAATGGAGCCATGTAAATAGTGGATTCCTTAACATACCTTGCTTGCTGCTAAATGAAGGAATGAAAAGATAATATTTTTTTTTGCAGCAGAGAATGAATAGGTAGCGTGCGCTTATTTCTGAAATTTGGTTGCATACAAAACGCTGCAAAATTTTGGACCTCTTGAAGAAAATACTCCAACCAAACAACCATTGTATCATGAAAAGATAAATAATTTTCAAAATCAACCAATACCTCTTCCTATTGACCAAGTTGTATGAAATTCCTTTGCACACTTTATCCACTATTAATCTTTTATTTTTCTGATGCAAGAATTTCATATTGAGGCTCACTAGTCTATTGCTCATCAATTTCTAAACAGGAAGGAGAGATCAACTGCTCTAGTAACCCCTCCTTATCTCCTTCATCGCATGTTCAAGAATATTCTTCATCATTTTCATACACAGGCTCATTGCTTTTACAGTGCAACTGATAATTTTCATGTTGAACAAAACTCTCTGAAGAAAAGGAAATAATGTGTTGCTCATCAACTTCAAGATCACATTCATCACAGTTATCAAACAAAAGATAACTATTGTACGTTTCCATGCATGCTGGGAAATAAATCTTCTCTTCTTCATCCTCTCGATACTCATCATAAATAGGATGATTATATAAAAAAAATTGAACCTTGACTTTCAAAAACCTTCATTTCTTGATGATATAGTAATGATGACTGAATACTAGTAGCTCGATCGAAATAAGAATTTAGAACAATAGTTTGATCATGGAAGTAATTACTATGAACATTTGGTACAATGACAAATGCACTTAGAGTATTGTTTCCATTGTTAGTATCATTACCAAAATCATCTTTTCCAAGAGTTGATTGCTTATGGTCTTCAGTAATCCATTGGCCTTCACAAGGATCTAGATCAGCAGAAGATTCATCACCTTGTCTTTGATCTGCTTGAAATACTAGAGGGTCTACATGGATTTCTTCATGTTTACTTGCAATCATGTCATCTTCGTTCTTACTGTTGCAAGAAACCTCTTCTTGATTTACTTGAAAGTCTTCTCCATATCAATTTTCCTGATCTGTTTGAAGGCAATATTGTTTTTCTACAAATTTGTCTTCATATATGTGACCACAATTGCAATCGTGTTCTTATTTTTCATTAGAAAACTAATTATCTTTACAATCTTATTCTATGAAATATAAATTGCAACAGTCTTAAAAAGAAAGATCATTTGGATAGATCCTCCTGCAATACTTATGGAAGGAAGCATGAAATTATTTTAATGATGAGATGTTGGAAGGAGGAAGATACTTGTACCAATGAAAAACATCTCCTCCCTGACTAAACATGAACAGTTTCATCAAAACATCTTCATGATGAATATCTAGTTGATCCATAAGCTTATGAAACTCAAGAAAGTGTTGTGTAGGATTATCATCTTTATCCTCTCTAAAACTAGGAATATTAATCTACCCATTATTTAATATCAGGAACAACGTTTGGAAAACCAAAAACATTTGTAAATTCCAAAGGATCAAACCTCGCAGTAATTCGAGCAGCGAAAGAACTTGACATCTTGAAACCAGTGGAGTCTCCAGTGAATCATGTGGAGTCTTTGAACCAAGGAGTTGTCAGGTGAATGATAGAGCCAATTGAATGCCTATCCCTTGTTCACTATCAAGGAATATATCTAAGATTTGTTGTACCCCAGGGAATATATAGACCTTCAAAACCATCACCGACAACGGTGCCAAAAAGATGTTGTTACTGAGTTTGATTCTAAGGCTCAAATAATAATGTCAGGCATCAAAGATTTTAAATGAAATGTTTTTATGAGTGCTTTCTTATACCTTCATCTTTCTAAGAAATAATCTTTAAATGAAATTTTAGATAAGACAGTACATAGGTTGTATCTTGTTATCTGAGTCGTAATTATAATTTCAAATGATGTAGAAATGATTTACAAAACTAGTAAAAAAAATCCATGTATCAATTACAGATAAGTCTCACCTTATTTGCAGTAGAAGAAAAGTAGAAGATGTACCCTTGAAAGGAGATTAAGAATGAAACAATTCACACAGGTCATAGGTCTTGTTTTTACTCACAGTAATAAAATATTAAAAATTGTTACTGAATGAAATTATGATATATTATGATCATAGTAGACGTATTAATAAATTGCAATCATTCACTCTTTGAGAACTACGAAAATAAATTCATAAGAGATGGAAAGACAGAGGAGGCACATAACTCAAATGGGACGAAACTTAGAATCTATGTTTCCACTTGTAATAATAGTCAAAGAGGTTTTCTCTTTTACATTAGGCTCGAAGCAACCAACATTGGGCTAGAAATCGCCTCGAATAGATCTAATATTTGTCTATTTATACAAAAATTGTCTCAATTAAAAGTAGTTGGACTTTCCACAATATCTGCTCTAAATATAGAATACAATCTGAATGGAAAAAAAAATGTAGATATTGTTGAGTTATGGTTTGATGTGCTAGCACTTCATATGCTCCTTCATTTTCTTTGCATGGTGCCATAATCCTTAGGGAAATTAAATTAACCTTCCTGTAACAAGAGAATTTTGTAAGCACTTTAATTACCGAATGAAAAATTCTAACTGCAAATGGAAAAATGAATTGAAATGTTTTATTCATAAAATCTATCAATCTTCGTATTGATTTATTGAAAAAAAGATTATTAAAAATATAATGGATTTTATTACCTAGAAAATCATGATATTTACTCAAATATTAACTTTAGCCAATCATAAATGTCATTAATACTTCAACGGTTCGGAGGTTTTGAATGAAGGATGATAGAAATCCTGTGAAGGCCGAATTCCCAAAGAAGTTTATCTCTAATTAATTGTTTTTATGTTTTAATTAATCATGATTAAAAACCTGTATTAGCCTTAAATACTTCGGAAGTTCAGCGTTCGGTTATTTTGGATGTAGCATGATAGAAATACTCCGAAGTCTAAATACCAGAAGTAAATGTTCGGAATGTTATATGTATTTCTAGGCTACAGAACTTCGGAGCTTCAAAGCTCTGGGAGTTCATTTGTTTTAAAAGTGTGGTTCGTACTTTGGCGATTCGGCATTCAGGAGTTTTGGATGTAGCACAAGAGAAATATCCTGAAGTTCGAAGTTGCGAAGTGAATAATTAACACTTAATCCTGATTAATTAAAGTTATTAAATGTTTTATTAATTCTTTAAAACACTTTTTACCTTTTTTGTAATATGCATTACTTCGACGCTTTGATACTTCGGCGATTGTGAACTCAATATTTGTTTAAAACTCCCAAAGGGAAATATCCTAAAGTGGTGTGGTAGAGATGATGTCATTCTTGGTGACATGTCAAGAAAGGAGAGGTGAAACATGAAACTTGAAATCGTTTGAATCATCTGACAAAAATGTTAAAAATAAGTGCCACGTGCCATCCCCAAAAAGATTGGAAGACACATTTCCTATGACTCATCTGTAAGTCCCTTTTAGAAATTATCACGAGGACCTAACTTTGGGACTTTATGACTTCGCGACTTCAGGACTTTGTGACTTCAGGACTTTGGGACTTCGTGACTTCGGGGGTTTCTTTCTTTAGATTTCTTGAAACTCCCAAAGTGTGAAGCTCTGAAGTGACCGTTAAAGGTTTTACTTTAAAACTCGAGAAGATTTTATATTTTGGAGATCACAAGAACAGTTTGATAAAATAGTACAACTCATCAACGTCTGTTATTGTAAGCACCTTATTAATATATAACGAGCAAGGATTTATTTCAAATTAAAAGGTAATTTCCTAAGTTTTTTTCTTTTTAGTAAAATTTTATTTCTAAGAGATAAAAACAAAATAATAAAAGTTGAAAATTATAAGTGTTCTAACATAGGCTCCATCTGGGGACTGTGGCTCCCTGTGAGGCACGAAAGAACAATAGACCAAGTGCCTTTATTGGTTAAATGGAGTCATTATTTCTTTTTTGAAAAACAATTTCTGGTTTTATTTAAGAATTAATCATACATGCCCCGGATGGGGTGACACGACACTCCGAGTCGGTGACACATGGGCACGCACTAAGGGCAGATTTAAGTGCAGGTTTAATTGCAAATGGCCGCCACCCATGCATTATCATTAACAATGGGGGACAGCCATCGCAGGGATCATACGAAGGCGAGGCTCCCTCGCGTGACCATTTACTCCTCCCGCGAGTTCAGACTGGACATGGATTTGAAAGGACGGATTTCGATGGAGCCTAGCTATGGGTCATATCTTAAGCCAGGACAGAGCGAGTTTGCTGTGTCATTCGTTCGACCGTTCACCATTTCTTCTATGCACTTTGGTGAGGCCTTCCAGGGCTTTTTGTTTTCGGGGAATACCCGTCTGAGACGGCTCGCTCAGGATTTTCACTTGCTATTGTTCTCGCTCGGGACTTTTAGTTTTAGGCTGCATTTTCTTGGTACCTGCATTCACTACCCGGTTTCAATGGTTAGAGAGCATGCCAGGTCTCGTCGGGGCTCAGCCTGGGACGCTCACAGGGCGCAGTGTCACAGGAAGAAGCAACTAGAATGCGCTCTTTCTTTGGCGTCCTCAATTCTTCGCAAAAAAGCTCGAGCAGAGCGGCGAATGCTGCTCGACACCATTGTTGAGCAGAAGGCTGGTTGTAGCAGGGAAGGTTTGATTTCTAATTTGAGTGATGTGAGGGATGCCGAGCCCGAGGTTGCGCTTCCCACATGCATAGTGGAGGAGGACCCGTCCATTGCAGACTTGCCAGGAATTGAGGAGCCCCGAGCCATGGAGGGCTCCGTTCATGCTTTGACCAGAGAGGACGATGTCCCAGGCTGTATCATTGAAGAAACTCCCTGGTCGGACAACCTGCCATCGTTTCATGCTAAGAATACTGAGGATTATGAGGTTAGCGTGGAGCAGAGGAAGGGAGCGGATGACATGGACGAGGAAATGGATACGGGGACTGCTCCCTGCAGCGGCTCGGGTGGCGGAATGCATGGTTTTTTTCTTAGCGACGAACACCTGGCCTTGGTCTTCAAGCTACGTAGCCACCTGGCGGACATGGAACTGAGGATGCTCCTCATGAGCCAGCGTTTAAACATTCTCCTCGGCGCGTTCTCCGGAGCTCCAGCTCAGCATAAGTGTCCCCTGTGCGCGCAGGAGTTTGCTATTCCAGCGAGGTACACTTGGCAGGCGGGTGAAGGTGACGGCGCAACGGGTGATTAGGTTCTACTGTTTCTTGGATTTTGTTTATTGCTTTTCTATTCTATGTACTCTTGGACCATTAGCACCTGTCTTGGTTTCCTTCGGGCAGGACAGGGGCTTCTCAACTATATGTATTATTTCTAAAACTGCTATCAGCCCCTCAGTTATGCTGGTTTCCGGTTATCGGCATCATTTTTGGTGGTTTTTAGCCATGACTATGTATTTTTGTCTAAGTTATGTGCTTATCTAATATAGAAGGTACTACCCTCTTTTTTATTTAAAAAAAAAAAAGAATTAATCATACATAGAAAAATGAACTCATCCAAATCCAAAAAATTTAAAACATACTTAATGATTGATCTCAAGTTATGCTACTAAAAAATTTCCTTTTCTTAAAATTGATTTCGGAATTGTTTAAGATAATCAAAATAAATTTAGCTGAAATATTAGGCTCCGAGATCAACTGTTAAACATGAAGGAGAGATCAATTGTTAAATAGGAAGGAGAGATCAACTGCTCCAGTAACCCCTCCTTATCTCCTTCATCTCATGTCCAAGAATCTTCTTCATCACTTTCATACACAGGCTGATTGCTTTTACAGTGCAACTGATAATTTTCCTGCTGAGCAGAACTCTTTGAAGAAAAAAATAATTTGTTGCTCATCAACTTCAATATCACATTCATCACAGTTATCAAACAAAGGATAACTATTCTATGTTTCCATGCATGTTGGGAAAGAAATATGCTCTTCTTCATCCTCTAGATACTCATCATAAACAGGATGATTATATCAAATGTATGAACCTTGAATTTCAAAAACCTTCATTTCTTGATGATCTAGTAATGATTATTGAATACTAGTATCTTGATCAAAATAAGTAATTACTATGAACATTTGGTAACAGGACAAATGCACTTAAAGTATCGTTTCCATTTTTAGTATCATTAGAAAAATGATCTTTTCCAAGAGATGATTGTTTATGGTCTTCAATAAGCCATTGGCCTTTGCAAGGATCTAGATCAGCAAAAGATTCATCATCTTGTTTTTTATCTTCTTGAAAGACTGGAGGGTCTGCAGGGATTTCTTCATTTTTACTTGCAATCATGTTGTCTTCATTCTTACTGTTGCAAGAAACCTCTTCTTGATTTACTTCAAAGTCTTCTCCATATAAATTTGCTTGATCTGTTTGAAGGAGATATTGTTTTTCTACAAATTCTTCTTCATATATTTGACCACAATTGCAATCATGTTCTTATATTTCATCGGCAAACTGATTATCTTTACAATCTTGTTCTATGAAATATAAGTTGCAACAGTCTTCAAAAAGAAGATCAGTTGGATAGATCTTCCTAAAATACATATGGAAGGAAGCATGAAATTATTTTAACGATGAGATGTTGGAAGGAGGAAGAGACCTTTACCAATGAAGAGCATCTCCTCCAAGATTAAACATGAATGGTTTCATCAAAACATCTTCATGATGAATATCTAGTTGATCCATAATCTTATGAAACTTAAACAATTGTTGTGCAAGATTATCATATTTATCCTCTCTAAAACTAGGAAGATAATATCCCCATTCTTTAAGATCAGGAACAACGTTTGGAAAACCAAAAACATTTGTAAATTCCAAAGGAGCAAACCCCACAGCAATCTAAGCAACGAAAGAACTTGACATATTGAAACCAGTGGAGTTTCCAATGAATCATGCAGATTCTTTGAACCAAGGAAACACCAGGTGAATGATCAGATCTAGTTGAATGCTTATCCCTTGTTCACCATCAAGGAATATATCTAAGATTTTTCATACCCCAGGGAAGATATAGACCTTCAAAACCATCCCTAGAAATGGTGCCAAAAATATGTTGTTCCTGAGATTGATTCTAAGGCTCAAATAATAATGTCATGCATTAAAGACTTTAAATGAAATGTTTTTATGAGTGCTTTCTTCTACCTTCAGTTTTCTGAGAAATAATCTTTAAATGAAATTTGTTATAAGAAATAATCTCGTTATCTGAGAAATAATTATAATTCAAAAATGATATAGAAATGATTTACAAACTATTAAAACAAATCCAAGTATCAATTACAAATAAGTCTCACCTTGTTTGAAGTAGAAGAAAAGTAGAAGATATACCCTTGAAACGAGATTAAGAATGAAGCAATTCACATAGGCCATAGGTCTTGTTTTTACTCACAGTAATAATAGAGGAAAAAATGTTATTGAATGAACTTCTGATATATTATGATCACAATAGACATATTACTAAATTTCATTCATTCACTCTTCAAGAACTACAAAAAGAAATTCATAAGAGATGGAAACACAGAGGAGGCACATAACTCAAATGGAACGAAACTTAGAATCTGTGTCTACACTTGTATTAATATTCAAAGAGGTTTTATCTTTTACATTAGCCTCAAAGAAGCCAACATTTGGGCTAGAAGCCGCCTTGAATAGATCTAATATTTTTCTATATATACAAAAAAATTCTCAAGTAAAAGTAGTTGGACTTTCCACAATATATGCTCTAAATATAGAATACAATCTGAATAGAAAAAAAGAATGGAGACATTGTTGAGTTATGGTTTGATGTGCTAGAGATTCACGTGCTCCTTCATTTTCTTTGTGTGGCATCATAATCCTCATGGAAATAAAATTAACCTTCCTGTAACAAGAGAACTCTGTAATCTCTTTAATTACCGAATGAAAAATTCTAACAGCAAATAGAAAAATGACTTGAAATGTTTTATTCATAAAATCTATCAATCTTCGTATTGATTTATTGACAGAAAGATTATTAAAAATATAATGGAATTTATTACCTGGAAAATCACGATATTTACTCAAATATTAACATTAGCCAATCATAAACGTCATTAATTCTTCGACAGTTCGACGTTCAAAGGTTTTGAATGAAGGATGATAGAAATCTTGCAAAGGCCGAATTCCCGAAGAAGTTTATCTCTAATTAATTGTTTTTATGTTTTAATTAATCCTGCTTAAAAAAATATATTAGCCTTAAATACTTTGGAAGTTCAGAGTTCAAGGGTTTTGTATGTAGCATGATAGAAATACTCCGAAGGTCGAATTCCCAAAGTAAATGTTTGAACCGTTATAAGTATTTCAAGGCTACGGAACTTTGAAGCTTCGGAGCTCCAGGAGTGCATTTGTTTTAAAAGTGTGGTTCGTACTTCGAAGATTTGGCATGTTATCACTCTGTAAATTTGTTCGATTGATAAAAAAATGATAGAGGTAACCTACAAACCATATTTAGAGCTGGGTACTAGCCTTCTCAACTCAGAGAGGTCTCACTCATGTCACTTGATGTTTCTTTGGCAATCAATGACTAGATTTAGTTCATTTGTTTTTTTTTTGGGGGGGGGGGGGGGGGTTATAAATTTTTTGGCAAGGAAGGGGAGAGACACTTAGGGCTATGGAGTCAAATTCTAAAAATGAATGAACAATCTGACCATCCAGTAGAAATCTCCAGAGGATAAAGTCTAAGTGAGGCGATGAATCTGAGTTATAAATTTTATCTTTTAGAGTCTAAGAAGAAAAAGGAAACAAGTAACTGCATCAGAGTATTAATGAAATGAATTCTGAATTAGTTATGAATAATTTCACATAGTTTAAATTGCTTAAGCCGAGAGCATCACAAGATGAATTCTAATATTTTAAACTATCCAATTTAAACAGAAGAAAAGTGCAAATGGAATTAAAGAACAAAGGAAATACATACAAGGAGAGAAGACAAAACTCATATCACCACCATTAGAATCTTTTCATAGAGATTTCAAAAGATTATGCATATGTATTCAATTTAGCTCCAGAAAATTGCAATCGAGTTTAGAACAACTAAAAAGGTTCCTCTTGCACTTCTACCAAAATTAATACATTCAGAACTTCTAGCATTTATACAATTTGAGTTCCTTTCAATTAGAAATTGATTACAATAGTTGAACTGAAATGTTTCAGCTTCTAAAACTGACTGCAATAATTACATTTGACAGTTTCGGTATGGGAACCAATTACAATGATTAATCAAACATGTTTCATGAACCAACAACCGATTTCTCTGACTCTCCAACTATTGTCTTTGCCATTTGTCTTGTTTTAGTCCTCTGTGGATCTTCCATTTTGGTGACACTTGGACATTATATGTTGGTTCTTGGAAAACTGCACTTTGTCTTACCCAGCCACACTATCTCCTTCCACTATAAGTCAAAAGGGATGTCTTAGTCCATCATTTCTTTAATTAGTATCTCCAGTTCAATGCAAGAGGCATACATCGTGACTGAAAGTCCAATCTTCACTATCTTGAACTGATTCAAGATATCAAAATTGGTGATCAAATATTCTACCAGGGTGGCTCCTTTCAAGTTTTCTTCCAGGATTTTGAACTTGGAGTGATCCATTCTACATTGGGTGAGGAGAGATTTGGATTCCTCTTGATCATGCAATTTTCCTTGGCCATCCCAAAATGGTGGGAGGACTTTGATGAACAACTCTTCAAACAGATCTTTGAATTCATGTATACTCATCTCCATCTGTATGGCCTTGGTTTGGACTAATTTTAGTAGGTTATCCTTGGTAATGACCCTCCTGGCCTAGATGATCAATGTAGTCTTGTATTTGACCCCAATATTCTAAATTTCTGCAATGGGGATGGAATTCAACAGGTTTATATCATTTTGGGCCCACTCTGATGGTTTCTTAGCCATGGTCTCATTTACAAAAGTGCACCTGCTTCTAGTTGTGATGGCCATGATATCTTTGTCATTGATGAAGTTCAAGTACACCCTGAACTTGGCAGCTTCAACAGCAAGAGAGTCCCATATGATGTGTTTTTATCCCTGCAACAATACTTTGCCTCTTAACCTTGTTTTCATATTGTCCACTCTTTCCTGCAAAGCTAGGTTCTCCTTTTGGAGTTGAGCCATCCTCTCATCTTTTATTTTCATTTCCTGCTTTAATTTCTCTATATCTCCCTTTAGACCTTTGATTTCTCCCACCTTTAAGCTGAGTTGGGACATAGCCTGGAAAAGTCCTTCAATGCTTAGCCCAGTTCTTGCAGTAGAAGGTACAACAATAGCCATGTTTGGTACTTATGTCTTCCCTTATGACCAGTTCACTTTTTCTTGCTCTAGTTGTAATACCTTGGCCTTGTAATTCAATGCCTCTTGTCAAAATGCCTCCTCCTATTCTAGAGAAACCAGTTCTATTGTTTGTGGATGCTCTGTGGAAGACATTTTTAGTTTATTTTTCAATCTCTGAATCATCTTGTCTTTTTCTTCTAAGGAATATTTCACTCCTTGGGGGCCTTCAGATTCTAGTCTCTTGACTTGAGTTTTCCAAGCTCTGCTGGATGATTTTTCTTTCCTTGTTATGAGGAAAATATCTCTATGGATAGGGTGAACCACAATAGACAGGTATGACTGCAGAAATCAACTCAATTCTAGAATATTCTATATAAACTAATGTGCAAGAGAGATAAGAAAGAGGCCTACCTCATCCAAATGTTCCATGATGTCCATCGTTGAGCAGTTTGACCCAAAGCTTTATACCTACAATAAGTTATCAACAAACAAGAAAAGCAAGCATATAGTGATGATATAAAAAGTTAGCACATTAGATAGCATAATCCATCAATATACAAAACAAACATTCCCATGGATCATATATTTGCAAGATATCAATTGGTTGGGAAAGGAGTATTTCCATTAATAAATTATCATAATAAGTGAAACATTACAGACTTCCGTGTCAGCACAGTTCAGAACCAAGAAACCAATTTCCTTCCAACTGGGGCCTCCACCAAAGGCAAGCTCATATAAGGGAGACAAAGAGGTTCTCCATCCATAAGGGAAGATCTTGGGAGATGAACACTATGTTCAGACTTAAAGGAAAAAGGGATGTAGACTCAACAATGAAGTAATAATTTCTCCAGAGTAATCTCAAAGTTGAATTCTCTCTCCTTTTCCATAGCTCGCAATTGGCTTCTTTAAACCTTCAAAATGAAACTAAAGATCCGAGCTGGAACGTTTCCATTATGTGGAAGGCCAAGGATCATATATCTCTTATCATGACATGGAAACCCGACATTTAATTTTGATTTTATGGCACAAATCCCGATGTACGTGGGTTGTAGTGGAGTAGCCAACATATACACTTGTTTTATAGCTTGCAAGGTGTGTACAAGTGGAAAAATATGTATTTTTGTCTCTGGAACCATCAATCAGGGAAAGTAAGTCGGCATAGGGAAATGGAATAAGGACCTCTTTTCCAGATTTCATAGGGTGAGCCAAATATTACTCTAACAGATGCCCCATAATGTGTGAGGTTAGAGGAGTATATGCGATGGCCGAAATAAATTATAAATAACCTAGAAGTGGAGTGGTAGAGGACCAGCTGGACAAACTCAATTGATCATTATATTGTACACTGCATTTTCATACATGGATGCCAGGAATACACTGTAGATCCATGTGAAATATATACCAAACAAGTGTCCATGGCCATGAATAGGAAAATACAAATGCAGTTATATGCCAATAGTTGTCATAGTCACGAACAAGGTCGAGTAAAAAATGTCTCAAAATCAAACTGAATATATATGTATACCATGGAGTACAATATGATCTCCCATGAGAAACAAGTCAAGAAAGTTGCAGCCACATAGTGATGTATTCAAGTCTTCTACATTATCTGCCAAAGGTGCAAGTCTTCATCATGTGAATAAAGGAGTTGAGGTTGAACACAATGAGACATCGTTTGAGTATTGGTCATTGATGTATACCGTTAACAAATGTGAGACAGCCTACCGATAATGAAAGTAGGTATCAAGGTATTGAGTACATTCTTACAAGTGTGAATAAAGGAGTTGGTGTCGAACACCTAAAGAATTCATCTATCAGGAGACATTAATGTATTCCCAACTGTCGATGGTGAGAGAACTTGCCACTAATGATTGCAAGCCTCAAGGTACTCATAAGACTCTAGGCCTCGTTTCCAGATAATGGGATGATGTCGATGGAAAAATACCCACTGAAAGGAGATCATTAAGGCATCTCTTATCAGTCAGAATGAGGTACAAAGCAAGAGCTTCATGATTTGGTGGAAATCAGACGAAGAACAAGTTCACAAACCAATGACCCTGTGTGTCTTTTGCATGTGCCAAGTGAAAGAGGTACAAAAAAAAGACCCTTTGAAAAGAAACCAATGATGAAAACTATTGACAAAGGTGAGGAAACCACCAATAAGGCTAATTTCATCCAAGACACTGCACGAATCCTAATGTGTGAATATATTTCTTGTCATCAAACACAAGGGAAACCACCCAGTCAATGACCAATGATGAAATGTCGATTGTTGGGTTCAAGGTGACCTACCAATGATGAAAGTAGGGCCAGGGTGCATGATAGTAATAAAGTATCATGTGATTCTGAGAAAAACTGAGGGCATGGACGACATGAAAAGTTTATTGTCACACACCCACTATGGCATAATAGTTTTTCGCCTTTTTCTTTCTCTTTCTTTATCGAGGGATAGAGTCCTGAATTCCTATGAGGTCCTAGCATGGACTAAGTTTTCCGATTAGGACCTTCAATAAACCAATCCACTGGTACTTTCATTGAAAATCCATAGTGTACAACTCAAGTACCAAGCGCAGGCTTCACCTCCATGTGAACATTGGTTATGACCCCGGGCTAAACCAAGAGGCGCCTTTCGCATTTTCGACTCTTCAAACCCTGAAACCCGAAATCGTACCTTTGCTGAGATCAACAGCTGCGAATATCTACCCTGATTCGACAGTCCTGGCCATATCGGGACTTCAGAAACCGAGAGTTCAAAATGTAAGAGAATCGATTTCTTCGACTCTTCAAACCCCAAAACCTAAAATCCTATTCGCCCTAAACCAACTCGGAGTTTCACATACCGGGATTTTGCAACTTGCGAAGACGAGGGGTTCATACCCTTGGGTTTCCCAGGAGCTGAAACTCTGAAGCCCGTTTACACTAAGCTCTTTTCGGGGTTTCGCAAGTCAGGACTTCGCAATGTATGAAGACGAGAGGTATCGCACTTGGGTTTCCTGGGAGCTGAGACTCCGAAGCCCATTTACACTAAGCTCTTTTCAGGGTTTCGCAAGTCAGGACATTGCGATGTACAAAGACGAGAGGTCTCGCACCTGGGTTTGCTGGGAACCGAAACTCGAAAGCCCATTTACACTAAGCTCTTTTTGTGGTTTCGCAAGTCGGGACTTCGTGATGTACAAAGATGAGAGGTCTCACACTTGGGTTTCCTAGGAGATGAAACTCTAAAGCCCATTTACACTAAGATCTTTTCAAGGTTTCGCAAGTCAGGACTTCACGATGTACGAAGACGAGAGGTCTCGCACCTGGGTTTCCCGGGAGCCGAAACTCCGAAGCCCATTTACTTCTCGATAGGGGCAAGGTAAAATTGCGGATTTACTACAATGGTAGTCTTTTCAAGGGCCTCACTTTGACTATGGAATGCGTGGGAACTTCCTCGAAAAAGGGTGCCTTTGGGAGGATAAACCAGGGCATAGCACAAGTCAAGTTAGATGGGTCAATCCTCTGGGAAACAGACTCGTATCCTAAACTTATACATTCTATACATTAATCGATTTGTAGTTATATCAATATAAGCATGCATCCATTATTTCAAGTCAAAGCACAAGGAAAACACTTCGATACAAAAACTATTTACAAGCGTATAAAAATGAGCATGCGATCGTGACATTCAATTCCAAATGAAAGAAACAACACTTATCAAAAATTTCGGACGTGATGTGAATGTTGAGAGGGGTGCTCATTTCCACCCAACCATAGGCTCAGTGATTCCAACCGGATTTAACACTAGCCACCCCCGAGCTAGACCACGATGCTTTGAGACTCTGTCTCCTACTTCCAACTCAACAGAAGTCAAGGATGAAGGTTACTCCCCTTCTCCTTTGTTCATGACTCTCTGTATCTTCAGAGTTCCTTCAGTTCTCCTTCCACAATTCATGTCGCGCGCGCTCCCTCCTCTCTCCTACCACACTTCCTCTCTTTCCTTTTCCCTACAAAATTGCGTGTGGCACGAATTTCCTTGTCTGTGGTCAGGTCTAAGAGATTCTACGAATGGGAGGTTCACCCCCATCCCCTTATTTACTCTTGAGGAGCCTCCCCACCTACCATCCTGACAGGTAATTCATTCCAGGGTCAGAGAGTGAGCTTTGGTTTTCCAAGCACGTACAAACCAGTACAGTTTCGGTTCAGTGGAAGTTAACATAGCCATTCTCGGCCCCTTCCACCACCTCTCATCAGCCATCGTGGTCTCTTTCTGCACATCCCCCTCCCAGCAATCATGCGACACATATTCATGATATAATTTACATTCATCGACCTTTTATACAAAGGTCTGTCAAATCAAACATTCACATCTTTGAGTTTGCCATAGTTCTTGGCCAATATAGTTATTTTTATAGACTGGGGGAAACAAGGTGTTACAATTCCCTCCCCCTTAAAGGAACATCATCCTCGATGTTCTATCTATCAATATGGCATGTATGTATAGAAGTAAACAAAATCGAGTATGTTTGTTTCATGGCATCTTTCATTTCCCATGTAGCCTCATCTGGGCCAAAATGTTTCCACTACACCTTGACCTATGCAATGGTTCGGTTCGTGAGTAGGGTTTTCTTTCTGTCCAGTATGCATTGAGGTTCTGGTAGGAATTCTCCCTCCGGTTCCACCTAGATTACAGACCAATCAATTATATGATTAGAATCATGTACATATTTCTTCAATAATGAAACATGGAAAACATTATGTGCTTTTACTGTGGGACAGAGGGCTATCCTATAGGCTACAGGTCCCACTCTATCTAGAACTTCAAAGGGTCCACAATATCGGGGTGCCAACTTGGCACAAGCTCCCATCCTCAAAGAACTCTTCCTAGGCCTAGCTCTGAGATATGTGTGGTCTCCCATCTTGAATTATCTTAGAGTTCTCTTTTAGTCGATGTAACTTTTATGTATGTTCTGAGCGACCTTCAGGTTC
Organism: Picea sitchensis; assembly: GCA_010110895.2. NCBI lineage: Eukaryota > Viridiplantae > Streptophyta > Pinopsida > Pinales > Pinaceae > Picea > Picea sitchensis. The sequence goes on along the minus strand of SNQJ01S0000834.1, from coordinate 471,056 downwards.
TGTTTTATCTAAATCACTTGTTGTTCCATTTCTTTCAGCATGTCAGGTCCAATAGTAATTTTGTTTATGGGGTTACTCCAACTAACTGGAGTGTTTCATGGCCTACCATAGAGGACTTCGAAAGGACTCATCTTCAGGGATTCTTGGTAGCCGTTGTTGTACGCGAATTCCACCAGTGGCATGTAGTATTCCCACTTTTTGGGTTGATGCATTACATGCATCCTTAGCATGTATTTTAATATTTGGTTCACTCTTTCCATCTTTCCATCGGTTTGAGGATGATAGGCAGTGCTAAAAATTAATTTGGTCTCCAGACCAACCATCAAGGATTTCCAAAAGTTGGAAGCAAATTTCGTGTCTTTGTCAGACACGATCTCTTTAGGCATACCATGTAGTCTGAATATCTCCTTCATGAATACGTTGGTGATGTCTATTGCCTTGCAAGTTGAATTTATGGGGATAAAATGAGCGGACTTTCTCAATTTATCCACCACTACCATGATGGCATCATTCTGTTTGGTCGAGGTTGGTAATCCGGTGATGAAATCCATGGAGATGGTTTCCCATTTCCATTCTGGAATTGGTAGAAGTTGTAAAAATCCTATTGGGTGTCGGTGTTCTTCTTTAACCTGTTGGCACTCTATGCATTTGGCTAAGTATTCAGCTATGTCTTTTTTCAATCCAGGCCAATAGAATTGTTTCATGGTGGTCGTGATCATTTTTTGGTATTCTGGGTGACCAGTATAGGGTCTTTTATGTAGTTCATCCATTATGAACCTCTTCAAGTCATCACAATCTGGAATATACAATCTATTTATGTAAGTTAGCAGACCTCCATCTATCATCTGGTAGCCTTCATACTTTATCCTTGTGGGTTCTTGCTCCAGGTACGAGGTCACGATCTGGAAGAATGTGTTTGTTTCTTGTGCATTCCTGACTCTTTCCTTGACATTCGTCTCGCAGGTGCTCACTGGTGCCAGGTGAATTGTTTTCATACTTCTGCTAAGGGCATTGACCACCTTGTTTTCCTTTCCTTTAATATGTTTGATTTCAAAATCAAACTCGCTAAGGAGGGTCATCCACCTAGCTTGTCTGGCATTGAGCTTTGGTTGGTCAAACAGGTATCACAATCCAAATTGGTCTGTCATAAGTACAAATTTCCTTCCCAGGAGGTAATGCCTCCACATTTTTAAGGTGTGCACTATGGCGGCCAACTCTAAATCATGGGTCATGTAGTTGACTTTGTGCTCATTCAATTTTTGGGATTCATAGTAGACCACACTTCCTCCTTGCATAAGGACTCCTCCCAGCCCTTCCTTGCAGGCATCTATGCACATGAGGAAGTAAACTTCAGAATCGATGATCTTCAACATGGGTGCGTGGGTCAATAGATGTTTTAGGGTTTGAAATATTTCTTCACATTTTTGTGTCTATGTGAATTTAGCCCCCTTCTTCTGGAGGGTAGTGATTGGACAACCAATATTGGAGAATCCTTTTATAAATCTCCTATAGTATCCTGCTAAGCCCATAAAGGATTTGATATCCAAAACGTCCTTAGGGGTAGGCCATTCCATGATAGACCTGATCTTGTGAGGGTCTACTGCTACTCCTTCTTCAGATATGACATGGCCCAAGTAATGTATTTGCTTCTGGAAAAATTCGTACTTGCTAAATTTGGCATAGAGTTGATGTTCTCTTAGCACTTGAAGTACAAGCCTAAGGTGTTCCTCATGTTCCTCTCTATTCTTCGAGTAAATTAATATATCGTCAATAAAAACCAATACAAATTTGTCTAGGAATTTGCTTAGCACATTGTTCATCAAGCACATAAAAGTGGTAGGGGCATTGGTTAATCCAAATGGTACTACCACAAACTCATAGTGACCATACCTCATCCTAAAGGCAGTTTTGTGGATGTCTTCACCCTTGATTCAGACTTGATGGTATCCAGATCTCAAGTCAACCTTTGAGAATATGGAAGCACCTCCCAATTGATCGAACAAGTCATCGACCCTAGGTAAGGGGTACTTGTTCTTTATGGTTACCTTATTGAGTTGTCTATAATCTACACACAGTCGAAGGGTACCGTCTTTATTTTTCAAAAATAGGACCATTGCTCCCCATGGTGACACGTTGGGTTGGATATAGCCTCTGTCCATCATTTCTCTTAATTGTAATTTAAGCTCAACTAGTTCGGGTCTGCTCATCCTGTAGGGTTTCCTAGACACTGGCACCGCTCCTGGTGCAAGTTCTATCAAGAAGTCAATGTCCCTTCTTAGAGGTAGACCTGGTACCTCTTCCAGAAATACATCTCTATATTCTCTTAGTGTGGGGTGGTATTTGAGGCTTGGTTTGTCACCTTTAACTGATTCCAACACCTGTATCGCATATAGTGGACATCCCTTCCTGCAATATTTTCTCATTTGAAGGGCTGGTATTCGCCTCACTAAGACAGGTTTTTGGATCCCTTGAAGGGTTGTCCTTCTCCCTTCTTCACTTACACATTCTAAGGTTTTATTGTAATAGTCTAGTCGGGCTTTATATGTGGCTAGCTATTCCATACCAATCAACAGATCATACGATCCTAGGGGTAATATGTTAAGGGTTGCTTGGGTGGGGAATTCACCCATAGTGAATCGACAAGATGGTATGACTTCCATTAATTTTCTTTTGGTGTTAGTGGCTAACCATACCAACCATGGCTTGGCATGTTTATGTGGCTGTAATTTACACTTATCAACAGCCTTAGGAGCTATATAACTCAAATTTGAACCAGGGTCAATTCGAATAGACACTAGATGGTTGGTGATCATACCTTCCATCTCCACCACTGAAGCTTGGTGTTCAACTTGTTTATTATCCACGGATGCATAAATTTGTGGCATACTCCTGGCCACGTCATTGACGGTGGTAGCTTCTTGAATGTTGTAAATTCTTCGACTGTTCTATTGTTAGTGCGGGCAGTCCCTCAATAGATGCTCTTCTCCATAACCCCAACATTTCAAGGGTTTTTTATTTGGGTTATCAATCCTTCATGGGGTAGATCCAAAAGGTTTATTTCCGCTCTAGGAGGGGAAATCCTGTTGGTGTACACTTCGAGTGGGGAAGCTCATCCTTGGGTCCTTTTTATAATTTTTAAATCTTGGATATTTAAACCCCTTTTTCTGGAATCCTGAACTATTCTTCTACTTCCAGCCTTCACAAGGTTCTGTCCGATGCCCAAGCTGTTCATAACAATATCTTGCCTTTTGGATAGTGTCTTCTAGTGTCTTTGGCTCATCAAACTCAATCCTATTTTGATAGTCCTTAGGTAGTCTGCTGATGAATCGTTGCACCTTTTCCTTTTCTGCTTTTATATAGGGTACATACCTCAACAACTCAAGGAATCTGCTAACATATTCCTCTATGGTGAGTTGCCCCAGCTTGAGTTCATAGAATTCTTTAGTCTTTTCGTCAAAATACTTTTCTAACAGATACTTCTTCCTGAAGTATCTCTCAAACCGTTCCCAAGACAGGCCCTCTTCGTGAATTCTTTTTACATTCTTAAGGTCTTCCCACCAAATGGAAGCCTTTCCATTCAAGTTGAAGGTGGCTACTCGGGCCTTCAAATTTTCTGAGAATTCATGGACTCTGAAATACTTCTTTAGTCCAAGCAACCAGGCCTCCACTTCCCCTCCCTTCTTTATTTCACCGTTGAAAGAGGGTGGTTTGACCTTCCTAAATTCTTTGAGATTATGACTCTTGTAATGCTTTTGCTTCTTTCGTTTTCTTTGGGAATAAGAACTAGTTCTGCTGCTAGAAGATCCCTTCGAGTCGCCTGCTTCCTTTCTAGAGGAATCATCCGACACTTGTCCCTTATATCTGGGGTGGACCTTCCTCGAGGTGCTCTTCCCAATGTGGCCACTTAAAAGACCATGTTTATGTATTTCAAGTGGACTTCGACTTTTCTTTGTCTGACATCGGTCCACCGAACTGGTGTCAGGTTCATGCTACAATTGTCTTTGTATGTCAGATAAACTCTGCAGTAAGACTGCATTAATTTTCGTTTGCTTCTCTTTCTCTTTTATCATCCTCTCATTGTCGTCTTTACATCTTTGTAGTTCGACCATGAGGCTCCTCACATTCTCAGCTAGATCTGGAGGGGTCCCTACCGCCCTCCTTTTGTCACACTCTTCATCTCTATTGTGGGAGCCATCTCCCACTTCGTGGTGATTCACCATTCCATGCGTCTGCAATTTCCTGCAGTTGATCGTTTGCTTGTGTGCAAAATAAAAATGCTTTTTGTTAGTCAATATCTATATTCATTCATAACTGACACATAGTTCATATTTTCCGCATGCATACACACAATAGGAGTTTTAATTCTTAACTTCGACTTGTGATTAAGGGGGTTAAGATAGAGGGTTACTCCTTTTAAGAATACTTTGAGTGGAGTCTTTGCGCAACCCATTCATGAGCCCAAGTAGGCCAAGTGTTGCAACCATGCTCTGATACCAATTTGTCACACACCCACTATGGCATAATATTTTTTTTTCCTTTTTCTTTCTCTTTCTTTATCGAGGGATAGAGTACTGAATTCCTACAAGGTCCTAGCATGGGCTAGGTCTTCCGATCGGGACCTTCACTAAACCAATCCACTGGTTCTTTCATTGAAAATCCGTTGTGTACAACTCAAGTACCAAGCGCAGGCTTCACCTCTGTGTGATCATTGGTTATGACCCCAAGCTAAGCCAAGAGGTGCCTTTCGCATTTTTGACTCTTCAAACCCCAAAACCCAAAATTGTACCTTCACTGAGATCGATGGCTGCGAATCTCTACCCTGATCCGATGGTCCTGGCCTTATCAAGACTTCGGAAATTGGGAGTTCGAAATGTAAGAGAGTCAAGTTCTTCGACTCTTCAAACCCCGAAACCCAAAATCCTATTAACACTAAACTGACTCGGAGTTTCACATACTGGGATTTCGTGTACCGGGATTTCACAATTTGTGAAGACGAGGGGTTCATACCCTTGGGTTTCTCAGAAGTCGAAACTCTGAAGCCCATTTACACTAATATCTTTTTGGGGTTCCACAAATCGGGACTTCGCGATGTACGAAGATGATAGGTCTCACACCTGGGTTTCCCAGGAGCCGAGACTCTGAAGCCCATTTACACTAAGCTCTTTTTGGGGTTTCGCAAGTCGGGACTTCGTGATGTACGTGTTGATTAAGGTTGGTTGTCATTGATGTCAACCCTTGAAGAAAGCCCCGTAGCAAAAAGGTTTGGGTAATGAACCCAATATTGTTTGATGTAAATATGACTCATTATTGTTTTTTCATGGTTGATAAGAAGTAAATATGGATGAACTCCAAAGTGGTCCCCTTATGGTGAAATCCCTCATGGGAAGATGCTTTGTGGAGTAAGAGAACCCATGCTTAATTGTGGAATAATGAGATGAAGGAAATTGAACTTGTCAGGGAAAATATCCTAGATGGATAGTTCTTGTCATGTCATTTCCGGTGGTATGTGGAACGTCACATAATTCCTCACGGTTAGAGAGTTATGGCCATGAGAAGTTTGAGACCCCAGGTTTGGGTAATGAACCCAAGTTTGTTTGATGGGTAACACTATGAATTATGATATATTTTAATATAATACTATTCTATATGGATATTACATGTCATGCCATTTCTGGTGGTATGTATAATGTCACATAACTCCTCACAGTTTGAGAGTTATGGCCTTACGAAGTTGGAGGACCCTCATATGTCATCTAGAAGCCCCAAAAGGTCAAAGTAGTCAAAGTGGTTTAAGAGATTTTAAAAGGTAAATAAT
>SNQJ01S0000834.1:445399-455418 GCA_010110895.2 Picea sitchensis | reverse complement strand
TAAGTATTATTTACATTCTCTACATTATCATACATTTGAGCACCAACTCATTGTGAGGCTACAACCTCTGTTTTGCAAGCTGCAACTTGCTGAGAGCACCAACTCTCTGTTTTTCTCTAGCACCCACTAGAAGGAAGCACCAATTACCTGGTTTCTCTAGCACCAACTAGAAGGAAGCGCCAACTCCTTGGTTTCTCTAGCACCAACTAGAAGGAAGCACCAACTCCCTGTGTTCAAGCCACCACTTGAACCTCTGAGGACACCAGTCCTCCCTAGCACCTCCCAACCTCCTTGGATTATGAATATGAAGTACTGAATCCTATTACAGTGATATAGTGTTTAATAACAACTTACCAGTCTCATCACTGTTCTGCATGATTTTGCTACTTAGACTTCCTCGCTGTCTTCCAGCATGCATCCGCTGCCCATTCTGTTCTTCTGTGTTTATGCTCTGTGCGCCATGTCCATTCGTTGCACAATTCTTCTTCTGTTCTTTTCAGCTGCTGCACTCTAATCCTTCTTCATACATGAATCGCCTTCAACAATATCCACAACAATCCCAACAACAACAACAACCACATCTCATCTATGTACTGTGCATTTATAGCTTTTGTGCACCTTGTGCATGCAATGCGTGCAATTCCTCTGCATACTCACACCACATCGATATCCTCCACAACTCGAGTGCTCTGTCTGATCATCATCGTGACTCTTCATCTTCTCTGGATGTTTTTCCACTCGTTCAACATCACTGTATGTTATGCAAATATTCCTCAGCCTCTCTGTAGTTGAGACTCTTCATCTTCTCTGTGACAGTCGAGCTCACCTTCTCTATTCCAGTTACAAGCTTCAATGCTTATCCAGCTGTCAATCGCCTCCACGAGTATCTTCATCCATATTGAAGATTCCCAGAGACTCTTCATCTCCTCTGTCAATCACCCCGAAGTGTCTTCGAGTCCTCTGGCAGAAACCATCCGTGGTTTCTGGCAGTTACACTGTGACGTGCAATAGTAGCCCTTCGATTATGCTCAGATTCACCTGCATCATTGGATTAACTCTAAAGGGTTCTTGTGTTATTTACCTGTTTTGCACTTTCGCAGTTCGGAGATTCTGTGATGAGACTTCTTGAGTCTCCATGTCGCGAGTTCCGAAACTCTGAAACAAAGTTTTTTTGCACTGGCTCCTTCCTTTATATGACCATGGCTATGACCAAGCGCTTATGCATAAAACGCTTTCATGATTTCACATTTCGTGAATTTGGAGATGAGGCATCTCGACTCTCCAAGTCGCGATCCCCGAAATGTCGAAAATGAGCTTGTCTGCATGTACTCTTCGATGGTGTGACCACCGGCTGAGACCACGTGCTTATGCATAAAGCGCTTTTGCGATTTCACATTTTGTGAATCTGGAGACGAGGCATCTCGACTCTCCAAGTCGCGATCCCCGAAGCCCTGAAATGGAGCTTATCAGAACTGACTCCTTCCCTTCTCGTGACCACCGGTGGTGACCATAGGCTGTGCCAAAAAGGCGCTTCACGAGTTTATAAACTTCATCTGATCGACGATTGAAATCTCCATAGATCCGATGGTCCAGATCTTATCGCGATATCGCATCTCACGAGTTTGGAGGTTATGTTTCTTGCCTCTCCAAGTCGTGATAGGCGAAGCTCCGAGATGGAGCCAGATCAACGGTTCAGATCACACCTTGATCTGACGGCTGCGATTAAATCGCGAGTTCGTTGGTTATGTTTCTTGCCTCTCCAAGTCGCGAAAGGCGAAGCTCCGAGATGGAGCTTAGATCAATGGTCCAGAACAAAACTTTGATCTAACGACTGCGATTAAATCACGATTTCACATCTCGCGAGTTTGATAGTTATGTTTCTTTCCTCTCCATGTCGCGAGTCACGAAACTCTGAGATGAAGTTGGATCAACGGTCCAGAACAAAACTTTGATCTGACAGCTGTGATTAAATCGTGATTTCGCATCTCGCGAGTTTGATAGTTATGTTTCTTGCCTCTCCATGTCGCGAGTCATGAAACTCCGAAATGGAGTCTCGAATCAATAGTCCCGAACAACACTTGATCTGACGGTCATCGGGAATTGTAAATGGGATCCAACGATCATAAATGCTGCTTCTCCTCCCGAGCTTACTTTGTTCCGCTTACTCTAATCTTGCCATCGCTTCTGAGCTTAATCGAATCATCTTTGCAACGTCTTCTCATAATGCCCACCTTCATTGTTGTACTTGCCATCAATGAAAAGCATTCGTTGTCTGTTAAATATTTGCCAACATGATTCATAACTAGAACAATCACCATATCTCTCTTCATAAATATTTTGGAGCTTGTCCCAAATCTTTTTAGTTGATGTACACTGCATTGCCTTGAAAGTCTCAGAATCTTCTAGGCCACTCAAGATGACATCTATTTCCTTTGCATTGTTTTCAATTGACTCCCCAACTTCATCTGTATAACCTATTGTGACTAATTTGCAAATACCAAACCCAAGGGCCATCAAATATGTCTTCATTGTTATACTCCATATTGCAAAGTTTTTTCCATCAAACAAAGGAGCTATTTTTGTGGAGAGACCTTCCTTACAATCCATATGTGCTCGAGATATTCCTTCTAGTGGTTAAATTGTTTCTGAAGAAACTTGCTTGGATACCAATTGTTGAACATATGATTATACTGAAGGGGGGGTGAATCAATATAAGATACTTTTACTTTAATTGAGCATTCATCAATCATTCATTAACTTTCATTTTCTAGCGCCTCTCCTTGCTTCATACCCCAGACATAGCTTCAAACCCTAGTCATATTTAGCCTTCATGCCCTAGGAAACCTCATAGCATCATTCCAAAAATATAAATCTAGACTGCAACATCACAACCTAAAAACAACACACTTTGCAACATCATAGACTTTAGTCCTTCATAACGCACCCCTAAAACACCAAGAAAACTACTCTTGTACACCTTTAGACCCCAAGAATATTCCCTAGCTCCTCTTACACACCTCAAATATCTTATGCACACTTGTAGTTGCTCTTATTGCTTAGATACTCTTCAAATGTGCACATATATCTTGTATTTATAGTGTTTTTGCGTTCAATTATGGGGCCGAATTGTAAAATTGGTGGGGACAACTTGTACTTTCTAGCTGGGATGACTTGACATGATATTTCGTGTCTCCTCGTTCCTATGGAGTTAGAGGGAGTGCCATATACCATTGGAAACGTCTTGGAATAAAATTTTAAACCATATATCTTATGCTTCCATTTGAGCTAGGTCTTCAGAGTAAAAATGCCTTCAAAGATAAGGTATCCGAACTGGGAATCAAAAATCCAAAAACAATATTTCCAAAAATCTCCATCTTGCAATATTTGTCTTGGACATCTGTAGTCTCCCCTTGTCTTTGACATCAGTGACAACAATATTTCCAATAGGAACAAACTAAAAATGAGTTAGCTCCATTTGGGAATGTGAACCTTCAAATTATCTTCATAGTTGAAGCATGGTTTGAACAAAATTTATCCATGGTCAACAAATTTGGAGTACAAGTCAATAAGAGTCAAATGTTTTGGGGACCAAAATGATCCATATTGATTTCAGTGGCCTCCCACCTATTCCAACTGACTCATTTTGACAGTTTTCCAGTTTGGCAGTTTTTTCCTAGTTTTCAGGTCCCTGACTTCCAAGGCCGTTTTAAGGCCCTAAACAACGTTTTTAGGGCTCACCACTATCATTTTATAGATAGAGTCAGAGTCCGACGACAACATGTGTAGTCCTCGGATAGACCTTTCCAACGGGTTATCGTGCACCTAAAACAAAGATCGTATGCAAAATTTACAGGGCCCACATGACTTTTGGCGCTTCATCTCCTAGGGTTAGGTTTTTGGATGTCTAGGGTTTTTGACATTCATGTTTATTGTAAAAAGGCCTTCAGAGCCTCATTGTAATTATCTTCTTTCTATTGAGCGCAACCGTCACATCTCTTCTCAGAGATAAGCTGCCACCATTCTAGCAAGATTGTTTTCCGCTGCATTTTACAGTTTCAGCTTATTTCCTTATTGAATAGAAACCAATTTTACTGTATATCTGTTATTATGTGTTAAGCATCTTTTGATAATAATTTGTATTCATTTCGTTCTGCTCATAAAATCCGGATCACAAAAGCCTCTGATCCAGATTTTATGAGCAGAACGAAATGACTACAGATTTTTAATAGGTGCTTAACACAAAATAACAGAGATACAATAAAATTGGTTTTCTATTCAATAAGGAAATAAGCTGAAACTGTAAAATGCAGCGGAAATAAGCTTGTTGGAATGGTGGCGGCTTATATTTGAGAAGAGATGTGATGGCTGCACTCATTTGCAAGAAGATGATTACAGTGAGGCTTTGAAGGCCTTTTTAGAATAAACATGAATGCCAAAACCCCTAGACATCCAAAAACCTAACTCTAGGAGATGAAGCGCTAAAAGTCACGTGGGCCTCGTTTGGGTAAGTTAGTACATCAACTTCCTGGGGTCATAACTTTTGCATACAATCTCTGTTTTAGGCGCATGATAGCCTGTTGGAAAGGTATCATCGAGGAGATTCTTTTTGGGGGAAATATCAAAGGAATTTCCATATTTCTCCTCATTTTCCCAAAAGATGTCGTTTAGGGCCTCAAAACGGCTCCAGAAGTTTCAGGACCCGAAAAACTATTTTGAGCCAATTGGAAAAGGTGGGTGGCCACTGATTTACACCTAGATCAATCCTCCCTCCTTAGGAATCAATGGTCTCCATTGCATTGAGTTCCCCCATAAGATGAGGAAATTTCTACTGAATTTTTCCCCGGGTGAGCCACTTGCCTTGGTGCAGGAGCTGCCCTGCTTTGACGACTTGATAAAGCTGGATCCTTTGTTGTTGAGTGCCCTTGATCTATGTGTCCACAATATGATCACGAGATGCCTGTTGTATGTAGTCGAGGTTGATCTCTATTGGTGTCAGTTGTTTTGCTACTTCTGAGGTGTCCAATAATGGTGGGAAATAAGGGCGAAGGAGATCCACGCTGAACACTGGGTGTAGGCCAAGGAAAGGAGGAATGTTGAGCTCAAAAGCCTTATCCCCCATGGCCTTGGTGATGGTGCATGCTCCATAACGGAGTGGGCGAAGCTACCAATGGGGTCCTGTAAGGCGTTATTTCTACAAGTGCAACCAAAATTTGTCTCCCACCTGAAACTTATGTGGCACCCGATGTTGATCATGGCACTACTTGTACTTGTCATTGGACTTCTGTTACACATCAAAATTACTCGACTGGATAAGTGTCGCATATTCCTCTCAATTGTCGTAAGTGTCGCAACTTCCTTACAACTTTCGCAAGTGTCGCAAGTTGGTCACAGGTGTCGCAAATGTTGTTTGAGCATACTGCCATGATGACGACACTAAGGAGACACTTAAAACATCTTATGTACTTGGTTTGAAGAAGGAGAACTGGTTTACTGGAGTGAAATAACTCTTAACACCTGAAAAGGGATTTCAATCAAGAGTTTTGAGGGTGAACGCTCCCCTGAAACAGCCTTAGGAGCGTTGGCGCTCCCCTATAAGGCCTGAGGGAGCGTTATAACGCTTCCTCACCCCTCTGAAGGAGAGCTGCCCACTTTTGAAGCGCTGGCGCTCCCCTTAAGCTTCTAAGGGAGCGTTCTAGCGCTCTGATGCCCCTTTTTAAGGAGCGCTCCCTAATCTGGGTCAGTTGTTAGCCCATTGAGGAGAATAAGGAAAAGATCTTTCGAGATTAGGAGGCAGTTGTACTCGAATTCTTGGTTTCATCAAGAGATCCCTGATCTAAGGAGGAGGTTCCTAACTTGTTCTAAACATAACTCAAGAGGTTAAGCTCCTCCCAACCTATATAAGCAAGCTCTATGATGGTGGAAAGGGGGAAGAATTGCTAGCATGAAACCTATGATCTCATAGGAAATACACTGTCAGCCAAAGGAGAAGTGATCAGTGAAGCTGCTGTCAGCCAGGTTGTGGATCTTTCAAGCAAGGGTTAGATGAAGGGGACTTGACGAAGCTGTCGCATTTGCATCTACGATTGTAAGTACTGCTGTCGTTATTCTCATTAATATGAGATGCTTGGCCTGTTTCTTTCTAGTTTGTGTCTGATATTACATGAACTTATCATTGATTGATAGATCTATTTTCAAGCTAATATCAATAGAGTAGGAAGTAGTCGTATCTTGTTTGTCTGCAGAACTCAGCGAGGAGCAAAGGATTGGAGCGCAACTCGGAGCGTGCAGGGACAAACGCCGATAAAGAGGTACTTCTGTTATCCTTCCTTCTCATGTATTAGTTTAGATAGATTTGAAAGGAATTCAGTGTCCACGTTAAGCATTTTTCTGTCTAGGGTTAAGGTCAAGCTCTTAGAGGCGATCTACCTGTCCGTAGGGAGATTTTCCTACAACAGAAACTGACGACTCCGCTGGGGAGATAGCCTCGAATCGAAACCTCTTGTTTCGATTTATCCTCATTGACCTAGTTCTATCCCTTGATTGTTTCAGACCTGGTTCACTCCTCTTTTGATTGGTTTCATGAGCTGATTGGCTCCCTACCCCATCACACTCAGCATAATTGTCGGAATTGGATTGCAATTTTTTTATTTTTTTGACAATTTTTGGAGTTTCAGACCCTGGCGCCCCTATCCTAGTGTTAACAGAGCGCCAACGCTTCTAATAGCTTTGCACAGAGCGCTATAACGCTCCTTTCCCTTGGCAACAGAGTGCCAGCCCTCTTTGGCTCAAAAATCTTCCAGAATTGCATTTTTTGGATTTTGCCTCTGTGTTTCCTCTGTTGAGTAACCTTGTGAGTCAGTGTTTCTTCCCTTTCAACCTTGACATCTGTCTTTTGATTGAAGAATAAGCTCCTTAATATTTGGATCTTGTAGCCTTCTTCGCTATTTTCATTGAGTTTTTCCTGTTGAGTGAAGTTCGAAACCCATGCATTGTTTTTCTCTCCTCATCAGCTGAGTAAAAACCCTGGTGAAGGTCATCAAAGGCCTACATACCTCTTTATCTTGATTTGAGTCAAGATCATTATTCTTGAACTTTTGCTTTTTGGGTGTGAATTTTGTTTTCTCTTTGATTGTTTCTGTTCTTTCGCTTTTCGTTTTGATTGCAACGAGAGGGTGTATTGTTTGTATGACTTTAGCTTCTGCTAGTTTGATTTTCATTCATACAAAGACAATTAGCAAGACAAGCATTGTGTTGAATTGATCTTTAACTCATATACGAACAATGAAAAAACATCTCCATGATTGATTGTGCATATTAGAAGGCATTTAAAAGTTTTTGCATTACATCAGGATTTGATTGAGAAAAAGAATCGTTTGAGGACACTCTGTATTCGTGCTTGTTAAGTGAAAAGAACTCTCTCTCTCCCCTAGATAGACGTTCATCGAAAGGAAATGACTACTTATCATATTCGATGCATTCTTTGGGTCTGAGTCATAATTCCATTTGTTTTCACTTCCATACACCCCTTTTTGCGTAAAGAACAACCATAAAAATCAACGCTAATTAAAAATTATCTAGAACTTTTTCTTTGCTAGGATCCTCCACCAACAGTAGAATAGGTGTAGTACTTTGGATTAGGATGTGAGCATAACTCTCCAAAGTTTCCAAAACAAACAGTAGAATCATGATTTAGGGAGAGTCAAATCCAATCATCGTATAAGTCTGCCTGGGATCCCCCTCTCACACAGGGGTTACGCACGAGGTCACATTCGGGTAAGCTACGGGGACTAACCCTCCGTGGTTTAACTGATTGTGGTGGTCGGATCGTATTATGGGGGTCACTTTGAGGTAAATCCACAATTACTGCGTGGAAGCCTCCTAGTTGATTTCGGGCTTGATACCCTGCCTGTACGTTCCGATCAGACTGTCGATTGTTCCCGCCTAGGGGCTGACTGCGAATTGGTAACCTTAGTAGCCATAATCTTTAGGGTATTACACAAGGTTATGGTGACGGGAAGTCTCACTGTACCTGGAGCAGACATTGGTCAAACTCACTCGGGCTCCTTGGAGGGTAAATCCATAATTACTGCGTGGAAGCTTGCACCAAGGCGTAAGTCTGTTAAGAAGGTCGCCATTGTAACTGTTCCACCCTACCCCCACCCCTTCTGGACTTAATCACGCGACATTGGATTTCATCACCAACTAGTACGGTCATCAAAAGAAGGTCCTGTTTGCTTGGTTGTGATTCTTAGATTTTTTAGCGTGTGTTGTTTCTTTTCGCTAGTTGGCCATAGATTTCTTTCACCGACTCTTTTCTGCCAACATCGACCCTCCATGCCGTTCGCGGAGACTACAGGGACTTCCTCCAGAAAATATGGAAGGAGACACCCCTTTACCCCTTCATTCTACGGAGGAATCTCCTCAATAGAGCGAGGTCCAAAACACTACAACTTCCCAGGAAGAAGTTCCCATCCCTTTGGAGAATTTTCGAATTGTCTCAGAATCTCTAGAAGCATACCGCATTCCGGAAGGATACGAACAACAAATCCTCCACTTAAATTCTGTCGGAGAATTTGTTGTCATCAATCCGGATATTCCGTTTGGGTCTCCTCAAAACCCTTTAGCAAATGACCCTTTTTGGACTGCGAACGTTGTTCGGAGTCCACCACGCTTGGTGCAAGATCTTTATGGAACATGAGAAGGTTCCGACGCGTCTTTTTCCTACACTGTACCTCCAAATCACTTCACCGGTACTACCACTTTTACAACCACACCACCCGTTGGTCCGAACATACCGTTCGTAGGCCCAAGGTCTACTATTCCCCTCCAGACGGCCCAATCTACGATAGCCCCTCACATCCCCACTATTCCCGTCGGCAATCCGTTGGTCACTCAAGCCGCGATCGACACACCTGTAACGCCGAGACCTACACTCCCTTTTGGGTACAGGGCACTAAATGCTTTCAGCACCACTACGACCACTACCCAAGTTATACCGAGAAGTTCCATTCCTATCCAACAACCCGGAGGGACCGGTCCTGGTGGTCCTAATCCGCTCGGCGACATTGGTCAATCATTTACGTCTGGCTCTCAAATCCCGAGAACTCTACCTCAAGTTGGGGGGCATCCTCCCACCGGAGGACAAATCCCATTTGGGGGGCACCCTCATGCTGGGGGGCAACCTCAAGTCGGAGTCCACCATCAACCACAAGGACAAAATGCGTCCGCCGTACCCAATCCGTGGAGCGTCCCTTTTCAAGGAAATCCGCATGCCTCCACGGGACAAAATGTGCCTGCCGCACCTAATCCATGGAACGTTCCTTTTTCAGGAAACCCACACTTCCTGATAGGACAAAATTCTCAGGCTCCGCAACAACCCCCTTATGGACAAATGCCCAACCCAACCCATAACCCTCAAAACCCATCCGGTTATCCTCCGCTCACACATGCTTCTCAAAACACCTCAAATCCTGCGTACCTTGGTCAAAACCAACCACATATGAGAGGGCCCACTACTTATAATTATCCACATAACCCGGTAATGGGCCCCACTGGTGTCCCTCTACCACACCAACATTACCCACAGGTTAACCGACAACTACCTTTTCTGGCTACCCTGGATCTTCCAGACTTGTCTAGGTTAACGAATGATCCCATTTATCATTCTCCGGTTTGGCCAGCTATTCCAGCTAAACTTCCTTCTGATATCCCAAAATTCGACGAAAAATACGGAGAAGACCCGAACAAACACGTGATGACTTTCCATTTGTGGTGTTCATCCAACTCCCTCATGGACGACTCTATTCGTTTGCGTCTTTTCCAACGAACACTTACGGGTTCCGCAACAAAATGGTATACTGAATTACCACGCGCATATTTTCACGATTTCAACTCCCTCGCCATGTCCTTCCTCACACACTTCCAACTGCCCATTCGATACGAGATGGGTACTGAACTATTAACCTCCCTTCGTCAGACAACTTCCATACACATCTCCGATCATATCCATGAATGGAGAC
>SNQJ01S0000834.1:426866-445389 GCA_010110895.2 Picea sitchensis | reverse complement strand
CACCACCGCCTCCCTTATGCATTGAAGGGTTAGAGCCTTCACCCTGCGACATCATGTTCCGTTCCATCATGACCTTCATCATATCTCTCAACTGTATGATAGTCTGCCTGAAGTCTTCTTCTTCATTCGGAACACGTTCATGACCTTCTGTACTAGCCATGCTTGGTGAATGTCTCTCTTCAACTTGTGGTGAATGAAACTGCTTCCTCCTTGTCGGATAAGAACTTGGCTCCACAAGTTGACCTTCTCCTCTTGTGAGTTTCAACCTTGTGAGCATCAGAAACAAAACTTGCAAACAATCAAGTCTTCAAAACCAGTGCCCTGATACAAACTTGATCTAAAATTGAAGAAGACTTGAAAAACTTGAATAATTATTGCAAGTGAAATGTTATGTGTTTAAAGCAACATGATCAATTTGCAACACATAAATTAAGGATTACTTATGCAAAAAACACATAGACAACAACATAAACATTGAACATAAACACATGTGCACAACAATTGATAAAGGAGTTCACCCCTCTTATGGGCTACATCTCCTGGTCCAGCTTCCAATGGATCATTATTATTAATTGCTCAAAAAGTGCTTAAAAACATGTCTTACAATGCTCAAACTGACAAACCGACTGCTCCAATGGCTTCCCAGCGTCCCAAAACCCCTGTCTAGGCTCTTTCGGCACCTCAATCGGTCGAAAAATGAAGAAGTTAGGCCTCCTGAAAGTCTCCCTATTCAAGCTTGTTGTCTCTGGTTCTACAATTCACACCCCCCTTTAACAAACCTGGCTCACACGCTCTTTTAAGCGTAAAAACCCAGCACCGGGCGCAACCGCGCCAACAGTGCAAACTGTAGGACGGTTAAGGCGCCTCCATCCCCTAACCGCCTCGGCACCTGGGCATATGGCCATGTGACCTCGCACGTTGGAAAATGGTGGTTAAACCGTTTGAAACCGTGTCAATCGACTCCTGAGCGCCAACTCGGGGTCACATGCAATATATATAAAAGAACCGTGGTCTATTTTAAAACCCATGCGCATATGTTATAACCGCGCCACTTTAAAACATACGGTTACAAACTATGTTACACACACACATATATATATATATATATATATATATATATATATATCCGCGCGCATATTTTTTATAACATGGTTATATGGTGTGGAATGGAACCACGGGTTGGGGCTATGCCCCGGCCCGCCCCCCTTTCTATTTAACACAATATTCAAATTCAAATAGAATTGCATTGAACAATGTGACAAGGAACAATGGGCGGCATAACGGTTAGCGTAGAATTGTAAAGGTTTGTGCTATGGGAGGTCTGGGGGTCGAACCCCGTGGCCTCCATTAGTTTTGCATAAACATGTCAACCAACCAACGAGTGACACGTGGCGCCAATTGAATGGGACACATGTCCTCACAGCATTGACCACCAATGACACGTGTCCTTCCCTGATTCGGTAATCATCAACCAATGAAAACTCGCCACGTCATCGTACAGTTGTACGGCCCTGCCATGTCACCGTACGGAATGTATGGACAGGTACAGTCAGCATCCAAAAATTTTGCCTGTTTGCCCTGGCGAACAGATCGCGATATCTTCTCCATACGAACTCTGTTTGAGAAAGTAAATATACCGCCGGAATCAGGAAGACGAGATGGACGCAATGACATTGTTTTCGTCGCATTTCGAGCACTTTGAAAATTGAGCAAAATTTGATCCCCTGATCAATTATGAGAAGACGCTGCAGAGATGATTCGATTAAGCTCAGAAGCAATGGCAAGATTAGAGTAAGCGGAACAAAGTAAGCTCGGGAGGAGAAGCAACATTTCTTATCGTTGGATCCTATTTACAATTCCCGATGACCGTCAAATCAAGTGTTGATCGAGACTATTGATCTGAGACTCCATTTCAGAGTTTCACGACTCGCGACATGGAGAGGCAAGAAACATAATTATCAAACTCGCGAGATGCGAAATCATGATTTAATCGCAACCGTCAGATCAAAGTTTTGTTATGGACTGTTGATCCAGCTTCATCTCAGAGTTTCGCGACTGGCGACATGGAGAGGCAAGAAACATAACTATCAAAATTGCGAGATGCGAAATCGCGATTTAATCGCAGTCGTCAGATCAAAGTTTTGTTCTGGACCATTGATCTGAGCTCCGTCTCGGAGCTTCACCTTTCGCGACTTGGAGAGGCAAGAAACATAACCATCGAACTCGCGAGATGCAAAATCGCGATTTAATCGCAGCCGTCAGATCAAGGTGTGATCTGAACCGTTGATCCAGCTCCATCTCGGAGCTTCGCCTATCACGACTTGGAGAGGCAAGAAACATAACCTCCAAACTCGTGAGATGTGAAATCATGATAAGATCTGGACCGTCGGATCTATGGAGATTTCAATCGTCGATGAGATGAAGTTTATAAACTCGCGAAGCACCTTTTTGGCACAGCCTATGGTCACCGTCGGTGGTCACGAGAAGGGAAGGAGTCAGTTCTGATAAGCTCCATTTCGGGGCTTCAGGGATCGTGACTTGGAGAGTCGAGATGCCTCGTCTCCATATTCACGAAATGCGAAATCGAGAAAGCGCTTTATGCATAATCACGTGGTCTCAGTCGGTGGTCACACCATCGAAGAGCTGAAGAGAAGAGTACGTGCAGACAAGCTCCTTTTCGGCGTTTCGGGGATCGTGACTTGGAGAGTTGAGATGCCTCATCTCCAGATTCATGAAATGCGAAATCGCGAAAGCGCTTTATGCATAAGCACTTGGTCATAGCCATGGTCATATAAAGGAAGGAGCCAGCGCAGAAAAACTCCATTTCGGAGTTTTGGAACTCGCGACATGGAGACTCAAGAAGTCTCGTCGCAGAATCTCTGAACTGCGAAAGTGCAAAACAGGTAAATAACACAAGAACCCTTTAGAGTTAATCCAACGATGCAGGTGAATCTGAGCATAATCGAAGGGCTATTGTTGCACGTCACAATGTAACTGCCAGAAACCACTGATGGTTTCTGCCAGAGGACTCGAAGACACTTCGAGGTGATTGACAGAGGAGATGAAGAGTCTCTGGGAATCTTCAAGAGGGATGAAGATACTCATGGAGGCGATTGACAGCTGGATACGCATTGAAGCTTGTAACTGGAACAAAGAAGGTGAACTCGACTGTCATAGAGAAGACAAAGAGTCTCAACTGCAGAGAGGCTGAGGAATCTCTACATAACATACAATGATGTTGAACGAGTGGAAAAACGTCCAGAGAAGTTGAAGAGTCACGATGATGATCAGACAGAGCACTCGAGTTGTGGAGGATATCGACGCGGTGTGAGTATGCAGAGGAATTGCACGCATTGCATGCACAAGGTGCACAAAAGCTATAAATGCACGGTACAAAGATGAGATGTGTTTGTTGTTGTTGTTGGGATTGTTGTGGATGTTGTTGAAGGTGATTCATGCATGAAGAAGGATTAGAGTGCAACAACTGAAAAGAACAGAAGAAGAACTGTGCAGTGAATGGACATGGTGCACAGAGCATAAACGCAGAAGAACAGAATGGGCAGCAGATGCATGCTGGAAGACAGCGAGGAAGTCTGAGTAGCAAAATTGTGCAGAACAGTGATGAGACTGGTAAGTTGTTATTAAACACTATATCATTGTAATAGGATTCAGTACTTCATATTCATAATCCAAGGAGGTTGGGAGGTGCTAGGGAGGACTGGTGTCCTCAGAGGTTCAAGTGGTGGCTTGAACACAGGGATTTGGTGCTTCCTTCTAGTTGGTGCTAGAGAAACCAGGGAGTTGGTGCTTCCTTCTAGTGGATGCTAGAAAAAAATAGAGAGTTGGTGCTCTCAGCAAGTTGCAGCTTGCAAAACAGAGGTTGTAGGCTCACAATGAGTTGGTGCTCAAATGTATGATAATGTAGAGATGTAGAGAATGTAAATAATACTTATCATATAAAGAAAAAGAGGTTTTTACCCTGTATGGGTTTCCTTGGGAAATATTTGTCTCTGTGTTTCTCATATATGTGACTGATGTTGAATGTGCCATTGTTCATTTCCATGCATTATTGTGATCATCATTTGAGTGCCTTGTAAATATTTTAAAAGAAGCATAATTGTTTAAGCACGGTGACAACTGATTCACCCCCCCCCCCTCCTCAGTTGTTCAACAAATCGAAGACAGAAGAAGCACAATTTGTGAGAAATATCAAAGGAGGACCTGGAAAATACAAAGGTAAGCTACCCTTCAAATGCTTTAATTGTGGTAGAATAGGACATTTTGTTGCTAAGTGTCTCTATGAAGAAAGGGAATATGGTGATGATGAAGAAGAATCTCTCTCCATGACCATGGAAACAAATCCTTTTGATGAATAAAATGAAGATAATCGGGAAAAAAAATCTAGATTCAAAAGAAGAAGATCTTGAAGCAGAACTCGTTAGTGCCTTAGAAGAAATAGGAAAGCTTAGGGAAAAAAATATAAAGTAGAAGGAGCAATTGCATAAACATGAAAAGAAGGATCATGATCTTGAAGAAATAGAGAAGATAATTATCTGCCTAAAGATTCAGCTAGAAGAAGCAAAAGGAATAGAAGAAGCAGTGAAAAGTAAGCTCAAAAGAAAGGAAGAAACATGTGAGAAGTTATAGTCTCAAGTTGTCTCGTTAAAGGAGGAATCAAAGAAGTCAAATGATCAGTTGAAGTTTGAAAAGAGCATTGAAAATTTAAAATGAGATCCTCAGTTTTCAAAGGTCACCATTCATCAAGACTAGTCTTGGCTATGATGAGAATCAAAATACTCCTGAAGAAAATCCTAATAGCTATACTAACATTCTCAAAGGATCCATCAACATTGAAAGCAAAAATAGGAAAGTTGATCTGGATTTATGCAGGAATGCAACAAAATACACAAATAACCATGAATACAAAGATGCAACGGAAATAACACTTCATTTCATTAATATCAAAGAACATGAATTTGTTTACAGACAAAATATAAATAAACTAGCTAGGGCGCTTGTAGCTTATCTCTGAGAAGAGATGTGGCGGCTACAGGCCTCTGAAATTTGTGTTACAATGAGGCTCGAAGGTCTATATATTATTGAGAAACAATGGAATCCCTAAACATCCAAAAAACCTAACCCTAGGAGATGAAACGCCATAATATGGGCCCCGTCGGGGTAAATTGGTACATCAATTTCCTGGGGTCGTAACTTTGGCATACTATCTTCGTTTGACGCATATGATACATCGTTAGAAAGATCTATCTAAGGACTACAATAGTTGGCAAAATATATCATTAAAACATCGTTCAATCGGTAGATGCCCAAAAAAACGTCGTTTAGGGCCTCAAAACGGCTTCGGAAGTTCAAGACTCGAAAAACTGCCAAAAATAGTAAATTGTGCTACAATTAAGGAAAATGAAAGAAACAATGGTGGGGGTCCAAGTGGAATAGGTGGGTGGCCATCAATATCCACTTGGATCATTCCTCCCCCCTTAGGAAGCAATGGTCCCCATTGCATTGAGTTCCTCCATGAGATGAGGAAACTTTTGCTGAACTCGGTCCCTAGTGAGCCACTTGCCCTGGTGAAGGAGTTGGCCTACTTTGACAATTCAATATAGCTGGATTCTCTATTGGAAAGTGTTCTTGATATATGTGTCCATAATCCGATCAGTTTTGGCTTGTTCCATGTAGTCTGGATTTAACTCTGGTGGTGTGAGTTGTTCTGTCATGTCAGATGTGTTGAGCAGAGGTGGAAAGTAAGGCCAAAGGCGGTCCACATTGAACACTGGGTGCAGACCAAGGAATGGTGGGAAACTGAGATCAAAGGCATTATCCCCTACAACTTTTGTGATGGTGTATGGCCCATGTCGGAACATGCAAAGCTTGCGGTGGGGTCCAACAAGGCGCTCCTTCTTCAAATGTAGCCACACTTTGTCGCCCACCTGGAAGTTTTGCTGCACCCGATGTCGATCATGTCATTGCTTGTACTTAGAATTGGCTCTGTCTGATATGTCATGAACCTATTGGCGAATGTGTTGAATGCGTTCAATGAAGTTGTTTGCCTTGGCAACTTCTACTGAACATGAGCCGAATCAGCATGAGTAACTGCAAATGGTATGGCTATGTCAATGGGACATAGTGGCTGGAATCCCAAGCCCACTTGAAAGGGGTTGTGATCATTTGAGCTCTGGAGGGCCTGGTTATATCTATGTTGTACATAGGGTAGGATCTCATCCCATGTGTGTGGATTCTTTGAGTTGTACATGCGCAAAATGTGTATGATCATCCTGTTGACGACCTTTGTCTGGCCATCAGTTTGAGGATGGAAAGTTGTGGACTTGGTGAGCTTGGTGTCCAGCATTGAACAGAGGTTGGACCAAAATGTACTAAAAAACATGTTGTCTCGATCTGAGATGATAGACTGTGGGATACCAAAGTGTACCCACACTCGTTCAAAGAAGAGTTTAGCAGTGGGTTATGCTGTGATATTCTTCTTTTAGGCCGCCATAATGGCCATCTTCGAGAATCTGTCGACGACCACGAAAACACAGTCATTTCCATTCTTAGTAGAAGGAAGGCTCGACATGTAATCCATGGAGATGGATTCCCAAGGTCGAATAGGGGTAGGTAGCAAAGTATAGAGGCCTTACTTCTCTATAGTCGGTTTGGCAATGGCGCAGGCAATGCAGGATCTGATGTACTTCCCGACATCATGTCAAAGGTTTGGCCAATAGAAATACTTTTATAGTACTGCCACTGTTTTCTCAACCTCAAAATGCCCAGCGACCTCAATATAGTGCGCTTCCCAAATCATCTTGGCACACTCACTTGAAGGAACACAAAGGTGTCCCAGGTGACATAGTAGTGCATCCTGGAGGTGAAAATTTGGAACTCGGTTACCCTCCAAGAATGTCTTGTATGTGTGGCGGAAATCTGGATTGCTCTTGTAGAGAAGCGCCCAATCAGAAGTCTTGTGCCCACAAGAGTTGAGCACGGTGGTTATCGCCACAATCGATGGTCGGCTAAGGCAGTCTGCAACATTATTGGTGCTTCCCTTCTTGTACTTGATGTTCAAATGAAACTGTTGCAGATATGTGGACCACTTATGATGGTGATCGTTCTGCAACTTCCCTTGTGTCTGTATGAACTGTAGGGGTCGATGGTCTATGTGGATGACCGTTTCCTTCCCCAAAATGTAATGCTTCCACTGTCGGCAAGCCTGTACAATGGAATACATTTCTTTGTCATAAGTGGGATACTTTTGGACTGTGTCGGACAATGTCACACTGTGATATGCCACTGGATGCCCATGTTGAGTAAGAACTGCCCCAATAACATACTCAGAGGCCTCTGTCTCGATCTCAAATGGGTGTTGCAAGTCTGGTAATGTGAGAACTGGGGCGCAACAGAGGAATGTTTCAATTCTGCAAACGCCTTCTATTGAGATTCTGACCAAAAGAATTTTTCTTTCGCTCCTCCCTTGGTGACTTGACTCAAGGGCCAAGTGATATGAGAGAATCCCAACACGAACCTGCGGTAGAAATTAGCAAGACCTAGAAAGTTGTGAAGCTTTGTTAGAGTGGTCGGGGCTGGCCAATCTCGGATGACTTGAATATTGGTTGGATCCACATGCACCCCATGCTCATCAATAATGTATCCCAGATACTGAATCTGGGTCATGCCAAAAGTGCACTTCTCCAAATTGGCACACAACTTGTGTTTTCGCAGTGTTTGGAGGACCTATCGGATGTGGTGGAGGTGTTCTTCCCAAGTCTGGCTGAAGATCAGGATGTCATCCAAGTAAACTACTACAAATGAGTTGGTGAATGGAAACAAGATATCCTCCATCAGCCTCATGAAGGTTGTGGGAGCATTCGTCAACCTAAAAGACATGACCATCCATTCGAAAAGGCCCTCCTTGGCTTTGAAGGCAGTCTTCCACACATCAGACGGTTCGACTGGTACCTTGTGATACCCAAACTTCAAGTTGATCTTGTTGAAATATTTCACCCCTTTGAGTTGGTCCAGAAGGTCATCAATCTGTGGGATCGGGTACCTATTACGGACGCTCGATAGTCAATACAGAGTCTCCAAGTCCCATCCTTCTTCTGTACCGACACGATCGACCTCCCACAGGGCGATGAACTTGGTTGGATGTGACCTTTCTGTAGCAGCTCCTAAATCTTTCGCTTGATTTCATCGTTCTCCAGAAAAGAGTGTCGATAGATCGGTCCATTGGGCAGTGACACACCTGGGGTCAGATCGATGGGGTGCTTGACCTAATAGTGCAGAGGCACCCCTGCAGGTGAGGTGAAGATGTCTCGGTACTCCTCCACGACCTTGTCCATTTGTTGTTGTCGTGCGTAGGAGCCTTGTCTGGAGGTCATGGCCATAATTTTCTTCTTGCCCTGAGGGCGAATCATCAGGAAAACAAATTTCTCGGTTTTGGAAATGAGCTTACTACATTGTTTTTCAGTAACCAAAGAGATAGTGACAAGCGGTAGTACCTTTGGTATCTTGTACAACTTATTTCCCAAGGTAACAATAACAACGTGAGGTCGAGACTCATACATAGCCTGTCGCTTCCACAAGTATAGTTGGCCTAGTAATACATCACAAACATCAAGAGGAGCAATGTCACATAATACCAAATCGATGAAGGGCTTGATGTTGTAGGGAAGGTGACATTGTTGGCCAACGCAGAGATCTCGTCCTTAGTGAATCCACTCGATGGTGTACGGTTGTGGGTGTGTTGTGGTCTGCAAGCCCAACCGCTTCACGACCTCTGCTGAAATGAGCTTCTTTTGGCTCTCGCTATCAACGATGAACTGTAGCGGGGAACCCTTTACCCACATCTGGGAGTGGAAGAGACGCTCCTCCTCCTCTGCATCTTCTGGTTCTTCCTTTTGGATCTTCGTGGTGGCAATGGTGGCGTTGGGATCTGCATTGATAATCTGCTTCCCTCTGTCATTCCCCTTCTTGTGTTCTGATTCGGTGTCAGAGCATGCATTTGATTCATAATCCCTCATCTCGACCACCAATGATTGTTTGGCCCGACACTCACTTGTGTTGTGAGTGGAGCTCTTATGGAACTCACGCCACTTTCCCATGTCCTTCGGCTTCGTGGTGTTTTTCTTCGCTTGCGGCTTTGGAAGGTTGTCTTGAACCGCCATGCCTTGGCTTTGTCCTTTATTTTGCGATTTGGGGGCACCTTTCGCTTGCTTTTGATTCACAGATCCAAAGTCTCGCTTCTTCTGTTTGAATTTCTGCTCAATCTTGGCAACATACCGATATGTCGTACCAAGTGAGGAGATGTCGAGGAACTCCATTTCCTCCTGAATGTATATGTGTAGACAACTGTGGTACTTCAACACCAACTGTTTCTCTGAATCTTTGATACCCAACTTTGTGCACAGGGTATGGAATAGATTCGTCAGCTCATGCACATCTTGACCCTTTTGTTGCCGCAACGTAGTCCATTGTATGTACTTGTCCTCATAGCTCCCCACGGGATAATATTGTTCCTTGATGGTGTCTCGGAAAGAGTTCCAAGTGGGTATGACTAAGAACAAGGAGGGTTCCTCCTCGTCCTTTTTCTCACAGTAGGTTTCCCACCAGTCCTTAACATGGGGGGCGGCTTTAAGCAGTGAAAAAATAATCTTCTCTCGGTCAGAAAGTCATGAACCGACAAACATCCTTCTAATAGATTCAACCATCTATCTACGACGTCTGCATCTATTTGACCATCAAATATGAGAATGTCAAAGTTTACTTGTACCTTAAAATGGGTTGCGCCTCCAGAGTGGCTGTTGGATGCAGATGCGTCGCCAGTGGGCAATCGTTGAAGGATCTGGGCGAAGTTATACATTATCGCGTTCCTTTCTTTTTAAAGGGCCTCCTCGAGTAATATTTTGATAGGATATCCTGCTCCCTCATCTTTCTTTTCATCCCCCATGTGTGGTCATCGGGGTTTGTGAGGCTGATATTGCAAAGGTTCAACCAGATCGATCCCTAACTCCTTATACCTCGACCTCGTTGGGGACATGCACAGAAGGATCGAGAAAGACCAGACCACTCTTCTACCACTGATCCATATTTATGCAGGAACACAACAGAATACAAAAATAACCATGAATACAAAGATGCAGCGGAAATAACACTTCATTTCATTAATATGAAAGGACTGAAATTTGCTTACAGACAGAATAGAAATAAACTAGCTAGGGCGCTGGTAGAGTATCTCTAAGAAGAGATGTGGTGGCTATAGGCCTATGAACTATGTGTTACAATGAGGCTCGAAGGCCTATATATTATTGAGAAACAATGGAAGCCCTAAACATCCAAAAAACCTAACCCTAGGAGATGAAACGCTAGAATATGGGCCTCGTCGGGGTAAATTGGTACATCAATTTCACGGGGTCGTAACTTTGGAATACTATCTTCGTTTGATGCATATGATACATCGTTAGAAAGATCTATTTGAGAACTACAGTAGTTGGCAAAAAATATCATGAAGATGATTTTCAATTTCTAGATGCCCAAAAAATTTCGTTTAGGGCCTCAAAACAACTCCGGAAGTTCAGGACCCGAAAAACTGCCAAAAATTGTAAATTGTGCTACAATTAAGGAAACTAAAAAACTGAAAGAAACAATGGTGGGGGCCCAAGTGGAAAAGGTGGGTGGCCACCATTATCCATCTGTATCAAAAGAAAATGATGATGAACAAAAACATGATTCTTCTCACAAGAACAATAGAATGTGTTCAGAAGAATTGTTCCACCAAGGCCTTTCACAACTCAATACCAAAATTTCTTTCTTGTCTATTATTTTTCTTGCAATAATTTTGGTCACAAAGCACTAGATTGTAGAGCTTATGCAAAAAGTGATCATGTGAGAGATAGAAATAAAGGTTCTTATAAGACCTTAAAGAATGATTATGTGAGCTACAAAACCATAAGTTCTCATGGGTTTGTTGATAGAAACCACAATTCATTTGCACCTCTACTTGATTACAATATTGAATGTTATAAGTGCAATAAATATGGGCACATAGCACGTTACTATAGAAGCAACATAATAGTACCTCTTAAACAAAACAAGGAAGAAGATGTTCTTACCAAGAATGTAAATGTGTTGAACCTGCACAGAATAGATCTAGCTAGAGAATAACACACACATTTGCAGTGAGAAATTGAGAAAGAAGAAGCAAGAGAGAAAGAATGGAAGAATTCTCATTAACCGAATGAATAATGAATAATGAATAATTTACACATGATATACTCTGTATAACTCAACCAATGCGCACCGGAGGAGAATCCAATGCACCATAGTGGTGGTCTAGAGTGATTTGGACACACGCTAGCAGTTACGAGAGTAAAATGCCACCTAGTCTAGTCTCTTGGGAAGTTGTGGGAGTGAACTACCACCTAGTTGAGTTAACTAGTCTATCAGTCTTCAGTTAACTAACTGAAATAGAGTGAAGTGAGGAGGAGATCAGGGAATCATGCGTAATGCGCTAATATGGTGATGATACCAAGGAAAATGCACATTAGTTGGTGATGATCCCAATGTTGCATGGTGATAATCCCAATGTAGCATCTAGACTCCGCTCAACTGATAAAACTGAAGTGAAAACTGAAGAGAATATTCTCCTTAGAGGAATATTCTTCCTAAAATATAGGAGACTGAATAATGACTAATAAACAAGGAAAAACCTTAGGAAAAATAAATCCTAGGTGTGTGTGAAGTAACTCCAACACCCCCCCTGAACATCACTGTGGTGAAAATAAAGAATGGGTCTTGACAACAAGGTGATGTTAGGTACCCAAATACAAAAGATACACTAAAATAAAGCGAGGAAAGAGGGAAAACCTCATGGGAAACCCCCCCTCAAGGTACAATGTATGTAAAAAAAGAAGAACTGATAGTTGTTAGGCAACTATGTCCTTCACTCCAAGACAACTTCGCAGAGAATGAAACTTCTGCTCAGTGAAGGTCTTGGTGAAGATGTTTGCAGTCTGTTTTGCTGATGGACAAAATTACAGATTGATGATCCCCTTGTGTACTAAGTCCTAGATGTAGTGCATGTGGATCGTGATGTGCTTCATCCGCTGCCTCTGAACTGGATCTTTGTTGAACTTCAGAGTGCTCTGATACCAGATAACGATCGTCTGATGAAACTGAATTCCCAACTGAGTGAGAAAATGTTGTAGCCACATAGCCTGAATGGTTATGTTAACTACCCCTATGTACTCTGTCGTGGTTGAAGATAGAGAAATAGCAGCCTACTTCTTTCTCGACCAAAAGATAGGCCCAAAACCAAGACTGAGTGAGTAACCAGTTGTGGACTTACGATCAGTGCTATCGCTAGCCTAGTTAGAATCAATGAACCCAATGAGTTCCAATGTAGAGTCTGTTGAATAATGAATCCCAAAGGTGATGATGCCATGTACGTATCGAAGGATACGCTTTGCAGCCTTCCAATGTAGCTCATGTGGCTCCTGCATGAACCTGTAGACTGCTCCAACTGCACAGGAGAGGTCTAGTATGGACAGTGTGAGATCCAACAAGCTCCCCACTAGTTGTCTATACAGTGTGTTGTCAACCAGTGGAGTGTCCTAGCCATCCTCAAGTTTGACTCCTTATAGAAAAGGAGTCGGGGCAGACTTGCAGTCTATCATGTGAAATCTATCAAGGAGATCTCGTGCATACTTGACCTGAGACAGTTTGATGCCCGATGCATCTTGATTGATCTTGAGTCCAAGGAAGAAGTGTAGCAGACCCATGTCTGTCATTAAGAACCTTTCATGCAAAATCCTCTTGACTGCAACAGTCACTGAAATTGAGCAACCGGTGATCAACAAATCATCAACATACAGATCTAAGAGTAGAAGTGAATCAGTCGTCCTGAGCATGTAAATATTCAGGTCTGATTTACAACATACAAAGTTCTGTGACAAAAGGTAGGAGTCCATCTTGGCATACCATGCCCTCAAAGCCTGCTTGAGGCCATGAAGAGATTTCTTCAATTGACAGACCAAAGATGAATCCTACATAAATCCCTGGGCCTGTTCCATATAGATCTTCTTAGAGAGATCTTCATGAAGAAATGCATTCTTCATGTCCATATGATGGACTTCCCATCCCTTGGTTGCCACAATGGCAAGTGCCAAACATATGGAATCCATCTTCGCTACTGGAGCGAAGGTCTCATCATAGTCAATGCCATGCACCTGTTGAAATCCTTTGGCAACGAGCCTGACTTTGTATCTACTAATTTGTCCATCCAATGCGCTCTTGGTCCTGTAAACCCATCTGCACCTGAAAAATTTTCTTCCATAAGGAAGGGGAACCAGATCCCAAGTTTGGTTCTCGAGGATATAATTGTACTCCTCCTGCATGACGAAATCTCAAAAGGGATTTCCAACAACCTCGCCATAAGACTGTGGATCTTAAGAATGGACCAAGAAAATATTTTTGGGTGGAAATGGTTCAGTGGCAGTGAGTGTAAGAGGAGGCTCCTCGAAATCAAATCGATTCCTCCTAGTATCGATTGGATCACCAACAAGATCCTTTGCATCCTGAAGAGTAGTTTGGGCCCACTTGGGCCTCTGCTCTAGCTCTGCATCTGCATCTTCATATCGATGCACTGACTCTGCATATGACTGTACTAAACCTATATCTAGATCATTTGAATCCTCTGAATGAAAACTCTCATATGAAGAAGAGTCAGCATGTGCAAGCTCATCATCTCTGACAGGTGGAAGAACAAAGGTGTCTGCATGCGGCTGTTGAGGTACATGCGAGACACTTTCCTCGAATTGGACACTATGCTCAATAATGAGCCAGTCTGAGGAAATATCAATGAGTTTGTATCCCTTCAAACCGTCGGGGTATCCAACAAAAATACACTCTGTACTATGTGGATCAAGTGCCTTCCTCTTTTCAGAGGGAATCTGGGCCCATGCACGTCAAGTGAAAATGAAAAAGTGGGTCCTTCCGGTTTGAGGCCACTCCAAGCCTCGTAGGGGGTATTGTCCTTGACAAATATATGGGGAGATCTATTTTGGATGTATGTTGCACAATTAAGTGCTTCTTTCCATAATCTTTGTGGAAGTGACTTTGCATGTAGCATGCAAGATGCCATCTCTTTTAGAGATCTGTTTTTCCGCTCAGCAACTCTGTTTTGCTGCGGAGTATATGGAATTGTGTGATGCAACTATATCCCTGCCTCTTGACAAAGATTTTGGATCTCATGGTTGACATACTCTCTCCCGTTATCAGTTTGAAGGACTTTGATTTTCTTTCCTGACTGTGTCTCAACTAGGGCTTTGAAATCTTTCAGGTGTTAAAAGACCTTTGATTTTTTCTTGAGAAAGAAAATCCATGTGAAGCGTGAGAAATTATCAACAAAAATGAGCACGTACCTTGATTTGTTGATTGATGGATGCGAAAAAGGGCCCATGAGGTCACTATGAATCAAATCTAAAGGAGAGGAAGCTCTCTGAGTCTTTCCTTTGTCGAATTTCTCTTGAGGGTGTTTTCCAAGAACACGACCCTCACAAATTCCTTTGGAGAAATGGATATCTGGTAGACCATCAACCAATCCTTGCTTGCTAAGTTGTTGCATATATCTGAAATTGAAATTCCCAAACCTTTCGTTCCATATCCTACTGCTTTGATCAACATGGGTAAGCAGTAAAGCAGAATCTGGTTCAATAAATTCAGAAAATGTATACAATCTAGATTGATGATTTACCTCACCAGTAGCAACCCTGGAATTGGTTTGCATGTCATAGATGTCCACTTCATCGGGTGTGAATATGACTTTCTTTCTGGTGCCAAAATTTGTCATCTGATACACACAGAGAAGATTGATGGAAAGTTTGGTAACGTGCAACACATTCTCGAAGATTTCATTGATGAGTTCAATCCTTCCTTTGACAGTGACCTCGACTGGAGAGTTGTCCCCCATCAGAATAGGAGGACCTTTGCATGCATCCAATGAAGAATATACTGGTTTTGTGGCAGCCATGTGATGTTATTCTCCTAAATCTACGATCCAAGCACCACGAGAGGAGTTTATGGCAATCAAAGCATGGCTAGAATTGCCTTTCTTGGGATTCTGATCCTCTGGATTCTTCTTCTTGGCACCCTCGGGGATGCGATCTCCAAGGTTATTTTTCTGAAGTATTTGAGTCATTAGATCTATTTGTTTCTACATACATCTAGATTCTGGATGGAATCCTTTATGGCAGTATGTGCATTTCTCCCCTTTTCTTCCCTTTCCACCTTTGGATCTAGAGGCATCGGTGAAGGGTTTTGAGTACCCTTCCTTCTTCGGTTGCATGTGCTTTCCTTTTGTATTTATCTTTAGATTTATGATATTGATGATCGCTTCCATCTTGCACAGTAAGTGCGTGCACCTTTGGGCCTTTGATTTTTCCCATGTTGATGAGCTTGGTCTGCTCTTGTGTCTGGGATTCGATAAATTCCTCAAGAAAAGGCATCTTCCAGGTGGCTCTAGAGGAAAATTTGACTGAATGGAAAGTGAATACAAACACTGAGAATTAAGGACAAATTTTGGAGAGAATGGTGAGAACCATTTGTTTCTCCTCCTTAGATTTATCAACCACGCAAGGCTTGAGTTGCGACAATAAATCCTTAAATTTTGTAAAGAAATCTTGGAGATTTTCGAAGATTTTTGGATCCAATGTGAGCAATTCCACATCGAGCATGTGTCCCCTCATATCATCATGTTTTCCAAAGATCCCTTCTATGGTAGTCTAGGCTTCATTGGGGGTTTTACAGGAAGATATGTGAAAAAGGAGATCAGGAGAAATGAGACTGCAAATTGTTTTGAATGCTTCATCCATTCGATTTAGATACTTGGATTTTTCTATTGCTGATGTTGGTTTTGTTTTCATGTTCATGGTTAACCTGTACAATCCTCTACTTCTAAGATGCATGATAATCCTCTCCTTCCATGCAAAGTAATTGCAAGGTGTAAGAATTAATTCTTTTGGGAATTCCATTTTTCCGTTGTCTTCAATCTTTGGTACCTGCAAAAATAATTCGGTGTGTCTTTTGCTTAGAAGTTCGTCAGCTTTGATACCCTGTAAATGTATTGAACCTACACATAATAGATCTATCTAGAGAATAACACACACACTTGTAGAGAGAAATTGATAAAGAAGAAGCAAGAGAGAAAGAATGGAAGAATTATCATTAACCGAATGAATAATGAATAATTTACACATGATATACTATGTATAATTCAACCAATGCACATTGGAGGAGAAGACAATGCGCCATAGTGGTGGTATAGAGTGATTTGGACACACACCAATAGTTACGGGAGTAAATTTCCACCTAGTCTAGTCTCTTGGGCAGTTGCGGGAGTGAACTGCCACCTAGTTGAGTTAACTAGTCTATCAGTCTTCAGTTAACTGACTGAAACATAGTGAAGTAAGGAGGAGATCAGGGAATCATGGGTAATGCGCTAGTCTGGTGATGATACCAAGGAAAATGTGCATTAGTCGGTGATGATCCCAATGTTTCATGGTGATGATCCCAATGTTGCATGGTGATAATCCCAATGTAGCATATAGACTCCACTCAACTGATCAAACTGAAGCGAAAATTGAAGAGAATATTCTCCTTAGAGGAATATTCTTCCTAAAATATAGGAGACTGAATAATGACTAATAAACAAGGAAAAACCTTAGGAAAAAGAAATCCTAGGTGTGTGTGAAGTAACTCCAACAAAGCATAGAGAAGAATGCACAAAGGTGTGGAAAAGGAAGCAAGAAGAACCAAAGAAGGAAGAATGTGGACTTGTGATCTATGCTCAAGACAAAGGATGCCAATGGTACATTGATAGTGGATGTTCATAACACATGACAGGAGATCAAAACAAATTTCTCACCCTAAAGGAATAAAAAGGAGGTAGTGTTACCTTTGGGGATAATGTTTATGAAAGGATAGTTGGAAAAGGTATTATTAGTCTTGATAATGGAAAGACTAAAACATAGAGTGTCTTGTATGTTGAAGGGTTAAAATACAATCTTCTAAGTGTCAGTCAAATGTGTGATCAAGGTTACAACCTCACATATTTTTATAAAGGGTGTGAGATAAGGAAAGCAAGTTCAAGAATATTAGTGGAAAATGCAAATAGAATCCCAAGCAATGTATATGTTCTCAATGAAGTCAAAGGAGAAAAATATTGTCTGTGACAAGTAAATGAACATTGGGAGTGATGTCCATCTCACCTCGTTGTTGGCGACGGAATTCACTCATGGATCGCTAGCAGGAGCAGAGCCCGACGCCCATCAGTTTTATGTCACGGTGGTTTCAATGGGTGATCAAATGGACAGAGAATCAGGGACGTGTCACTCTAATGCAGAGACTGAGTCTGGCATGTAAGAAACAAAGGAGGTCTTGGCCTAACTTCAATCAGTGGGTTGATTAAAGGGTGAACAGGTGGAAGACTTTATAAGAAGAGTGAACAAATTGCTTTGGGCAACAGGCTTTCAACAATTTGTAGAAGAAAAACCCCGAATGCGAGATCCTCTGGTTCAGGGCTTCGAGATACTGAAAAAGGGACTTGACTGGATTCTCCAATTCCAAGTCATTT
The DNA here is from genome assembly GCA_010110895.2 of Picea sitchensis. Classification (NCBI taxonomy): domain Eukaryota; kingdom Viridiplantae; phylum Streptophyta; class Pinopsida; order Pinales; family Pinaceae; genus Picea; species Picea sitchensis. The sequence goes on along the minus strand of SNQJ01S0000834.1, from coordinate 427,751 downwards.
AGCGTTAGGAAAATCACAAGGACTGATCAGAGATAATGCGACTGTCACAGTGATCAAATCCTACATCATCCTATAACAACCACAACTTGACTGGATCCTCCAATTCCAAGCTGCTCTAACACAGTTTGAACAAAGACATGAAAGAAACTGATATCCATAAGGCAAGAAGTCTCAATAGTTCATACATAACCAAAGATAACGGTGCTTCATTAAAGCTTTACAACCGGGAGCCTTGCTCGACCATCGATAGATACAAAAATGGCGAAAACGCCTACATATACTCAAAACAACAACAACAACAAAATCGAGACGCTGCATTAAAAACTTTGCGTCTGCATGGCTTCTGACAATCTGCATCTGCAGTCTCTGAATGATCGTGCACCTATGGCAGACGCAATCGAATTCCTAACAGTCCCATGGGCGAATCGACGTGCTTTTAATTCATCGCCGAACTTTCCCTTTATGGCGGAGATGATGTCCAACCACCACCAACTACCTTAATAACTGCTTCCTTGGGATTGGGAACGACTCAGCCGACTTGGCACCTTAAGACGTGGAAGACCCCTCGCGCTGCCACCTGGATTAGCTGAATGGACTGATGAGTAGATGTGGTGGACAGCGCGAAAGCTGGGGGGGTGTAACGGAAGTGGTGGCGCCAAGACCATGAGGGTGAGATGAGAGGTAGTGAGGTGTGGGCAATATGACAGGGAAGGACATATGGCAGAAAACAATAAGCGGAGGGGGGTAGGAGATGAAATACAATGGACACATTATTAATGGGAGGCTGACGTGGAAAGGAGCGGGACACATGGCAGGTGGTAAATGAATGATGAGATGGAGAAGGGACCACCTGGACTAAAGTGGAGATAGACAGATGACGCATGG
>SNQJ01S0000834.1:335794-421734 GCA_010110895.2 Picea sitchensis | reverse complement strand
CTCTGGAATCCCATGTGCGCCGTTGATCTGGGCGCGCGAATATATGTCGTCCAAATTTGCTTCTCGCTTAATCATAAGCGCCCCTCCTCCAGTCTTGCTCCTTTACGACCAGGTGCCAAAACCACGGGCCCGATTCTGGGTGCTATCGACGTTTCGGGGTTCGGGGTTTCGAGAAGTTAAGGGACGAGGAGCGCGTACTCCTCGAACTCCCGAATGCTGATGCGACACGGACATGTGTTGCGTGTCCCTCAGATGAACGACCCAGATAGTATGCTATTATATAGGGGGCTCCCCCCATTTTGCAGGCTCACTTGATATGACCTGGGGCTGAGACCCGGGGCTAGGCGCCAAAGGTGCTTTCGGAACTTCGTTGATCGGAGATTTCAAATGCAATGAACGGACAACTCCTTGTCTCCCGAATCACCGATCCTCGATACGCCGACTGGCTGCCACCTGTCCCAACGAGATCAGACGATCCATATTTGCTTTGAACCGTTGGCGCTGTCCTTCGTGCTAAACCCCGGGCAACTTAACGGCCCCGAAAACCCGATGACCGTCGATCTGTTTTTATGGATGGATCTCGGCCGCCAACGGCAAAAAACTGCGCCCGCTCGCTTAACTTGCTATTGCAAAAGGGATTCTCCCGTGCTACGCTTGGGCGCTTCCTGCGCAAACTGCAGACCCGGGTACGCCTAATCCCGAGACAAGAAATATCGCTAACACTCGTCAGTAAAGGGAAGCACAAGCTTGGGGTGAGAATCCCTTTGCTATTGATGTGAAAGGGGGAGAAGTTGAACACAGAGGAAGAATTGCATACACAATGAGTGTTGCAGATAAGGGGAGTATTACAAAATTGACTAAGGGTTGACATCAATGAAAAATCGGGAGATTGTTGGAAATATGTTTTCCATTGATGTCAAATACAGGGGGAGACTACAAATGTCCAAGATAGAGATTGCAAGATGGAGATTGTTGGAAATATTGTTTTTGTTTTTATTTTTGATGTCCAGTTTGGATACCCTATATTTGAATGCCTTTTTACTCTGAATACATAGCTCAAATGGGAGAATAGGATATATGGTTGAAAATTTTATTTTGATACCTTTCCAATGGTAGATGAAACTCTTTCGAATTCCATAGGAATGAGGAGATATGAAAGATTTTGCCAAGTCATCCTAACGAAAAAGTGCAAGTTGACCCAACCAGTTTCACAAGTCGGCCTCATAAGTGAACACAAAAACACTATAAATACAGGATAGATGTGTGCATTTGAAGAGTATCCAATCAAGAAGAGCAAGTAAAAGTGCACAGAAGAGATCTGAGGTGCGTAATGTTGACGAAAAAATGTGCAACTAGACCTTGCCTACAAAGAGTTGCAATGCACCCTATAAATTTATATTACTATTATTATATAGATAGTAACTATAAGTGGGATCCCTTATAAGAGAAACTAATCTAAGTGAAAATTTCATTCCTCCCGAAGATGCTAGTTAGCATACAATTTCTTTGATGGTAATAACTTGATGACTATATTTTGAGGTCTTGTTTTATTACACACATGCATGATTATTTTCGTTAATATTAAATGGATGATGTAGAAACCTATATGATTTTTCTACAACTTTATTATGTATCATACAGATTATATCATTGTCATTTCAAGAGAAAAGACAAAGGGACACTTGCATATATGCCATACAAATGGGTGTTTAACTCTAATTTATTTTACTATCATCCTAACATTAATAAATGTATCATATAAAAGTGGCTACAATGTGCATATATACTATTTTTAGCATATGATATGGTGAAGTTATACATGAAGCATGGTAGGGTTGACATGTTATAACATTGTTGTTGTTACAACCTTGATGGAAATTGTTAAAAGGTTTGATATTTTATTTGATCCCTTGCATATGGTATTAAAGCTTGAATAAAGCGCAGTGTTGAATTTGTGTATGCTATGGTACGTGATGAAACTTGGTACCGGGTATGGTATGCCCCTATCTTTTTGTGGCATCCACTGTGCGATAGATGATTGGATGTGAATTTTGTTTGAAATTTGGAAAGGGTTATGAGTATTTCCATCCGACATTGGAGGCGACGTGAAGTTAATGCAAGTTAATGTGGGTTTTTCCTGAGGTTTACCACCTTTCTTGCTTGTTTACTTTGGTAGAACACTTTGGATTTTGTCTCAAAGACCGAGTCTTGGTTGATGGTTGAGTAACTGCTCTTCACAAATTTTCCCTGGTTATTTAAACGTCTTGGAATAGGTATGAACGTTTGTCCCATTCTACATCAAATGGTACGTTTTGCTTGATAGTTTATGATGTTGGCTCTATTCTGGTTGGATTCAGTGTGTTTGTAAGGCTTAAAATGGTTCTTCCTAAGTGAATAATAATCTCTTGGGTTGTTTGAAGCTCAACATGTGCATATCAGTTAGTTCTTCTCAGCGTTGAATGGTTGCATTATGGTTTCAGTTTATCAATATGTGTCTCAACGATTACTGTTGTGAGTTTACGAAGATTTAAAAAAAAAATGTTGTGTAATCATGTGTGAGTTTCGTCCTGTCACTATTTGAGTTATGAGTTCAAACTTATGAGATATCTTCTTGGTTATTGGGTTATTGGTCGAGGTTGTATGACAAATTTAGCCCATGCTTTGACAATTTCGATTGTGAACTTTTATGGTTTTAATGCAATCTCCAACCCTTGTTGTAGCTTTGAAGTGTTTTATGGTTTTGGGTAATTTAAGAGTTCATTAATAATTCTAGTTGAAACTAAAGAAGGCTAGGGTTTTGATAAAACTACCTTGTGATTCTACCCTTAATAAACCAACAATCTAAGCTCGAATTGCATGCTACAGTCAATGTTTATTTCTGAAAATGGTTGCTCTATTTGATTAAAGACTACATGATCTTGGTGAAACCCTTGTGTTGTTTGATGGAATGAAAGATTGGTTGGAGCAAAAGACATATATTATGGTTGTAAAAAATATGTAGTAGAACTTCTTAACCCAGAAGCAAGTAAAGGTTTTAAGTCTGTGATGGATCGTGGAATCTCTCGTTATGCTTGACTATGTGTGTTTATGTCGGTTGTCATCAAACTTTGAATGTTTCTTCTCTTGGTCACTACAAGAAATCATTAAAGAACTATTATGGGTTATGAAGCTTTGATAAATTGGAATACAAGTTTGATAGTGAACATGTTCGATTGTTTGAAATGTGTTTATAGAACTTAATGGCTTGTAACTCAAGCATTTCCATTTTACTCCCTGTCGTAGTATCACTTTTTTCACATTATAATCCTATCACTCCCCCATTCCATTATATTCACATGCTCTCATTACTTGTTAATTATGAACGATTAAGACCTATTGTATAAGGATCGGATTAAGACCAAGAGAATAATGAACATGTTTCAAATGCAAGACAATAATTTCATTTAAATAAGAATGTTGCAATAGTGAATTTGATATGGTGACAAATGAAGAAAGATTGTTGATGATTAATTTCACATAGATTATTGATATTATATGATTGGATTGCATAAACTGATTATGGAAAAGAACAATATTCATCGCTTTCCCTTTCATAAATATCATTTTTCATCATGAAAAGTCCTCCACATCCCATATATAATTTATTTCAATGTTCAAAGTGGTCATCAATCATGAAATAATTGATAATAGAACTAATGGATAGATTGTTGCATGCTTGATTTTTAGCTAGTCAAAGCCAATCTCTTAAATTATTTTCTTATGCAAAGCACTTTGATGTATTATTTTCCATTTGATTCATATTCTAATCTAAGTCTTGTTGTCATGGAAATGAGTTTCTTCAACAAGGGAAGTCATGGCAGAGGCAGAAATAGAGGTAGAGGACATAATAATTTTTGGCAAAGGGGTAATAAAAGACTGAGATTCTCCATCCACATCCTCAACCCGAGAGACCTCCATATCAGCCTCATCCTAGCATTTCAAATGTTCATGTCCTAGCTCATGTATCCTTGCAACCAGAAGTCCCAGTTAATTACGATTGGGGTGATGTTGTTCAACCTCCTTCGGGTCATTATGGTGGCTGGCCCACAATGTCATTTCCATTACCACCTCCTCCTCCACTTAAGAAGGTTGTCCAGAAAAATTTCTCCACTGCATCCCATGCCCACTCTTCTCATTCAAGCCAAAAGCTCAAGACAATTGTTCTTGAGCTAAATTCAAGTAAGGGGAAACAAATTTCTACTGAATCTGAGTCATATCATAATTCATCTCATTCAGTGACATCCCACGCTTACTGTCCTAATTATCACTCCCATACTTTTAGTGAGTTTCACCCCGAGGCATCCAAAGAACAAAAGTATGCTAAGGCAAGCTCACATACAAACATGACAGTACATACAATGAGCAGTGAAAAGAAGCAAACTGCCTCCCATAACAAATATGGTTTTTGATATGACAATATTCTTTCTGATTGTGGATAGTTCATTTGCATTTTCATCTTTTTTGGGACATCACGGTGATTATATTTTAACTTTTGGACAATAGGATAATATTTTTGACAAACAAATTTTACTTATTTGATATGTATGGATGGTATTTTGGGAGATACAAAGGCTGTTCTAAATTAATATTTCTTTGCTCGTGTGGATATTGGATGAGGTGGCATGATTTTTTTATTTAAATAACATGAAGTAACAAAGAGGAAATTGAAAATTTAAGGATAATCAAAGGAAATAGGGGTCCCACCTATTAGTTATTATCTATATTACCCTTTATCTATTTATTATAATTATTTATTATTTGTCCCTAAATAATTAAAAGTTATTTGTGACTTAACTAAAAGTAGTTGAGATCTACCACAACTACTTTGAGGAGATACAAGAGAAATCAATTGAAGGGACAAAAGAGAGGGAGAGCAAAAAAAAAAAAAAAAACTTCTGACAAAGGTATGCCCTTGTACTTGTGAGATTAATTACTTACATCTATTTCTAAGTTATCATAGAGTCTTAACCCTTTTGTTGATAGCAGGGTTTTACAGAAGGTGGCAAGATTAAGTAATGGGAAGCATTTCTAAGAAGCATGCTTCAAAAGGTTTCTCATTTTGTCTTGATAGTCTGTGTATTATGATTTGAATATGAATTAATGTTTCATTTCTGATTAAGGATATTTTGTAGAGTCAAGCAATGGTGCTTTTGTGGCTAGTTTGATCTAGCATCTATAGTCTTGGTCTCTTCTTGACATCAGAGTCTTGTGTGTGGTGCTCACCCAATATTTCTAAGTTTGATTTTGGTCCTTACCCTTGCAAGGGTATGAAAAAAGGGTTTTGACTGTAACTTGAAATGCAATCAATAAAATGGCTATGCTGATTTTTGGTCTCACATATGTATTTTTCTATGCTATTTATTAGATTTACACTTTGCTTGTTATTTGATTTCTCATACAAACAAACAAACATTTTTCTTTACTTTCTTTATTACGCATTTAATTATAAAAGACAACATTGGTTCCTAGTATTTATTACTTTTGAATCAATTGAAATTTTTTACTTTGTCTATAAACATAGGGTTATAATCCTACCTATCTTACCTTATCCAAGTAAGATTTGAAAATGTTGGTAAAAAAAATTTCATATCTTTTCATCAACATGTAAGAGGAGCCGGGGAATATTCTTGGGGTCTAAAGGTGTGCAAGAGGAGTTTTCTTGGTGTTTTAAGGGTGAAATATGAAGGACTGAGGTCTATGATGTTGTAAAGTGCGTTGTTTTGATGTTGCAGTCTGGATTTATATTCTAGGAATGATGCCATGAGGTTTTCTAGGGCATGAAGGTTAAAACTGACTAGGGTTTGAAGCTATGTTTGGGATATGAAGAAAGGAGAGGCATTGTAACATGAAAGTTAATGAATGATTGATGAATGCTCAATTAAAGTAAAAAGTATCTTAAACTGATTCATCCCCCCCTCTCGGTATAAGCACACGTTCCACAGTTCCATTTTACATTAGTTCAAGAAGGTATAAACAAAACAATGGATATCCTCTTCTGTAAACTAGCATATTTTATTAGTTGCCATCTTGTTGAAAATATCACACAAATTTTGATGGTGAAAGAAAATACTTGAATAAAAGTCTTATCTCCCATATGCAGTTTTATCTCTTGGGCTTTTGAGCTTGTCCAATGAATAAATTGTAACTTTCTTCATCGTTGAACTATGTCATATTGCACATCTCAAAAACAATAACATTTTTTGTCTACCTTATGCATGTCTCACCTAGAGTTAAGGAAAATAAAACAATGATATTATTGTCTTGGAATATTATTCTTCTAGATGTGCTTGAGGAACTAAGAAAGGTTCAATGGTCCATCCTTCCATCACGGTATGAGCACATGTTCCTAATTGCACATATGATTCTTTATTGCCAGGTTTACCTCATCTTTCTCTTGAAATTTAGCATTCAAAACCTTTCCCTACTTTGTTGCTTGAATTCCACATCTTGAGAAAGAGTGGCACATACAAAAATATGCATCTCCAAACAACAATTAGCAAATTCCAAATAAAATGCAATAGAAAATTAAATCTAAAGCAATTTTATTGGTTCCCTTACCATTATGATCAAATTTTATTGCAATGAAGATGTTGAGCTTCAAAATACCTATTCAAGCCAACTTATTCACAATATTGCAATACTTTCCATGGATAATTACTTAGAACTTGAAGGACAAGAACCTTAAAGAGGACGCCCTTGATGATGGTGTTTTCTTACTAACCTATTCCCTAATGTGACTATCATATTTGGTTACTACTACCTCTTTGGATGTATATGTAGGCATGACTTCTTATCCCTTGAATTTTCTTTCCATTTTCTCATTGGTTTGGTTATCTGGTTCTTGGGATGAAGCTCAGGATGTAATCTACAACATTTGGCATCCCAATATCTAGTCAACTTTCTAATTGCTGCAATAGTTCTTGCTACTTTTATGGCTACTACGTACTCTCTTCTTATTTTTTCCCTTAAGGACTTTCTATAGATTTGAGAAAGCTTTCATGGAATCCTCCTTTTGGAAACAATATGGAATTTTGTTTAAGTCTTTTTGTTTCAAGCATAAAGACATGTGATGGCCTCCCAATCCACAAAAGAGCATGCATCGAAATATCAACAATTCATAGTCTTGTGGTCTTTCTTCTTACAACTAAGTCAAACAATAAGTGATTTTCCTTGTACATACCTCTTTGGTTTTCCCTTGTGAATGTAGGCTTGCTTTCTTGGCCTCCCAAGTGTTAGTGCAATGTGAGATGCTAGGGTCATCTCTTTCAGGGCACCTTTCTTCAATCTTGCACAAGATTGCTAGAGTACTGGATTGTTGCACAAGGTTGCTAGAGTAATGGATTGATCCTGGGCATGGGGACTTCTACAATTCTGTCTAAAGATCTAATCTCTTTACTAAATAAAAAAAAATGTTTATTATCTTTTTCAGGCTTGTGGGTTGTTGTGTCAAGGCGATATTTTCTCAAAGTGGAAAGATAATACAATTTTAAATTTTACAGGTCACCTAGATTTGGAATGGGAACGATTTTGCAGGGGGTTAGCAGAGGCGGGGATTGTGCTCCTGGATAGGCCCGATGAGCTACAATGGATTGGGGGGGATAAGTCAAGATGTATTTCTGTAAAAAATATTTATGGGCCTCTAACTTCAAAATTCTGGTTGCAAAAATATTTGGGATGGAGGCGAACTATGTGGATGTGGGATCTAACACTAAAAATAAAACTCTTTATATGGCTTGCAGTGGAAAATAAGATTCTGACCTGGGATAATTTACAAGGAAGGGGGTGGGAAGGCCCAAATACATGTTATCTCTGTTTTAAGGAACCTGAATCAATAAATCATCTTTTAAACACTTGTCCCTTTACCCAAAAAGTTTGGCAAAGAATTCTAAGTGGCCTAAATTTGAGGACTACTTGGGGAGGATCCACAATGATCGACTGTTTTGATTGTTGGATAAACAAGGAACCAAAATTTCACAATATGCCATGTATTATTTGCTGGAACATATGGTTGGAATGCAACATGACTATCTTTGAAAATGTGTGCCCTTATATACACTCGGTTGTATACAAGACACTTGGTGGCATGATCATGATAAATCCTACAAAAACAACACATACATTAAGATCTTCCAAGAGTCCTCACTTTTCTTTGGGGGTGTTGGGATGGTTTGATGGAGCAACTCTATCAAATGACCAACAGAGTAGAGCAGGGGGCTTGATTAAGACCAGCGAGAACACTAATTACAAATGGACCTACAATTGTGGCACATGCACAAATACAAGAGTAGAACTTCTTGGAGTATGGACCACTCTCACTTTGGTTAGGAGACTACACATAGTAGACATATAGGTTCTGGGTGACTCAAAAACTGTTATAGACTGGTTAAATGACAAAGGGAATCTACAGGTCAATGCCTTAGAATGTTGGAAAGACAGGATTAGAGAGATACATAGCTCATTCTCTTCGATCAAATATACACATATCTATCGTGAATCAAACATGGAGGCTGATAAGATGTCCAAGAAGGCGTTGCTGAAGCCAGAAGGAAAAAACAATTTTAATCTATGGACAGAGGGGCAGGAGGGCCCTACTTTGTTTCTCAACTTAATATAGTTCATAGTAGTTTTTTTGTATAACAGTAATTCTAAATCATAGAGTATAGTGTGGTTAGAAGGACTCTGGATCTTATGCCAGATAATGTAAAACATCATGATCTTGCGTGGGTTGCAGACACAAGACATCAAGTTTTTGATTTTTTGATGAAAGACTGTGGGATAAAAAATTTCCAAGATGAAAAGTTTTTTGTATTACAAATTATATTATCAATATAATGCGCAATTTTCTGTTGATTTTTTTTTTTTCAACCTAGAACGTGCATATCGAACCATTTAAACATTGTATTAAATATATACATTAATACAAACCTACACAAACAAGTAGTTTTAAGATTGCAAAGTTTGAGAATGCATATCTTAAATATACATTAATACAAGCTACCCAAATGCCCAGGCAACCCACTCCAAAAAGACATGGCTGGCAGCAAGCTGCCCACTTTTCATCAGTCGGAGTCACATATGAACAGAGTTCAAGGCCGAGAATTGTAACTTGGACAATCTGCGTGTTTTTACATTGTATTATCACTGTATTTTCAAGACACCAGTGAGCAACAAACAACACTACATGAGCCATCCTGTAGCTGCCAATTGTCGCTGTTTTTTGTAAAAATATTATATCCTTTTGAATATAATAGTGCAACTTTCCCGTGGAAAAAAAGCTACCCAAATGCCTAGTTTAAAGATTTCAAAGTTTGAGGATGCATATCTTAAACTTTTCAGTTTCAAAGTTTATATCAAGCCATATCTTAAACTTTTGAGTTTCAAAGTTTATATCAAGCCATTTAAATAATGCATTAGATATAGACATTAAAATAAATCCACTTAAATGAATTTAATAATGTAAATGCTCAATTTTAATATTGTAAAGCTCAAAGATACTTGAGTGACAACTACAAAATTAATTCAAAATATACAAATTTAATCTTTTTAACTTTAGTTTTCATATCAAACCATTTAAACAATGCATTAAATACACACATTAACACAACTCCATTAAAACAAATAATTTTAAGATCACAAATCTTGAAAATAACACATTAACTTTAGTTTTCATATCAAACCATTTAAACAATGCATTAAATATGGACATTAACTCAAATCCATCAAAACTGATAGTTTTAAGATGGCAAAGTCGGAAGATAAGTATACCACCTCACAAAATTAATTCAAAAGATACAAACTCAAACTTTTCAATTTCAACAATTTAAACAATACATTTAAATATAGACATTAACACAAAACCATCTAAACATTCATTCAAGCTTTTCAATTTTAACATTTATATCAAACCATTTAAACAATGCATTAATTATAAACATTAACACAAATTCAAATTCATCTAAATGAAATATGCGACGCGACATCCACAAAATTAATTCAATATATGCAAACTCAAACTTTACTTCTAAAATATTAATTCAAGTTTTTCACCTTTAACATTCATATCAAACCATTTAAACAATACATTAAATATAAACATTATCAAACTTTACTTCCAAAATATTAATTCAAGCTTTTCACCTTTAACATTCATATCAAACCATTTAAACAATACATTAAATATAAACATTAACATACAACCAAGAAAACACATAATTTTAAAACTGCAAAGCTCTAATATGTTTACCATGCCACTACCACAAAATTAACTTAAAATGTAAAAATTCAAACTTTTTAATTTCAACATTCATATCAAACCATAAAAAAATAAAAATATAATTTTGATATTACAAAAATAGAAAATACACATAATGTACAAATTCAATCCTTTTAATTTTAATTTTAATATTCACATAAATTAATTTTAAGTAATCACTTTATCAAACAAATAAGATATGCATCCTTAAGCTTTGCAACCTCAACCTACATATTAAACCCGCGTTCAGATAATTTGCTGGCTCACAAAAGTTGATCATAAATTAATATTTCTATTATTATTTAAATTAAAAAGGCTAACTGTATTTAGAATTGGCGGCAAAGACAGTATATGTGAATTAAAATCGACAGGCAGCCGTCCGATGGACTAGACATGCTCACGTTTTATGGTCCTTCGATAAATAAATTTAAATAAAAAGCGGGCTGCGTTAAGTTATTGGCAGTTCGAACTGTAACAGACGGTTGAGATCGCCTTCTCGAGAGACGCACGGTCCAAGTTCCGTCGTCCGATGCGTTCGAGCGGGAGAATTTTTAAGTTAAAAATGCTTGCCATGGGGTTTCTTTTTGCCAAAATGGCGCCCAGTTTGTGGCAGACACCATTATAATAAGCCGGTTGGTTTGCATTTCGAATTTGCATTTTGTGCTTAGAATTCTGCGTCGACATGCAGCGAGGGAAAAACAAATGCAGCAGCAGGTCCCCCGATCGAAACCCAGCAATGCCGTCGGTTTCGTCTTGTTCTCTATTCAGGTCATCGTCCAATGCCCAGAGCGGCGAGGTCGAGAGGTCGAATCCGTCAGCCTTCAGGTGCTTGAATGGTCTGCTGGGGGCTGAAAACAGAAAGCCCAAGAAGGGCTTTTCTTCTTCGTATTCCAAGAGAAGGGAAGGCTCCAGGACGCCTAGTAAAAATAGCAACAGGTATCTGAAGCCCGGAGCCCTGGCGCAGCTCCGAGACGCCCGCATGAATACAAGGGCCTCTTCCTCTTGTACTGCCATAGGGCGGAAGAGGGTTTTGGTCATGGATTATGGTGATAAGGGCAACCCAGGGGGAGGAGCAGATGGGGCAGCAGCGGGGTCGCTTCTCGCTCTGACAAACGACTCTAAGAACCACGACTTATCCCCTCAGAAGAAAATTCTTCTAACGCCCAAAACCCCTTCAACTCCCGTAACCCCCAGGACCAACTCCACACCCCCTTTGTTCGAAGAGCAAGCTCAAGACCCCGAGGTCGAATCTCGTCTCGAGTCATTGCCTTTCGACCTCCTGGTAATATTATCTTTAATCTTTTATATTTTCTCTTTTAGGGTTTAGTCGACTTGGGTTTTTCTTTTCTATATTTTTGTTAGGGTTTTAAGATGATGAAATGTAAGCATCCACGCAACGAGAATGTGAGTTGCTTAAATTCGTGACTTGCAGATTAGAATTCTTTGCCTTCTTCACCATGATCAACTTAAGGCCGTTTTCCATGTCTCACAGCGTTTAAGGAAAGTGGTAAGTGTACTGTCTCGCTCTAATTCTCTTACCAGCATTATACCGAAACGGATATGGACATTTGCTATTTGTAGATGTTTGCTATCTAGATATAGAACGCTTTTCATTACTTGCTTTTATTCGAGCCCTGTAAAATTTATGCAGGCCATTGTAGCTAGACAGTGTTATTTCAATTACACAACTCCAGACAGATCTCGGCAAGAAATGCTTAAGATGATCACGCCCCGACCTGACGAGCATTGGCCCTTTGTGGAGTAAGTATTCTGTAATCATGTTCTTTAAAGATTTTCAGGAATTTTGATGACTGTTTTAGTAGCCTTGTTTTTTTCTTTTTCTTTCTAAAGCTGTTTTCTTCCAAATGGATTAAGTCTTTTTCATTATCCCAAATTTCAGTTGCGTTTCTTTCTATTTTAAATAAGACATTTGTTTAGTGAATAATAATTGTGAGAGTAGCTCCAACGATGGAAAACTTTGATAAATTATATCGTTGTTTAAGCTTGCAAGAATCTTTCTACAAAAGTCATGAATTTCTAAATGATACATATTTTTGGAAGTTTTATGTATTTTTAAGTAACGATTTTATGTTCTAGAAATTTGGGTTGATGTATTTTAAGGATCATTTGGTTTTTTATGGTGTTCTAAATTTTGGTCTGATGGATTAACCAATTATTTTATAATTATTTCGGAGGTTGGTAGGTATCACAATAACCAATAGTTAGACCATAATTAAGAAGTTCGTTTTAGTTGCTTGGCTATTCTTGGTTCTATAAGAACTCCTAGTACATGGCCGTTTTAGAGAGATTATTCCACTTACAAAACCCATTGTTTTCAGGAAAGTGAGTTTATGAAGCACATTTTGATTGTAAAGTAAATTACTGCTTTATTATGTTCATTAATGATAAAAATAGCCTGCTGTTAAATAACAAAATGACACTTTTTGTTATGTGCAGGGGAGAGTTTGGCAGTGGTTCTTTAATGCGATGCCCAGTGACTCCAAGGGCTCCTAGACATGATCAGCAGCGGCCTCCGGCTAGGCTTTCACTTGCAGAAATGAAGCAAATCTCAGCCTCTCTCTTCCAGGGTCCCCCTTCTCGATTATATCGCAATAGGCCACCCGGTTTGCCACGCCCAGGATCAAGATCTCTGCCCTCTCACAGGGTCCTGTTTTATGAGGATGAGTTGTGCCAAGCAGTAGCTCAAAATACTCTCCGCTGAATAGAAAAATGTTTTGTTTCAAGGGTCTTAGTGCTTCTCACTCCTTGTGAGGGTTTCTTTTGTATATTTACGAGCATAGACAACAAATTCTCTTTGTTAGCATTTTGATACATAGTTTGTATTCTACGGTAAGCCGAGGTTTTGTTATACTAGAGATTTTTGGTTACTAAAATAATGAGACTACTCTCTATTGTGGGTACATCTATCTGCAGAGGGTATAAGATGGATGGCCAAAGTGCTTGTGTAAATAAAGTTTTCAAGGACAATAACACTTTTGATACAACCCCAGTTTTGCCTTATCAGTGAGTATTCCTCGAATGACTTGGAATGCTAGATATATTCTCTCTCTATAGCATGTACCCCCTGTTTTTTTGCCTTCTGCCAAATTTGATGTAATTCTACAGCAGGCCTGTTTGATTGTGAGGTGGTGGCTGTATCTGAGCAATTACTTCAAATTTCCTTTCTGAACTTTTGGAAACGCTTGAGGCTTTTATTATACTTGTCATTCCATGTGTGCTATAATGTAAGATATGCATTTTACAAGAGGTCAATCCCATGACTGTTTTTCTCTATGTTGCGTTTGTAAGCCATATGGCTATATGAATTATGGCTTCTGCAATTTTCTATCACAGCCAATCTACTAGATATGGGCTGGGATAGGACTTTATTCACCTTTGCCTTTTATATGGATTTGTAGATATTGGTTCCATGATTGCCTTATGGCTATCACGTTCAATGTTGTTTCAGAATTTGGCTAGGTTCTAAACCGATTCTGGCATCTGTAATATTTTCTTTCTTTCTCCTTTATTAGCTTTGCAATATTTATGTTGCAAAAAAAAAAATCTGAATTTAGAGATTGCAGATCAATTATTATTTAAGTATGTACGGCTTCATCTTATATCAGCGTGCCTTTGATATTTATTACTTGTTTAATCTGTTATTTTATAAGTTCAGTGATGCGATGGTATTTTTTGATACTTGTTACTTGTCTAATCTGTTATTTTATGAGTTCAAAGATGCTATCTTTTTCTCGACACTTTTAGTTCAGTTGAAATTCCTTTTTTTGTTAATTAAAAAAATAAACAAATTGTAATTTAAAGTTGAGGCAAAAACCCAGAAACAGCCCTGATATTTAATTATACTGGGTTAAAAAACTTGTTCAAAATAAGTAATATATATCCTTTATGACGTTGTGCTTATGTATGGATGTTTCTCTCTGAGCCATGTTGAGTATCAGATGTTTGTCTTTTTTAATAAGATTTGTTGAGTACCAGATATTTGTCTTTTTTAATAAGACTTGTTGAGTACCAGATGTTTTGAAAAATATTTATTTTACTCTTGCATAAGTTTGTCTTTTTTAGTCAGACTTGTTGAGTACCAGATGTTTTGAAAAATATTTTACTTATGCAGTAAGACTTGTTGAGTACCACATGTTTTGAAAAATATTTTAATTCTGCATAAGTTTGTCCTTTTTGAAAAAGACTTGTATGTTTGGTTTCGCAAAAATTTCGAAATCTTTTGTAGTTCCAAACTTACTAGTCCCACAAATAATCATATATTTGTTTTAAGTAGCATTCTGTATTCTAGCCTCACTTGCAACAGCATGAAATAGAAAATTCTGATTCTTTGTAGTATCAAAACATACTAATTAAGCCCACAAATAACTATATGTATGCTTTAATTAGGCCCACAATACTATATGTTTGCTTTAAACTAATTAAGCCCACAAATAACTATATGTATGCTTTAATTAGGCCCACAATACTATATGTTTGCTTTAAGTGTCATTCTATATGCAACCTCACTTCCAACACCATAAAATTTTTGATACGATGTTAGGAAACAAACGAGAATTTTAATATGTAATGGATATGTTTGGTTTTAAAAAAAATTCAAAATCAAGTTATGAATATGTTTGGTTTTAAAAAATTAAACAATTTAAATATGTATGTAATGGATATGTTTGGTTTAAAAAAAATTTCAAAATCATGTTATGAATATGTTTGGTTCACAAATATTTAACTTAATGTAATGGATGTTTTTGATTATAAAAAAGTAACATAATGCAAATGGATATATTTGTTTTTAAAATTTTCATGTTATATTATTTAATTATTTGTTGAAGATTATATTTAGTTTTTTAAAAATTTAATATTGCATTATTTGATATTTGATATCTCTTCTCTTATGAGGGTTGTGGTTGACTTTATTTATTATTTATTTTTTATTTTTTATCTTAAAATATTAACTTTATATTTCATAATTTTTTTTCCCTTGATGGGGTTACACATGGACTACATGTGTCTTTGGATGGGGTGAATACGAGGGTAGTTAAAGCCCCTTGTCGCCATCCTCCTCTTTTGTCTAGTTGCGATGGTTAGTTTGCATGAACGCCAAAGTTTAGTGTGTTGGGCCTTAATAGAGACCTAGGCTTGACTCCTTGGCATCAATATGAAATTGGTAATTGCCATTACCCTTGCACTAATGGCTACCAGAGTCATCAAATCTTTCGTTCTCTCAGTCTTTTTGTTCCATGAGGAGTTCTATATTGGGTATTTGGGTGCTATTCATAGTATCATTTTGTTTGTTTTGCTCCATGCCTTGGTTTGCACCGTTGGTGTTTATGTTTGCTTGGTGTTTTGCTTAGCCATGCCTTGTGAGAGAGGTAAGCCACAGTGAGGGTCGACCTATTACAACCAGTTTGGGAGACAAACGCTCGGGACTAGCCTTTAGCTTTCATACCAGGTGGCTTGGACCACTCGGGTTCTTTTGGTTAGAATTGGTTTGAAAAGGCTCAACCAGAGTCTCGTCCTTCTTGTACAGAGGGTCTCCATGGTGGGTGCACGGTGGAAGAAGAAATTTCACTCAATTGGGAGGAAATTTTGCCTTTCCTGTCGTCAATTGCCTTGGAGCATCGTCTTGCCATCTGCACCACCACCTCTTTCCAAGAACCAGTTGAGACAAGCTACATTGTGGAAGAAGTCTTGCCTCCGGAGGAACACTCCAGACAAAATTCGGCCGCCTCTATGGATGAGGACCCTGCCATGGATTCTGTTGTTGCAAATGATTTCGTCACTGACACCATGGATGGAGACCTTGATGATGAACATGCTTATGATGATGAAGTTGATGAATAGGCTCACCCAGCTCCCAACTCTTGCAGACTTACGGAAGACCACATGGTCTTGATCTTCGAGACGCGAAAGGACCTGGCAGAGCAACAACATCGCTAGAGTATCTTCAACAAGTGTTTGGACGTCTTGTATGACTTCCTATCAAGCGACCTTGAGAAGAGTCTATGCTCGACTTGCTACTAACCTTTCGTCTTTCGACTTTGCCAAGATGATCGTCTGAGTTCACCCCATGTCTAGTACTTTCACAGGTTTTTTCTTTGGTTTAATTGCTAAGGTTTTGCATTTTTTGCACACAACAGTCTTTGGTTTTGGTTCGATAGGTGGTCAGGGCACCCAATCCACTGTTTGTTTTGGTTTTCACGCTTGTGGCAAAGCAGGTGGCAAGTCCCCATGTTTGTATGTCGACAATTGTCGTTTTTTCTTAAAAGTTTTAGAACAGTGAACAATCGTCTTGTCCATGTGTTTTGGTTTCCACTACGGTGGCAGAACAATTGGTGTGCTATAATGTCATTTTTGACACTAAGATTACCAGACAAGAAACAATAATTCATGGTGAAATTTTTACATTAATGACAATTTTTTAATTAACATCAATAAATCTGGTGAGTTGTAAAATATCAGTAATCCTATAAAAACATGTACACCTTTTCTAATCTTTCAATAAAAAATTACCATATGCATCAGATATATTTATTTGTTTTTCAAAATTGCTGTAAGTAAGAGTACTACTTGTAATATGTTATGACATATTACTCAATTATTATATAGTTTGACAATTAAGAGTCAAGAGTGTTGCAAAAATTAAAGAAAGCTTCATCAAGTAAATTTACTTCAGTGTTTTGTGACTTTGACCTTTAAGTTTTTAATCAATTTTTTAGTTTGTGTTGATCTCTTTGATGTGAGATGAAGGTGTATTAAGTTTTACAATCTTGTGAAAAATCACATTTTTGTTTTTTATTAAGACAATATATGAAGTTGCATTGACTTTTACAATCTTATGAAAAACTGCATTTTGGTTTTTTATCAAAACAAAATACACATACAATTTAAGATGGTGATTTGGAAAAATGACCTTTGAATGTACAATTGTTGAGTGTATCCTATATTTGGAAGGGGGCTTGTAGCAAGGAAATGAAGCCTAACTTGACCCTACTCGAAGGACTAGTAGCAAGAATGTTCATTTGATTTGAAAATATGGAGCAAATTAGTCACAGACATTTTGTGACTTGAAAACACTAAACTTATTAGTGATTGACATTGTGTGACTTGAAAACATGGAACAAATTAGTGATCGACATTGTGACTTGAAAACATGGATCAAATTAGTGATCGACATTGTGCGACTTCAATGCATAGAGCAAATTAGTGATCAACATTGTGTATTATGCTCAAGGTCATTTTTTAGCATTTGTCTTGGATAATGCATAGGCATTGACCCTTGTGCTTGTAATGTATAAATATGTACTTTTTTTAATTTGCTTAATTAAATGCAAAAGGGTAAAGTACATATAAGACTTATTTTTGTGTTTATTTTGCATTGGGAATATGTTGCATGGCTTTGAGCATACCTTGTTTCCTAGTTTTGTGTAGATTTGTTATGGGATGCTTTTACCTTTGCATGCATTTGATATGAGATGCTCTTGATTTTGTATGGATTTGAGATAAGGATGCTCTTATTGTGTGGTTTTGTAATGAGATGCTCCCAAATACAATTTGTGTAAGTATCCTCGCCCACTTATTTTTATCTTTTTATTCTACTTAAAATTTTGGTTTAGTTTTTTGTTTATTTTATATACTTGTGTTGTTTACAAAGTTAATATTGCATTATATTAACTTAATTGTGTTGTTTATATTATATGCTTGTGTCCCTTGTGCACATCAAACATCAAGGCCACTTTGTTCATATGTTTGGTGGCAAAGTTGAAATACAAATGGATTTTGACAACATGGTTGTCATGATCATAATGGAAGATGGAATATTGTTGAAACTGGAAGGGACATTTGCCCATACACAAAATGTTGCATACCTCTCTCATCACAATGCAAATATAATGCCATCTAGTGTTTTGTGGCATGTTAGATTTGGCCATATTAATTATGACAGTTTTAGTTTGTTGAGAAAGAATGGTGTTTCTGGTTTGTCTACTATTCCTAATAAATTGAAGCAATGCGATGCTTGTATACTTGAAAAATACGACAAACAACCCTTTCACGATTCTACTTCTAGAGCATGTAGAAAACTTGAATTGATTCATTTTGGTTTGTTTGACCCTATGCTCGTTCTCTCTGCTAATGGAAACATATATATCATGACTTTTATTGATTACACCAAGTTGTATTGAGTGTACTTGTTGAAAGATAAATCACAAGCTTTTGAAACTTTTAAAATTTTTAAATCTAATGAATTTTAAATCTACCTTTGCCAACATTGGATCAAACATTAAACCACAATTCCATATTGTTATTGGAAGATTTGTACTTGTGCAAAGTCTCGTGTAACTATGGAAGATCGTACTATTGTCACATTAGTAAGAGCTTCTCTCGTTTTAGTGATGGAAGAGATTCACCACAAGGGAGGCTTCCTCGACGACCTCAAGGGATCAAAGTAGCAATTGTAGTATTCAAGCCTACCGCTCCCTCTCTTGATCATCGAAAGATAAGGTCTAGGTCAAGGTAATAGAAGAGGTATGAAGCTATTTGAGTACTTGCTCGGAACAAGAACACTTTATGCATATATATGGTTATTTGCAAGTCCAAACATCCAATTAATACCTCTCTAGGACACTAGACATGAAAATTTGCTATGGTTGTTATGAATTTGCACCAATGATTCAACAACAATGAATAAATTATAACAACAATTATTGATCAGAAATGCAACAATTGATAAGAAAGACTTAGCATAAAACCACTAGAGCAATATTGAATTGTTAAATGCAATGTCTGAATGAGTTGGTCCACCAATAAATGAATGTATGCAACAAATTAAAGAGTTATCAACATGTTGTAACAAACTTTTGTAACAACAAGAAGTTTATTAGAAAGTTTGCAAGTGTTAGTGTTAGTACAGTTACTAGAAAGATTAAGAGAGTTGAAAGAGAGTGTTTGTTGATCAATTTCACCATAAGAGAGTTATGAAACCAATGCCTTAGGGCTATGGATTTTTTATAACAATAAATGCAACAATACTTGAAGATTAAACTAGTAGAAACTAATATATAGGGTTTAAACTCTAAGGTGCTAACACATTAGGGCCTTAGGGTTTAAACCTTAAAGAGAAGGATTGCTAGAGTGCAAACACATTTGGGCTCTAGCAATATTTTCTACCTTTTTAATGCTTCAACTAGGTCAAAATCAAATGTCTAGGGCTAAAATCCTAAAATGGTAGCACTTTGGGGCTTTAGGATACTAACAACAGCAAGAATGTTTCACCAATTTTGAACACGAATAACCTTGTGAGAGGAAGAAGCACTAATGCTCCTCTCTTAGGATTTTACCAAGCAAGACATCTAGCACAAAGTAAGAAGATTCACCATGAAAAATAATAACATAAAGATAAGTTGCAAAAAATTCACTTACTTTAGCCAAGATACCATGAGACAAAACCCTAATTGCAAAAATTCCTCTTCAAAAACCAACAAACCATCCACAATTTGATCCTCCAAGCATAACACATAAGTAGAAAAGAGCTAGTAGCCCTAAAGAGCGAAAATTTCAGAAGTGTTCTCTCACAAATGTGGGAAGTGATGATGACGAATGAAATGTGAGGGTGGCCTGTTTTCCTATACATAATGCCAAAATGAAATATACATCAAATAAAACCTTAAAAATGACGATGTCATGCTCCAAGTGCGTGATGTCAAGATCAAAAGGGGGTGACATCATGCTATCAAAGTGAAATATTGGGCCTCCGAAGACCATGTGGCATCCTCAAAGGTGAAAGAGTGTGAAATGAGGGATGCTCTCATGCCCAAGCCATGAAAATCATCCAGAACCACACCATCCATCAAACTCTAGCTCAAATGGTGATGTCATAGGCCTCCAATGGCCACATCCAAGTGAAAGAAGAGTGCAATCTCGTCCTCAAGTGCTATCAAGGTGCCTCCAAAGGCAACGTCCTCCATCTTCTGTGCATAAGAACTACGGGGTGTTCTGCCCAGCTTGTGGGCTTCCAACCATATGAGTGGCATAATGACCAGTATTGCTCAAACCAAGCCCATTTTTCCATCGTCAAAGGTTCCGAGAATGTGAGAACCACTGTATGAGGGTGTTGAGTCACTGTATGGCTCACTGCTCTCCATCACACATGCCAAGATCCTATTATAAAGGCACAATGTCCTGGGCACAACTCAAGACCCTCAAAGAACCATGTCAAGCCCATTCAAAACAAAGAAGAATATAAGACAAGGTAAACCAAAGTTCATAAGAAATATCAGTCCTTAAGACATGTAAAGTAAGCTACAACTTAAGACAAAATCCATGTAAGACGATTCACCCCACTATCCCCTTCAAGCATCACGTCGATGAGGACCCCATGCGAGTTACCGTGTTTAAGTATGGGAGGGTCTTCATCCAACTCTATTGGGTGTGCCACCTAGAAAGGAAACAAAATAACCCAGGTAGAGGGGTAGGTCTCGAGAGTGACAAGGGAAAGTAAAAACCCACCAAGATTAAGTTGCGAAAGTGATATGGTTAAGGGATTCGTTCATGGATTATGGTGTAGTAAATCCATCTATATGAGTGCCTTTGTAGAGGGTGCACTTTCTCTTGAGTTACCCAATATTTGCGTGTTATTTTACCAAACCCCTTTATTAGCCATCTTTTCAATCCCCACCTTTTTCACATTATATTTGTAGTCCCCTTTAAAAGGTTTCAATCTTTAACATTAGAATTTGGGACCGGGGCGGGCACTGAATGAGTAGAGCTCAATTTGGACCTAATTTTGGTGGTCCTTATTTTCTATGTTCACTTTCTTTTTAGCATCATTTTCTTATTCTTTTGTAACATCTGCAAAACAACCTCTGGATTGTCAGCCCCTTCTTCTCATGAGAGTGGACCATAGTCGAAGTTTAGGATATGTGAAAGGCTTTAAGATGGTAGGTGTTAAGTATGGTTGGGAGTGGAACATTACCCTTGAGAATCCCCCCCAATATTACCCCTTTTCCCTAGGTAGTGACAACATGGGACTAGGGCATAAAATATGACCACCAAGGTGGAACAAAACAACTAAAATAGTTTCCCAAACCAATGATTTGTTATCCTACTTCAACCAAAGATCCTCATCAACATGCCCGATAAATTAAGCAAAACACTTTGCATGAAAGAAGGACTAACATACCTTATGGCGACAATGGCTTACCATCTCCCATACTATAGGTTGCTTGAATGTGATGAGCCTTGGTTGATCTCACTGGGAGGTAAATGAGGGGGGCTCTTGCGCTGCCATTGTGGACATGATGACGATCATCATCATGGTGTAGATCATGTTCTCCATTTAGGCCTCGAGACATGATCTCCTCTAGTTACCCCTAGGCATGGGGGGGTAACATCTGGCTCCAACATGGGGACATGTGCTCACCGTAGAGCGCATGAGAACCTCAACATATCTGGTTGTCCAAGGCTTGCAATCCCGCGCCCACTTCCACCAAAAAAGAACTTTAGAAGTATCTGCCAATGGATGTCATTCACCGACTGTTAGTGATAATTCATAACCTTGTTGAAAATAAAATTTCCTTAGCTATAATACGATAAAACAAAAATTTTCCTTGCTAAAACAAAAATTTTCAATAATAAAATACAATCTCCTAACATGTATCAATTATATGCAAATGAGAAATCATCATGTATACGAAACAAGGCGCAACTATACTAGCATGATATGCATGATACGACATATATATAAATGCAATGCAAAATGAAAATGCCTAACCTACCTACCCTAATCCATGTTAGTTCAAGAAGTCAAGTCTCTTCCCCATGATGGGGCTTGAGAATGGATCCACCAATAGGTAATGTAAGCCTCCCCTATAATGTGGATAGGTAGTAGGAATCAATGATTCTTTACAATATTGTAGGGACCCAACCAAAGTTTCTCAAACTCCTTTAGTGTATCAAACCATCCCTTCCTTGTATCCCACTCCAAAACCAAATCTCCTTGTTTGTAATCCCCTCATTTAAGGTCAACTGCTTTTTGTATTACCATGGTATATTGTTTCGAGGGAGGGGGGTGGGATTCTGTTGTAAGAACATCATCTTGGCTTGGTATAATCAATAAATCATTATCATCTTTCTTCAATATTATGACAAAGCCAATTTTCTTATCTTCATACTTGTCTAGTTGTTGTCGGTAATATTCCTTCTTAGGCCATTTTATAGCATCAAAATATTCTTCTTGGGTGAAAGGAAGGTCATTTGGGCAAAAATCTAGAAGGGACTTCTTGACCACTTCAAGGATCTCCTCAGTCTCTGGGTCAAGGTCAATCTCCTCAACATGATTCTTTGCCATGGTCAAGTTGGGTAGAATAACATAAGTATCATCATCCACAAGTCTAGTAGCATAGGTTAAAAACATCTGCAAAGTACCACCCAACATTGCAACAAACCTTCTAGACAAGAACATTCCCCATACATCTAGGACATCTATGACCACAATGTCCATAAGGAAAACCATCTCGAGATATCTATCAAGGCAGGATTTTACGTTCTATATTACACCATGTGTGGGAATGACCCTAATCCTGCAGACATTTATATAAGGCCTTGTGGTTTCCAAACCCAACTGCCTCATTACTTTCAAGGACATGATACTTGCACCCGCTCCTGAGTCAAGCATACAATTATTCAAGAGTTTATTGTTCACATGCAATGAGATGAATAAGGGTGAGTGCTCATCATATTGTGGTCTAAAATGATTATCTTGCAACATTATAGGAGGGTCCACAGGTTCACCTGGTACCTTAAAGAATTTCTCAACTTTACTTTTCATCGAAGGAATCTTAATAATGTCTTTCAGAGGTACAGGTACATTGATCTTTGCCAAGACATTGTCTATGTCAATATCACTTGTCTTTGGAAAAGTGGGACTAGGAGGAGGGTTACTTGTTGGTGTAGGAGGAGTTCCTAGTTGAGGGGGCTTAGGGTCACTGGGTGGAGCTCGTGGAAAATTTATTCATCTTGTGTATACTTGTAATTCCTTCTTCCTAAGTCTCTCCCTCGACTCCTCATCCACGTTGTTTATAATTTCCATCATAACCTTCCTGGATGCTTTTATTTTACCTTCCTCAAGCTGTTCGGGTGTGATATTGAGGCACACTTGAGGGGATACAACAAAGATACGGTTTATGGTATTACAAGAGTTCATTTGATCAAGTTCCCTATTACTCCTTGGGCATTCATGTTCCGAATGTGAATCTATGCAAGGAAAACAACAAGGAGTCTCTTCTTGACTTGTAACATTTGAAGGATCTAGAGTGTTTGGAACCCTTTGTTCATTTGAAGGCCTAGCTCTCCATGCTTGGCTAGGATTTGAGGCTACCCCTTAAAAGGAGGCTTGGGGGCTTGTTGTTGTGCCCTTTCCTAGTTGGTTATCATGTTCATAATCAAGGTGTGGTTCTTATCAAGGTCATTTATAGCCTCTTCAAGTCGTGCCCATGGAGCACTGACATCCTGAGTGGGCTCAACGTTGTGTACTATCATTGGTTTGTTATCGGTCTTGGCTCTCGGAGCATAGAAATGTTCTACATTGCATGATGAAAGATTAGCCTCAATTTTTGCAGCCATTTCTTTGGCTTCGTGAATGGTCTTTGGACCCTTGTCCCTAAATTTTCAAAATTAGCATCAAAATCCTTAATAGTTTCATTTCCCAACTTCGTTATTCAGTTAGTCGCATCAACAATATGTTTGGATCCTCTTTAGTGGTCCACCTTTTGAGAAATGTTTCTTCAAGTTGATCCATAGTCTTGATACTCTTGTTAGGGAGACTTTTGTACCATCTCCTAGTGACATCAGTGAGAGTGTCTAAGAAACTTTTCATTACCAAATCCTCAACATCATCAATCTTGGGGTTAAGTAAGAAGAAGGCGCAAAATTTGCTCATATGCTCTTCCACAATGGTTACATCATTACTGGAAAATGTTGGCAACCATTTCTCATACTTAGGAAGAATTTTCCTAGGGTATCCTGGGATGGCAGACATGTCCAAAGACTTGAAGATATTGGATGCCCATTTATTTTGAGCCATTGTAGGTGTTATCCCCATTTTGTGGATAAGTGAGGAGATTAAGTCTCGAGTCCCTCAGGTTACAGATATGGAGTGCCGAGAGACTACATAACTAGTAGTACCCTTTTGCACTGTTGGAAGCCCCTCTCACCACCACATATGGTCACAGATTTCCAGATGACATCCACCACATCAACTGGATTTCAGAAGGCAGTGAGCCTTGTTCCATGAGGTACAATTCAATATTATGGTGAGAATCATTTCAATATTTAAGCCAGTTGAGTATGTTGTATCTTAGATTGCTCTAGATTTCATGATATATGCTTGGACATTATGCCTTTTTCCCTACTTCACCTTGGTGGTTGAAATTCTTCCCTAGGAAGTGGTCTTCCTTGGGGATGGGTTTTCTACTAGGAACTCCCTTAAAGATCCATCGTACCGTTCCCGACCATACTTACCACTTTCCATCATTATTCCCCTCCATTTCCTTATCTCTTGGGATTTTAGGGTGTATTGACTCAAGAAAGGGTTGTCCCTCATTCTATGGGAAGAAGGGGTTGAAGGCCCCAAAGGGATTAATGTTGGGTAAAATATAAAAGCCTTGAATGAACCTTCTAGATGCTTCACCCAGGGATCACCCAAGAAAGCAGTGAAACACTTATCTTTGAGTAAAGGGGACCCACAATATAATAAAGAATGCTTAAAGGGTTAGTTTAAGGATAGGAGGTCTCATCACGAGTTGACCTATTACGTCCATGAATATCTAGTGGTATGACATTTCCATCATTTGGTCACCAAACCAGGGTAATGGCTCTCAGTTGCATGGCTGAGAGAAAGGGGGTCTCATCACGAGCCCTCCTTCTCATTTCCACTAGGTATTTGTGGGTGACATTTCCATTATCTGGACACCGTGCTAGGGCAGTGACCTTCAACCTTTCCTTAAAAATATGAAAGAATAAAAGAATGACAAATAATGGGATTGGAAAAAGTCCATTGCGGATGAAGGTACCACACACCCTCTACAAAGGAACCCATGAATGAGACACTACGACCCCTTGTATGTCATGAGCCCTATGCCAATTGAGTCTTGACCCCAACCACTTGACCCAATTTACATGGCTTAGAGGGGGATCTTTTGGAAACTCTCCTCGACCTAGGGAAATATCTACTTGATAGGACACCTCGTCATCCCTCCCATATTCAAGCTTGACAAGTCGCATAGTGTCTTTGAGCAATTAATTGTTTGATATAGTAATATTTGATGTGCATGCTTAGGTGGCTCATTTATTGATTGGATTCACTTATCATGATGTTATGACTTGAGATCCTTGGAGGGCGTGCTCATTTGTCTTTGCAGGACCTAGTTGGTGGACAATTTTGGGAGAGCAAGCCTAGCTTGGGCTTCCATGGGGCTACAAGCCCACAGGTTGGACGCCAAGGGTCCACATGCCGGATCACAGAGATGAAGAATTGAAGACCTAGAATATGATGTGGAAGACTTATCCCAACTCTCACATGCCAAACGATTTTCCCAAGAGTGGAAAACATCTTCTTTTTGAGTTTGACGTCATACTTGGGGGCTATGGTTTTGTGGTGGTGTTTCCACTCATTGACACATGGATGTTTTGAGGAGGATGAGGCCTTGGCCATGAGGAGATTGCATAGATGATTTACATGTGGCCTTTGGAGGCCTACCATATCTTCTCCAACACCAACGACTTGTCCCAAGTGGAAAAACATCCCCTAAAGAGGTGTCATCCATGTAAAATTAGGGTTTTATTTGTGCAAAAGTGAAATTTTAAATGAATTTTTTAATGTTACTTTGTTAAAGGGGGAAATATTAGGGTTGTTTACCCCTAGTCTTATGGTTTCCCCTTAATATATGGACAAGTCACCTTGGTGACATTTTGCATAAATAAGAGATCATAAGATCTCAATTGGACATTAATTTCCCTCTTGTGAGAGGACTTGACTTGAAATTTTCACTACACTTGGCATATTTGTCTCTTGTGCACTTGTTTATGGCTATCTCTTGTGAATGGTTGATGGAGGAGTGAGGCGCTAGCCTTGGATGAATGCTTTCTAGCTTTTATGGTGGATTATCTTAGCATCTTTCTTGATTTTGGTACGGTCTTCTACTCTTATGTTATCATGTTTTTCAAGTCAAGGATTGTTGTGCTAGGATCTAAGTGGGAAGTAAGAGTATTTACACCCCCACTCTAGCCTCCATCATTTATTGCTTAAATTTCATTGATGTTGCAAGGGTTTGTTTGAGGAAGTAAGAGGATTTACACCCCTCATTCTCAAACCCTAACTAGAGATACTTGCATTGGGAAGTAAGAGTATTTACACCCCTAATGGAGTAGCATCTCTAGTTAATTTATTTGACTCCATTAACCCAATACTAAAGGCACTAGTCATCTATTTTTTGCATTGGAGATATAAAATCATTGCCTTCGGAAACATGAATTTTTGTCTTTTGAAAGATCTCTTGCTTGGAGTTGGTTTGTTACATTGAGAGGAATCTTCCCCTAATGGGGTGTCCCTTCTCTCCCAATACTTTAATTGATATTACAAATTTTAACCTACAACCATTAGGGCTGCATAACTCTAGCTACTAATTCTCTCTTAACTCCTAAACTAACCCTAGACTAGCTCATAAATTTTGCATACTAACTCTACTAACTAGGGCACATATTTTGGGATAATTGTTGGCATCTTTTGATGGTGTAATTTTCTGATAAAAGTGAATGAAATCTACAGACATAAGGCTGCAATTTTCTGCAGAAAATACTTGTTTACAACAATCATCTTCTCTTGCCTCTTAAGTGCCATTTTTCAGCTCATATTTATTGCTAGTCTAAATGGTGATTTGCTTAACTAGTTTAGACATTTATATGCTGATTTAAATTCTTTGTTTGCTGATATAAGCTGTCATATACTGCTGAAAATTAGGGACACCAAGCTTAACTTTCAGATCCATACTAACAAATATCATTGCAAGTTGGATTTTCTTGTGTCTCGGGCAGGTACAATCATCCAAATAAGTACTATACCTTTGGGGAAACAATCACTTGACTTACAAGGCATATATTTCCACATATCACTCCACTTAGACTTGACTTCTAGGGGTTCCACTTCCATATCCATTCATCTACATCTCTTTCCCCCTAGGGTCACCATGATCGCCTCCCTAGAGTGGCCTAGTTGTTAGAATATAGAGGATTGTGCTCGTTTAACCATTGACGATACCCTCGTCACCCAACCACAGGCCTTAATCCACCCTCCGAGCACCTTAACCTTGACCGAGAAGAGAATTCTGGCTGCAATCTATAGCCAAGAGAGGCTAAATGCACCAAGCAAAAGAATAGAAACTAAACTGAATAGATGATCCCACCCAGAAGCTAGCGCACCACTCTCCCATCTTTCCCAGAAAACCTGCGCACCAAACTGCTGCTGCCTGCAACTGCCTGCATAGATATTGCTCTCACTGCAACTGCTAAGATGATAAATAATGAAACTGGCACCCTGTATTTATAGTGGACTGGCCAGTCTAACTGGGGCCGACCTGGCTAGTCTAACTGGGCCGACTTCTCCTTTTGGGCATCAATAAATTCAATATAAATATATTTGTTCAGCCGACAACTTGTCTAGGGTTTCCCTCAATTCTTTGCTTCCTTCCGGAGGATTCTAATCTCGTCATAGGTCATAATAGAGGTTCATACCTCCCGAAGCTACCATAATATTAACACTCCCTCCTAGCTAGGGAGGTATGGTCTTGAGCACAACAAACCATTCAACTGGTAGCACCACGAGCACCTGTCATTATTATCCGACTGGATAATCTCCTATGACAACTGGTACAATATCAATTTATAGAACATACCTGTGTCTATTCCAGCAGTACACAACTACTCAGACTTTGTGAAACACAATCACAAACTGTCCTTCATAACAAATAACAACCTGCATATAAACAATGTTATGATAAAAACTATATCATCTGGGCCAATCTTTCACTCACATCTGTGAGATATGAAAGAATGTATGCCACCACAATAGTCTTCATCTACATAGAAACAAGGTTATGATAAAACTGAATCATCTGGGCCAGTCTTTCACTCACGTCTGTAAGATCTGAAAGAATGTCTACCCTCAGTATGGAGTATCAAAAATAATCATTTGGGCCAATCTTTCACTCACGTCTGTGAGGTATGAAAGAATGTCTGCCCTCAATATAGAATATCAACACTGGGCTATCTGCCCCATTCTTCTCAACCAAGGGAGAAGGATTGTTTCTGATTTTTGAACCTGGACCATTTCCTACCCTGGGCCATTCTTCCGACACCAAACAAAGTGTAACCTAGAGAGAATGAGTCTTCCCTCGAGAAATGCTTGGACCATTCCTTACCCTGGGCCATTCCTCCGACACTAAACAAAGTGTAGCCTGGAGGGAATGAGTCTGCCCTAAGGAATGATTGTCCTGGACTATTCCCCACCCTGGGCCATTCCTCCTTCACCAAACAAGGTGTAACCTGGAGCGAATGAGTCTGCCCTCGAGGAATAACTGTCCCTGATTTCTGAGCCTGGGCTGCTCCCCACCCTGGGCCATTCCTCTGACACCAAACAAGGTGTATCCTGGAGAGAATGAGTCTGCCCTCGAGGAGTAACTGTCCAGACCATTCCCCACCGTAGGCCATTCCTCCGACACTAAACAAGTGTAACCTGGAAAGAATGAGTCTGCCCTCGAGGAATGTCTGTCCTGCATCAACCTCCAAACGGACGATTCTTCGAAACTGCTCACAACTGTGAACTTCGAAAGAATGACTGCCCGACGAGGTGGACCATTCTACTTGACCACTACTCAGAGTGACTGCCAAGAAGAATGACTGTCCTAGACCACTCCCCATAAATGGGAAGTTTCTGTCTATGATACATCAACAACCAGTCTACCTCCCATGTTAACTACAATGGGAAGCCACTGTCCGTCAGAAATCTCAATCCACTTTCCGAACAGGAAAGCATCTGTCCAATCTGGAATCTTACAAAAATAAATAACATTTCAATTCTCCCTCCTAACTGGAGAGTTATTTTAATCATGGAAACAAGCATTTTTGCATACCTTCTCTATCCCGGAGAGTCTTCCCTTTCAGCTAAGGGAGTTATTTCCACAATCCCCATCTTCTCTCGGAAATATGCAAACTTGATTCTGGAAAGAGGCTTTGTCAGGATATCTGTTGTCTGCTCATCAGTGGGGATATACTCGAGCTTTACATCTCCTTCCTGGACTTTATCTCGGATAAAGTAGTATTTGATCTCAATGTGCTTTGACCTTTCATGAAACACTGGATGCTCAGATAATCTTATACAACTCTGATTATCACAATATATTGTGGTTGATTCTGGAGTCTGATCAAATAAATCAGATATTAACTTCCTTAGCCATACTGCTTATGTGCATGCTTCACAAGCTGCCATATACTCTGCTTCTGCTGTACTAATTGCGACAAACTTCTGCTTCCTGCTGGTCCAAGATATCATAGCGGAGCCCAAGTTAAAACACATACCTGGAGTACTCTTTCTGTCTTCTGCACTTCCTGCCCAATCAGAGTCTGTGAATCCATGAAGTTGGATATCACTGGATGCGGTATATTTTAAGCCATAGTTTATTGTCCCACGAATATATCTTAAAACATGCTTTGTAGTCATCTATCTAATGCTCTTGTCTTGGTTCCACACAGGCCGGAATTAATGTATTTACAACAAAGCAAATATCTGGGTGAGTATTTACCAAATACATCAATGATCCAATTAGGCTGCCGATATAGAGATGGATCACGGATGAATCCAGGACTTTCACTTTTCTTATATCGCATTCATAGGAGTGTTCATGGACTACAGTCCATCATTCCAAACTTTCGAAGAATCTTTATTGCATATTTTCCTTGCCAAGGAATACTTCACGCTTCTTCCATGCACTTCTAGTCCCAAGTAATAGTGCATGGAGTACCTAGATCTTTCTTCATCAAATTGAGGCTAAATCCCTTCTTGCGAATGATTAGAGATTCTTCACACATTTATGAATAGATCTTCAACATATAACAATAGAATTACAAGTGCATTGTCCGCGACTTTGTAGTAGGGTTTGGATGCATGACTCTTGGAAAAAGCCAAGTCTAGTTAGATATCTGTCCATCCTGGCATACCAAGCCCTTAGACCCTTGAGTCCATATAGGATTTCTTGAGTCTGCAAACATGAGTGTCTCACGGAGTGTACCTCGAATCCTTGAGGTTGTTCAATATATACTTCTTCTTGATAGCTTCGTTGAGAAAGGATATGCTTTACATCCATCTGGTGTAGGTTCCATCCCATGGAAGTGGCAGGAGATATGATAGTTCTGATGGAAGTATACTTTGCCACCGGAGCAAAGGTTTAATCATGATCTTCTCCTTCCTTATGGGAGAACCCTCTAGGTATGAATCTTGCCTTATATTTATCCAGCTTCCGTCTGTTGCATGTTTGATCTTGTATACCATTTTGAAGTTACAATGATTTTTCTTTAGGAGTCACGGGTACAATTTCCCGCCTTCCATTTCTCATAATGGACTAGTGTTCCTTAGCTTCTTTCCATTGTTCCTTTTAGCTGCTTCTTCAAATGTAGTGGGTTCTTCATCTAGAGCTTTGTCATGGCAATGCTGCATAACTTGATAATCTTTTAGGTCTTTTAGTCTTCCTGGATGTTCCTTACGGAACCTTGATTCTTTCTCCGTCTTGTAAGGTGGCTTCAAGACAAGATGGTATTTTCTTGTTGTTTGGTATATTATCTAGATCAACATTATCACATATCTCCATGGGATGATCGGGTTGATCCTTTTCGTTATTTTCACCTTCTGTGTTTTCTTCATTTAGTTCTTCAATTTCTTCTTCTTCTATAGTTTCTTCAATAGATTTTCGAAGGCCATTCTTTCATTGAATGTTAGATCTCTGCTTACTTCTATCTTGTTTTGATCTACGGAATATATATATTAAGTAGGCTTTGGATGAATCACTATATCCCACAAATATCCTTCTTTCACGAGGGTTCTAGTTTATTTCTTTTATCTTTGGGAATATGAATAAACTTGACATCTAAATATTCTTAGGTTTTCACGTTAGGTTTCTTACACGAGAGTAAGCTATACGGTGTCATGTCCTTCAATGTCACGATGGGGGATTCTGTTACGCGTATGTAAGGCGTCATTCTTGCTTCTCCCAGCAGAAACATGGATAGATCTTGATGTTCAATGGGGATTTTCTTGTTTCTTGATATATCTTTTCTTTCTTCTGCTAGTTTATTTGAGGGATTATGAGGTGCCAGCTCCCTCTAATCCACAGCAGTTGCATAATGCTTGAACTTCTTGAGGTGTATTCTCCTCCATTATATGTTCTTAATGTCTTGATCTTCTTGTTAGTAAGGTTCTCTATTTACGCCTTGAATTCTTGGAACTTGTTGAATGCTTCATAAATAACGACCCGTTGGGTACAACCATGTCTTCCTTGAATAGTCATCTATGAATGTTAAGTAGTAGAGCTCTCCTCCTAAAGATTTAGTGGCATTGGACTGCAAATATCTGAGTGTATTATATCTAGAGTCTACTTAGATCTATTTTTGTTGCTTAGGAATGGTTTCTTAATGTTCTTACCAAGAGCACATCCTTAGCAAATTCCTTAGGTATTAGCAGACTTTGAATTACGGTATCAACTTCAACCATATTTAGGAAGGTAATGCTTGATAATTGATATGGCTTCTATGCAAAGCTCATTAGGGTTGACTTCGATATGAGCGTACCTTCTATGCCAAAGCTCATTAGGGTTGACTTCATCATGTACTAGGGCTTCTTCATTTCGTTCTAGTAGTCTATATAGATTCCCTTCACGTCTTCCAATAACCCTAGCATCTTCTATGCTGGAATCTTTATTCCATGATAACACCTTTTCATCTATGAAGGCTATTCTATTTCCTTTGTCTTCTAAACATGATATTGATACAAGATTCTTTTCTAAACTAGGTACATATAGAACATTGCTTAAGTGAAAATGATTACCTGATTCCAGTTTGATGGAGGCTTGTCCAAATCCTTCGATGGGGTAGGTTCTTTTGTCTCCAAGCTCCACCTTGTACGATGTCTTTCTCTCATTTAGATCTGAGAGTCTTGCTTGATCTCCCGTCATGTGCCTGGAAGCTCCACTGTCGATTATCCACATATCGTCTTAAATTGTCCTGGTAAGTGCTGAGTAATGTAAGAGGTTGATTGTTTCGTACATGTCTTCGGTTGACTGATAACTGGTCATTCCTTGATCCAAAACTTCAACTGCGTCTTTTCTCTCTTCTGAGAAAGTCAATAGGTGCGTTGAGTTAGGGCGCATCTGGATATCTTCTCCTTGAGCAATATGCTCCATCACAAGGTGTCGGATCTGAGAATTAGGGTTTTCTGCAACTGCTACTGCTAGTAACCCTAGCTGCAGTTCTTTGGAAGCTGCTCCTGCTAGTAACCCTAGCGGCAATTACTCAATGAGCTCAATACCTAGTGGTTATGTTTCCTTCCAGCATTTTAGGCTGATTGAAGGGTGTGTGGGCCCATAACCTGTTAGAATATAGAGGATTGTGCTCGTTTAACCATTGACGATACCCTCGTCACCCAACCACACGCCTTAAGCCACCCTCCGAGCACCTTGACCTTGACCGAGAAGAGAATTCCGGCTGCAATCTATAGCCAAGAGAGGCTAAATGCACCAAGCAAAAGAATAGAAACTAAACTGAACAGATTATCCCACCCAGAAGCTAGCGCACCACTCTCCCATCTTTTCCAGAAAACCTGCGCACCAAATTGTTGCTGCCTGCAACTGCCTGCACAGATATTGCTCTCACTGCAACTGCTGAGATGATAAATAATGAAACTGACGCCCTGTATTTATAGTGGACTGGCCAGTCTAACTGGGGCCGACCTGGCCAGTCTAACTGGGCCGACTTCTCCTTCTGGGCATCAATAAATTCAATATAAATATATTTGTTCAATCGACAACTTGTCTAGGGTTTCCCTCAATTCTTTGCTTCCTTCCGGAGGATTCTAATCTCGTCATAGGTCATAATAGAGGTTCATACCTCCCGAAGCTACCATAATATTAACACTAGTCACACTTGAAGTGCGAGACCTACATCGAGGTGATATCAAACAACTCATTAACTTTTCTGCTGAATTGTTATGGTTATATATACATTTAAGGTGCCCTTGCATGTAGTTTTAGTAGACCATAGGTTAGCACATGCATACCTCAAAATATATAACACACCTCTAGATCTTTACAACTATTATAATGTTGATCTAAACTCTAGCATGCATGAAATTAGGACACAAGTGTTTTTGGTCAACACGACCATGGATAAAACCCCCTCGGGGAAAACCAGTTTGGAATGTAAGTCTATATAAGTGATGTAATAAATGTGAGATAAAACAAGTTCAAAAAAAAAAATGAACCTGATACAATGCCAAACCCTCTCAAGCTTCTATACAGGTCAAAGAAGGTGAATGCGCCCAAGCATGGTGCACCGTCCTCACTTGTTGCTCAATCCCACTCTAGCTTGGTTCACTTTCTCCTTATTTCTTTGTAGAAGAAACCCTTGCACATAAATATTCTCTTGTGTGTTACCTCTCCTAGGAAACAATCCAAACAACAATCGGCCAAGTGAAAGACATGCCCACTAGGTGTGCGCCCTCCTCCAAGCAAGTATGAACACCAAAAATAAATGAGAGCCAAAGCCTCCTAGAGCCCTCCATGGAAGGATGCGCCCTTGATGACCTCATCCTTTTCTTCCATTCCCATCTCCATTGCTCTCCTCTAGCTCTCCAAGCAAACAAAAGAGTGATTGATCCTCCTTAGGCCCTATGCGCCCCTCATATACCTCCATAAGGAAACCTAAGAGATGGATGGTTGAGATCTCTCCATCCCATCTCTAATCAAAGTTGAGATCATCCCACAATAATCTCCTCACAAACCCACTTTGGGTTAAGTTCCCTAAGTACACTTTATGTCTATTAATTCACCCACTTAGTGATTAATTAGTCACTTTTTCCTTAAGTGACAAAAAAACAATTTTTGACTTAAGTGAAGTCAAAATTGAATTAGACATAAAGTACAAGGCACATAGTCCCAATGTACTTCTCTCTTGTGGTTAGAGACTCAAAACCACAAGGGGACGACTTCCTAAGGTACCCAAATCTCAACACTCCCTCTTACCAAGGAAAGTGTTTCTCACCAAGCCCATCTTGTCTCTGAAGTAGACATGCTTTCCCCTTGGCAAGGCCTTGGTGAGAATATATGCAACTTGCTCATTAGTTGAAATATACTTCAACTATACTACCCCTCGCTAAACCCAATCTCTAATGAAGTGGTATCTGATCTCTATATGCTTTGACATGTCCCGAAAAACTGGATTCTCATAGAGTTTTATACAACTCTGATTATCGCAGTGAATGACAGTCGAAGGAAACTCCTGACCAAATAATCCTACTAGCATCTTACGAAGCCAAATGGCCTCGTAACTAGCCTTACTGGCCGTCATATACTCTACCTCAGTTGAACTCAAAGCAACTAACTTATGTTTCCAGATGTACCAGGAAACAAGTCCCGACTCCAACCCAAAACAACACCTTGAGGTGCTCTTCCTGTCAATAACACATTCTGCCCAGTATGAGTCTGTGTATCCAACCAAACTGACTCCATCCCCTCTGACATAGTCCAGGTCGTAATCCACTGACCCTACAATGTACCTCAAAACATGTTTGTCCCCAATCCAATGAACACTCCTTGTCTCTACCATGTACTGCCTGAGAGTGTTCATGAAAAAATAAATATTTGGTCAAGTGTTGACTAGATACATCAACGATATGATCAACTATCTATATTTTGTAGCATTCACCAACTGGGAATTTGAAGTGCTAAGATTCTTTCAGTTAGTGACCATGAGATTCGACATAGGCCTACATTCCTCCATCTGAAAATTGATCAAAATGTATGCAACATACTTTCCCTGTCCCAGGAAGATGTGACCCTCCTCCTGCTATACCTCCATGCCCATAAAATAGTGCATCAAACTGATGTCACTCATCTCAAACTCTGATGCAATTCCTTGCTTGCACTCAACTATGAGATGCTCCACTCTCGTGATGAATAAGTCATCCACATACAAAATGAGAATGAGTGTGTGCTCACCTCTAATGATGTAATAGAGGTTAGGATCAAAATTTCTATTCTCAAATCCCATCTAAAGCAAATATGTGTCAATGTGCGAATACCAAGCTTTGGGAGCTTGATTCACACCATACAATGCCTTTCTCAAAAGGAAAAAGTGAGACTCTCTCTCACTCACCTTGAACCCTTGTGGCTGCTCAATGTGCACCTCCTCCTAAATAAATCCATTGAGAAATGTAGTCTTTACATCCATCTGATGTATCCTCCAACCCATCTCCACCGCTATGGAAATAATACTCCTAATGGAGGTGTATCTCGCAATTGGTGTGAATGTCTCATCATAATCAACTCCCTCTACCTGAGATAATCCACGTGCCACAAACCAGGCCTTGTGTTTCTCTATGCTTCCATTTGCAACATACTAGGTCTTGTACAACCATCTCGAAGTCACAACTGACTTCTCCTCTGGCCTCAAAACCACCTCCCAAACATCATTGTGCATAATGGAGTCATACTCCTCCAACATGCACACATCTCGCCAAACCAACTAGTCAAATTCCTTTGCAAATGTCTGTGGCTCTGCATCTGAGATGCTCGTCACCATATCCAAGTAGGACCCAAGCCTCTCTGAATTGTCTCTTGGGATCTCCTACATTCTCCTTGGGTTCCTTCAGGGTATGCTGAAATCATCTCAGTTTCCTCTTCCTTGAAGTAACCAAAGGAGAAGTAAGATCTCCTCGCCCAAGTGTCTTTACCTCAGATCTAATCCCAACACTTTGAGATCCTGAAGCCTCTGCAACCTCTGCCTGAACCCCCTGCGACTGTGAACCTAAAGTTGTGCAAGGTGACCTTGTCACCCCTGAAACTGGTGTACCAGACACTTGAGGCTTTTCTCTCTCTGAAACATCAATCTGTGCCTCTGTATCATCCTCAATAATGACTCTCGACTTGAGAGACCTATGGAAATCTCTACCCTCCTCAAATATAACATCTCTGGTCACCACCCCTCTCTGTTGGGATGGAATGTAAATCCAGTAGGCCTTCGAGGCCTCTGATTATCCAACTAGAATTCTCTGCTGGGCTGTGGGGTCTAGCTTTGTCCTCCTCTCTAAGGGGACACGAGAATAAGTCAAGCAACCAAAAATCCTAATGTGCTCAACATTGGGCCTCCTACCAGTGAAGGCCTCCTCAGGAGTCTTCTTCCCCAAAATCATGTGGGGACTCCTGTTTTACAAATAAACTGCAACAACACTCGCCTCATCCAAAAAGTATAGAGGTAAACTCTGATCATGCAACATAGATCTCGCTGCACCTATAATCGCCCTGTTCTTCCTCTCAAAAACCCCATTTTGCTGGGGGTTGTAAGGCACATTCATCTGTCTTCTGATCCCTGCACAGGTACAAAAGTATACAAACTCCCTGGAGGAATACTCACCTTCGTTGTTTGACCGCAAGACCTTGATCCTATTTTCTGTTTGGTTCTCCACAAGAGCTTTGAACTCTTGGAACCTCTTGAAGACATCACTCTTGGAATTTAGGAAATAGATCTGGGTCTTTCTTGAGTGGTCATTTATGAATGTGAGATAGTACTCACAACCACTCAAGGACTCCCTAGACATGGGCCCACACACATTTGTGTGTACTAAATCTAGTACCCCAACTGACTTGTTGTCACTGCTACGAAAAGAAGCCTTGGTAAACTTATCGAGCGCACACCCTCTGCACACATCCTAATGCTGTGAAATGAACTATGGCACTCCTATCACAACCTCTCTCGGTCCTCCAAGAGCCCCATGATGAAGGTTTTCCATCCTCCTATGCCACAACTCACACAACTGACTGTTGTTGTCTCTACTCACTGCCAAAGTATGCAGGGGATGAAAACAAAATATGTATAGTTTCCCACCCCTCTCTCCAATCACCTTCCCCGAGGTGAGATGGGATCCCTTAGGGTGTATGAGGACCTCTGTCCCTTTTAAGGACACATCAATACCCCTATCATGGAGGGTGGAAACTGATGTCAGATTCTTCTTCAACCCAAGGACGTAGAGAGCATTCCTGAACGAAAGAGGTGGCATACTCTCCTTCTGAAAAGTAATTGTACCACACCCAACAACTTTGAAGATGGTTTTATCACCAAGATAAATCTCCATCCTGACCTCTGTATATCTAAGGTCAGTAAAATACTCTCTAACACCAGTCATGTGGCTCGAAGCCCCACTGTATATGTACCAAATGCTAGGTGTTGTCTCAACTGACGTGCAACAAATGAGGAAGGCACACTCCCTCTCAAATTGTTCCCGAACTCTACCTCATCCGCTGTAGCTGTTGCACCACCTGACTTCTTATTCTTGTTGGGACACTGTTCAACATAGTGCCCCATTCTCTTACAAGCAAAGCACTTCAATTTTCTCATATCCCTCTTATGTTCACTGCCACTCTCTCCATGTGGATTGGCCCCCTCTTGTGACCCTGTCGTGCACCCGTTCCAACCTTCTTCTTGCCCTTTTTCCAAAGAGAAAGATCCTATCACCCTCAAATATCCACTATTGTCCTGAAGACCCTGGGTTGCATCTCAACTCCTCATGTATGAAATCATCCCAAAGTCTCTCCCAAGTAGGCATGACCTCCCGGGAAACAATGCCTTGTACAAATGAACACCAAGGTTTGGAAAATCTATTTAAATTTGTCCTCGCCATAAAGTCTGGGTCCACAATCTCTCCGATCACTGCTAACTCATATTTGATCCGAGTGAATCTGCCAAGGTTGAGATCATCCCACAATAATATCACTCACAAAACCACTTTGGTTTAAGTTCCCTAAGTACACTTTATGTCTATTAATTCACCCACTTAGTGATTAATTAGTCACTTTTGCCTTAAGTGACAAAAATTCAGTTATTGACTTAAGTGAAGTCAAAATTGAATTAGACATAAAGTACAAGGCACATAGTCCCAATGTACTTCCCTCTTGTGGTTAGATACTCAAAACCACATTGGGACCACTTCCCAAGGTACCCAAATCTCAACAACATTACCTTTGGGAAGCCCCCCCAATATTACCCCTTTTCCCTAGGTGGTGACAACATGGGACTAGGGAACATAATTTGACCACCAAGGGGGAACAAAGCAACTGAAAGAGTTACCCAAACCAATGATCCATTATCTAACGTCAATCAAAGATCCTCATCAACATGCCCAACAAATTAAGCACAACACTTTGCATGAAAGAAGGACTAACATACCTCATGGTGACAATGGCTTACCATCTCCCATACTCCGGGTTGCTTGAATGTGATGAGCCTTGGTTAATCCAACTGGGAGGAAAATGAGGGGGGCTAATGGGCTACCATTTGTGGACATGATGATGATGATCATCATGGTGTAGATCATGTTCTCCATTGCAGGCCTCGAGACATGATCACCTCCAGTTACCCCTAGGCAATGGGGGGTAACATTTGGCTCCAACATGGGGACATGTGCTCATCGTAGAGTGCATGAGAACCTCAACATCTTTGGTAGTCCAAGACCTGCAATCCTGCACCCAATTCAACCAAAAAATCACTTTATAAGTATCTGTCGGTGGATGTCAATCATCGATTGTTAGTGATAATCCAAAACCTTGTTGAAAAGAAAATTTCCTTAGCTATAATACGATAAAACAAAAAAATTTCATGCTAAAACAAAAATTTTCAATGATTAAATACAATCTCCTAACATGTATCAATTATATGCAAATGAGAAATCATCATGTATATGCAAGAAGATGCAACTATACTAGCATGATATGCATGATGCAACATATATACAAATGCAATGCAAAATGCAAATGCCTAACCTACCTACCCTAATCTATGTTAGTTCAAGAAGTCAAGTCTATTCCCCATCATGGGGCTTGAGAAGGGATCCACTAACTGATAATGGGTGCCTCCTCTCCCGCAATGT
The DNA here is from genome assembly GCA_010110895.2 of Picea sitchensis. NCBI lineage: Eukaryota > Viridiplantae > Streptophyta > Pinopsida > Pinales > Pinaceae > Picea > Picea sitchensis. Next base: position 382,195 of record SNQJ01S0000834.1, on the reverse strand, counting down.
GGATCGTTAGTAGGAATCATTGACGAACTTATTTACAATCTTGTAGGGACCCAACAAAAGTTTCTCAAATTCCTTTCGTGTATCGGGCCGACCCTTGTAATGCCCATATACTTCTAAACATCATTAAGATTCATAAACTATTTATTTGGTAAACTGAAACAATATCTTCTTAGCATAATAGTGATTCTCATAACAACAACTTGAATAACTTAGATTTATCAATAAATACTGATTTCATGACAGAAAGAAATAAATACATAACTTAACAAAGTACCTAGTTCTGATGCTAATTGTTGTTGCTTTCCTGCTGCCTGCTGCTACACAGATCAACCCTGCCACAAACAAGCAAATAACTGCCCAAAACTACTGTCCTCCCTGCCAACTAGGAAAACTACCTAGCTCCAGGATATCTACGGATATCCTGGCCCTCCGTGCCCAAAACCTCCAGCAACTCAGTGCCTCCCCTGATCAAAGCCACAATCCAGAACACTCTGTTCCTTGCTCACAACAAGCCAACAGTCCACAGAGAATACAACAGGCTCACAACCAATACCACAGTGCACAACAAATACCACAGTGCATAGAAATTCTGCTCACGGCAAAACGCAATGGTTCTCGGCCAATACAACTGGCTCAACAATACAGTCCGCAACATCCATCCCCCGTCGAATGGTGCGCACATCCCCCTCTTATCGTCCCTTATTCCTCCCTGCCGACTCACACAATTACTCCACAACCACCCTCATCCTCCGTCCTTCGTCCCCCGTTAATGTTTTTATTTTCTCGGGATTTTTGGGCTCCCGCCCTGCATACGCAACCCCCGCCTGCATACGCGACCCCTGTTATATCATTTTTTTTTTTTGATCTCTTAAATTTATGTCTCAAGTCAGTAAATGCGGTCTGCAGTTCAATATTATTTTATCAACCACAATTATTCTCTTTAATTAAATCTCGCTTAATAATCTTTAACCATTTATGAATTTAGGGTCGTTACAGCCCTTCTCTGTATCCCACTCCAAAACCAATTTTCCTTGTTTGTAATACCCTCCTTTAAGGTCAACTACTTCTTGTATTACCGTGTTATATTGTTTCGAGGGTTGGGGGTGGGATTATGTTGTAAGAACATCATCTTGGCTCGGTCTAATCAGTAAATTCTTATCATCTTTCTTCAATATTATGATAGAGCCAATTTTCTTATCTTTATACTTGTCTAGTTGTTGCTGTAATATTCCTTCTTAGGTCATTCTATAGCATCAAAATCTTCATCTCATGTGAAAGGAAGGTCATCTAGGAAAATAATGGAAGGAACTTCTTGACCTCTGCAAGGATCTCCTTAGTCTCTGGGTCAAGGTCAATCTCCTCAACATGATTATTTTCCATGGTCAAGTTGGGTAGATGAACATAAGTATCATCATCCACATGTATAGTAGCATAGGTTAAATCCATTTGGAAAATACCACCAATGTTACAACACAATTTCTATACAATAACATTCCCCATACATCTAGGACATATATGACCACAATGTCCATAAGGAAAACCATCTCGGGATATCGATCAAGGAAGACCTTTACATTCTCTATTACACCATGTGTGGGAATGGACCTAGATTCAATCCTACAAAAATTTCTATAAGGCCTTGTGGTTTCCAAACCCAATTGCCTCATTACTTTCAAGGACATGATACTTGCACCCGCTCCTAAGTCAAGCATATATTTATTCAAGATTTTATTTTCCACTTTCAATGAGATGAAGGGTGGGTGCTCATCATATGATGGTCTAAAATGATTAGCTTGCATCATTATAGGAGGGTCCACAGGTTCACTTGGTACCTTTAAAGAACTTCTCAACTTTACTTTTCATCGAAGGAATCTTAATGATCTCTTTCAGAGATACATGTACATTGATTTTTGCCAAGACACTGTCTATGTCAATATTCAAGTCAATATCACTAGTCTTTGGCAAAGTGGGACTAGGAGGAGGCTTAATTGTTGGTGGAGGAGGAGGTCCTCATTGAGGGGGATTAGGGTCATTGGGTGGAGCTCGTGGCACATTTCTTCATCTTGTGTATAGTTGTAATTCCTTCTTCCTAAGTCTCTCCCTCAACTCCTCATCCATGCTGTTTATAATTTCCATCATAACCCTCCTAGCTGCTTCTCTTTTACCTTCCTCAAGATTTTCAGGTGTGATATTGAGTCACACTTGAGGCGATACAACAATATATAGTTTATGGTATTACATGAATTCATTTGATCAGGTTCCTTATTACTCCTTGGGCATTCATGTTCCCATTGTGAATCTCAACAGGTCAAGCACCAATGAGTCTCTTCTTGACTTGTAACATTTGAAGGATCTAGAGTCTTTGGAACTCTTTTCTCATTTGAAGGCCTTGCTCTCCATGCTTGACTAGGCTTCTGAGGCTACCCCTAAAAGAAGGCTTGGGGGATTTGTGTTGTGCCCTTTCCAAGTTGGTGATCATGTTCATCATGAAGGTTTGGTTCTTAGCGAAGTCATTTATAGCCTCTTCAAGTCTTTCCCATGGAGCACTAACATCTTGAGTCGGCACAACGTTGTGTAATATCATTGGTTTGGTATCAATCTTGTCTCTCGGGGCATAGAAAGGTTCTACCTTACACAATGAAAGATTAGCCTCAATTTTTGCAACTATTTCTTGGGCTTCGTGAATGGTCTTTGGACCCTTGTCCTTGAGTAAGTACCCAAAGTGTCATGGGAAATAATTGATGTAAAGGAAGAGAAGGTAATCCTTCCCAGGGTGATAAGTGCTAGGTATTTGTTAAAGAAAATTTTCGAACTTGGCATCAAACTCCTTAACAATTTCATTTTCCAACTTCTTTATTTCAGTAAGTCACATCAACAATATGTTTGGATCCTCTTTAGTGATCCACCTTTTGAGAAAGGTTTCTTCAATTTGATCCATAATATTGATACTCTTGTTAGGGAGACTTTCGTACCACCTCTCAGCAACATCGATGAGAGTGACTGAGAAAATTTTCATTTTTAAATCCTCAACATCATCACTCACGAGGTTAAGTTGGAAGAAGGCCCAAACATTGCTCATATGTGATCTTCGACAATGGTTGCATCATTATCAGAAAAGTTGGACATCCATTTCTCATACTTAGGAGGCATCTGCCTAGGGTATCCTCGGATGGAATACATGTCCAAAGGCTTGAAGATATTGGATTCCCATTTATTTTGAGCCATTGTAGGAAAATGAAGGTTTCCACCAAACAAGGATTTCACTACAGGTGAGTTGCGAGAAAGCCTTCTCTTGTAAGTCTCAGGAGGGTTAGTATACCTCCTTAAGATTTTTGGAGTCACCAGATGATCAACATTAGATCATCAAAGGAATATGAGAGAATCACACTCAGTGGAGTCACTAGGTAAACTTGAGCGATAAGGGCTTCATAATATTTACAAAATATGTGTCGTTGAGGAGAATGACTCAATCCTCCCCGAAAACAGTGCCAAAATGTTATCACAATATTTGTACTTGTGCAAATCCCAACACAAGATCCCTAAATTTTTCCTAACTATGGAAGATCCTACCATTGCCATCTTAGTAAGAACTTCCCTCGTTTTAGTGATGGAATAGGTCCACCACAAGGGAGGCTTCCCTAGTGACCTCAAGAGATCAAAGTAGCAAGTGCAGTAGCCAAGCCTACTTCCCCCTCTCTTGATCACCAAAAGATAAGGTATAGGTCAAGGTAATAGAAGAGGTATGAAGTTGTTTGAGTACCTTCCCAGAACGAAAAAACTTTATAGCATATATATGGTTATTTCTAAGTCCAAACATGCAATTAATACCTCTCTAGGATGCTATACATGATAATTTTCTATGGTTGTTATGAATTTGCAGAAATGATCAGTAGTACAACAACAATGAATAAATTATAACAACAACAACAATTATTGATCATAAATGCAACAATTGAGAAGAAAGACTTAGCATACAACCACTAGATCAATACCCAATTGTTAAATGCAATTCCTGAATGAGTTGGGCCACCAATAAATAAGTTTATGCAACAAATTAAAGAGTCATTAGGTGGTTGTAGAAAACTTTTGTAACAACAACAAATTTATTAGCAAGTGTTAGTGTTAGCAAAGTTAGTAGAAATATTAAGAGAGTTTAAAGAGAGTGTTTGTTGATCAATTTCACCATAAGAGAGATGTGAAACAATTGCCTTAGGGCTATCAAGTCTTTATAACAACAAATGCAACAATACTTGAAGATTAAACTAGTAGAAACTAAGAGATAAGGTTTAAACTCTAAGGTGCTAACACATTAGGGCCTTCGGGTTTAAACCTTAAAGAGAAGGATTGCTAGAGTGAAAGCACATTTGGGCTCTAACAATATTTTCTCCCTTCTCAACTAGGTCAACATTAAATGTCTAGGGCTAAAATCCTAAAGTGCTATCACTTTAGGGCTTTAGGATACTAACCCTAGCAATAATGTTTCGCCAATTTTTTGTTAAAGTTTAAGATATTATTAGGTTACATTTCAATTTACTAGATAACCATAGCATAGATAGGATCACTGAGAGAAACACAATCACTAGATACACACTATTTATCCTGGGAAACCCTCATGGGGAAGAAAACCCAGCAAAAACTTCCTTAATATAGATATCCAATACAATGCCAAGACAATAAACCAAACACTAGAGAATACCCTCTCCCAAGTAATGCACCTCTCTCTCTTCCTTCTTCTCCAACTGCAGCTACCAAACTTGCACTCTGGATGATCGAATGAGAGAGTGAACAAATGAGTGGCTGACTTCCTTTATTATACAAACTGACAAGCGCAGAAAGGAGGCGTCTCTTCACTGGAATGGCCGACTTGTATTTCTGGGTGGTTAGAACCACTTTAATTTGCTTGGGGGTCGACTTCTCAATTTGCATATTACAATTAGGGTTTGACCAATCCACAAAAGGGGATTTGGTCATTTACAATGCCCGACATGATCAATCCAAAAAATGGGATTGATCTAATGAATAATACATCAATAATAAATAGAATACTCTTTGCAGTTACAATATTTCAACACTCCCCCTTAATAAGAAGGGTATTCTACAACATCATCAGGAGAGAGAGAGGGAAACAACATCAATTGGGTAACAAAATCAACTGGATAACATCATCAACTAGGTAACATCATCCACTGGATAACATCATCAACTGGGAAACATCATCAACTAGGTAACATCATCAACATCATCAACTGGGTAACAACATCAATTGGATAACATCATCAACTGGGTAACATCATCAACTGGGTAACAACATCAACTGGATAACATGAGGCATCAATATAATCCACTTGGTCATCTGGCATCATGATTGACATATCTATAAATCTTCATAAGTTTTGTTCTCTTTATCTTCGCACATAAGATACTCTTTCTTTCTTTCATCTTTACGCAAAAGATACTCTTTCTTATCTTCACACAGAAGATATCTTATCTTCCCATAGAAGATGTCTTATCTTCACATAGAATATATTCTATGAGTTTTACGAAAACTTTTATGTTCTCCCTTCTCTTGTAGTCATCCATCTCACCCATCCACTGGGGAGGACTACTACCATAGCTTCACTCCTATTCATCCTACATGAACTAGAGAATCTAAGATGCTAGCCTAGGCAAGACTAGACTCCCTTTCCATGATCCACGTAGGATCACGACACAAACCTCAAGATCCAACTAACCATTCCACATGGTCAAGGTTTGTGTTCCATGCTACTCAATCCTTGGCTAGAGGAGACTATATGCCCGTTGCCCCTTGGAGAAACATCCACACTCCTCTCTACGAGGGTGGTCACACCCCTCTCTACGAGGGTATTATAGCATGTCCCTAGAGTATCCAAAACTCAACACTTGGACAGAGGCCAATCTTGGAAAATTTATCATTCCCCTTCTCTACGAAGGTCTCTTCCTTCTCAATGAAGGTTTCTTCCTTCTCTACGAAGGTCTCTTCCTTCTCAATGAAGGTTTCTTCCTTCTCTACGAAGGTCTAGCTATGGGATCTGAAAAAAATCTCTTGTGGTCCAAAACATTTCCATGGTATAATACCATGCTACCCATTTGCTGGGCACCATCCGTCTACTGGATAACTTTCATCTTGATCAAAATATATAGGCACCATCCATTTGCTTTCCTAACTGCACCAAATCATGATCCTCCATTTCGAACTCAGATACATAGATCCCTCTTGAACCAAACTAAGAGCTTCTAATCATCATCCTTGAAGTTTTCTTCTGTAATATCCTAGGTGCCTTCTTGATTTTGAACATTTATTTCTTTCTGACTTCATATTGGATCAACCTGTCCCCTCTGGATCTATAAGAACGATACTGGAACAACTTGCAATTACCTGCATCTCATCAACTATATCTGAGTATCCATCTTTCTCTTCATCTTGAACATTTTTGTTTTGCATCTTTAGGAGCCTCCTGCTCCTATATAAATACTGGATATTGTTTGGTCTTTACTGACTGTCACCATATCATAAGTCCTTCTCATGCTGTCTAACTTCTGCAAGTCAAGGCATAAGTTCTTTCTTCTGAGACCTGTAAACTTACTTACAATATGATTTCTGAGATATGTCACTTATCCAATCAGTCAATAACAATAAGAAGTAATCAAATAAAACTATATCATGATTTCTATTAGAGTAGTACACATCTTTTCTTAAGCAAAACTTGTTCAACCATGTACACATCTGAAACCCTAATCACGAATAAGACTTTTTAACTCTTTTTCACTCTAGCTATGAAATTACCAAAATTTCCCTTACTATCATAGCTAAACACATACCTTTTTCACTCTCATGAGTGATCATACCTGAAATAAATATTTTATCTCTTTCTTTATCCTCTTCTTTGATAAGTCTACATAGACACTGAAATAAAACGAGGTTAATTAACATTCTCACAAAAATCTAACTTGTAATGATAAAGTATTAAAGTAAACAAGATACTAAAAATAAACATGAATACTTATCTTTTGTTTTTGTGAGGGGAGGCTCCACAGACTCCACCATTTGCTATCTTTATTTGGATCAACTATCTTCAACTTAAAGTACATATTTCTCAATTTCTACTAAAGCTTTCTTTGAGGGAGGAGATTCCTCTTCCTCTGCCACATGTGCTTGATGCTTTCTTTTCCCTTTTCCTCGAGGACAGTCATAGGAAAAGTGTCCCAACTTTTGACAGTTGTAGCATTTGATCTTTGAAACATATTTCTTCTTATTTGGAGCTCTTACGGAGTTAGCTTCTAGTTTTTCTTTGAATTGTGATATTCTGGAGAAATATTCCTGAATTGTTTCTCCCTTTTGCATCCTTGTATTCTTAAGTTGAGTTCTTAGATTCATCTTCCGATTGATGTTCCTTCCTTCATATAATCGGGTTAGGGCATCAAACATTTCTTTTGGAGTCTTCTTTGAGGCCACTTGAGGAATCAAGTGATCTTTGATAGAATCTGCAATGATTATATTGGCCCTAACTGTGTCTTTTTGGTGTTTTGCTTTAGCTGCAACATTGACGGGTTCTAGTACATTCTCTTTAATGAATTATTGCTAGGTCATTCTCTTCAAGAATGAGTGAAATCCTATACTTCTAGGCACAAAAGTTTTCCACACCTTCTATATTGTCAATAAGCTTAGTGCTTGCAGACATCTTTTACCTAGACCTAGGAAAATGACCAAAAAATGAAAATGCTCAAAATTGAATTTTAAACTTACCAGAAGGTGCACTTGGCTAAGGCGAGTAGCCTGGTGTGGTTAGATTTCAAAAAATCATTTTTTTCCCCTTCAAACTTGACCAACGGATTTCTGAACTGGTGCTTTTGGTTTTCTGGTACTGGTGAAAACTAGGGTTTCAATTTTCAAGTGTTCTATCCACTGAAAAGGTGCGTTGAAGGTGCCAATGAGTTCCTTAGGCTAGGGCACACTTTTTTAGATGATATTTGGGTTGGAATTCCTCTTTAATAAAAGCCCTAATTTTCTTGTACGACAACAATGGCGTTTTTCTTTTTCCTATGAAGGATGCTCTCTTCAACTTAGCTCTGAAACCATGTTAAAGTTTAAGCTATTATTAGGTTACATTTCAGTTTACTAGATAACCATAGCATAGATAGGATCACTAAGAGAAACACAATCACAAGATACACAACATTTATCATGGGAAACCTTCATGGGGAAGAAAACCCAACAAAAACTTCCTTAATATAGATAGCCAATACAATGCCAAGACAATAAACCAAACACTAGAGAATATCCTCTCCCAAGTAATGCGCTTCTCTCTCTTCCTTCTTCTCTAACTGCAGATAGCAAACTTGCGCTCTGTATGATCGAATGAGTGAGTGAACAAATGAGTGGTTGGCTTCCTTGATTTATACAAACTGGCAAGCGTAGAAAGGAGGTGTCTCTTCACTGGCAGGGCCGACTTATCTTTCTGGGTGGTTAGAACCACTTTAATTTGCTCGGGGGCCGAATTCTCAATTTTCATATTACAATTAGGGTTTGACCAATCTGCAAAAGGGGATTTGGTCATTTACAATGTCTGACATGATCAATCCACAAAAGGGAATTGATCTAATGAATAATACTTCAATAATAAATAGAATACTCTTTGCATTTACAATATTTCAACATTTTGAACAAGAATAACCTTGTGAGAGGGGGAAGCACTTATGTTCTTCTCCTCGGGTTTTACCAAGAAAGACATCTAGCACAAAGTAGCAATATTCACCATGAAACATAATAAAATAAAGATAAATTGCAAAAAAATCACTTACTTAAGCCAAGATACGATGAGACAAAACCCTAATTGCAGAAATTCCTCTTAAAAAATCAACAAATCATCCACAATTTGATTCTCAAAGCATAATGCCGAGTAGAAAAGATCTAGTAGCTGTAACATGGTGAAAATTTTAGAATTGTTCTCTCACAAAGGTGAGAAGTGATGATGAAAAATGAAATGTGAGGGTGGCCTATTATATGAGGCCACCATAAACCAATTTGTCCATATAACTTGTCAACACCATAAAGTATATGGGGCCGACCCCTTAATTTGCTTCTACATAATTCCAAAATGAAATATACATCAAATAAAACCCTAAAAAGGGTGACATCATGTTGCAAGTGTGTGACTTCAAACTCAAAAGGGGGTGATGTCATGCTCTCAAAGTGAAACATTGGGCTTCCAAAGGCCATGTCGCATCAGGGATGCTCTCACACCCAAGCCATGCAAATCATCCAGAACCACACCATCCATCAAACTCTAGCCCAAATGGTGACTTCAAGGGCTAGATGGTGATGTCACAGGTCTACAATGGCCACGTACAAGTGCAATAAGACTGCAATATCATCCCCAAGTGTTGTCAAGGTGCCTCCAAAGGTAACATATTCCATCCTCTGTGCACAAGATCTCCGAGGTTACCTGCCCATCTTGTGGGATTCCAACCCATATGAGTGGCATAATGACTAGTACTGCTCAAAACAAGCCCATCTTTCCATCGTCCAAGGTTCCGAAAAATGAGAGCCACTGTCTGAGGGTGTTGAGTCACTGTATGACTCATTGCTCTCCATCACACATGCCAAGATCCTGTAATAAAGGCACAACGTCCTGGGCAGAACCCAATACATTCCTCAAAGAACCTTGTTAGGGCCATTCAAAGCAAAGTAGAATACAAGACAAGGTAAACCAAATTTCATAAGAAATATCAGTCCTTAAGACATGTAAAGTAAGCTGCAACTTAAGACACAAGCCATATAAAATGATTCACCCCAGTATACCCTTCAAGCATCACACCGAAAAATATCCCATGTGAGTTACCAGGTTTAAGTATGGGAGGGTCTCCATCCAACCCTATTAGGTGTGCCACCTAGATAGAAAACAAAATAACCTAGGTAGAGGGATATGTCCTGAGAGTGACAAGGGAAAGTAAAAACCCATCAAGAGTAAGTTGTGAAAGTGATATGGTTTAGGGATTCCTTCATGGCTTATGGTGTATTAAATCCATCTCTACGAGTGCCTTTGTAGAGGGTGCACTTTATTTTGAGTTACCCAATATTTGTGTGCTATTTTTCCCAAACCCCTTTAATAACCATCTTTCCAATCCCTACTTTTTTCACATTATATTTTCTAGTCCCCTTTAAAAGGTTTCAAGATTTAGCATTTCAATTTGGAACCAAGGCAAGCACTAAATGAGTAGAACTCAAATTGGACCAGATTTTGGAGGTCCTTATTTGCTATGTTCACTTTCTTTTTAGTATCATTTTCTTATTCTTTTATAGCAGCTGCAAAACAACCTCTGGGTCATCTGCCCCTTCTTCTCATGAGAGTGGACCATAGTTGAAGTTTAGGATATGTTAAATGCTTTGATATGGAAGGTTTCAAGTATGGTTGGGAGCAGAATGTTACCACTTGGAAGACCCCCCAGTATTGTCCCTTTTCCCTGGGCGATGACAACACGAGACTAGGGCACAAAAGCTGACCACCAAGGTGGAAAAAAGGAACTAACATAGTTTTCCAAACTAGCGATCTGTTATCCAACTTCAACCAAAGATCCTCATCAACATGCCCAACAAATTAAGCACAACACTTTGCATGAATGAAGGATTAATATACCTCATGGTGACAATGACTTACCATCTCCCATACTTTGGGTTGTTTGAATGTCACGAGCCTTGGGTTATCCAATTGGGATGTAAATGAGGGGCACTGTTGGGCTACCATTTGTGGACATGATGATGATCATCATGGTGTATATTATGTTCTCCATTACAGGCCTCGAGACATGATCTACTCCAGTTACCCCTAGGCACGAGGGAGTAACACATACAACCCTCAATAGAATGATGTAGCTGGATGAATGCAAAAGACACTCATAAATATGGTTTGTTCCATGACGTTTTTCAAGAATGTTAAATTGATGTTTTGGAATGATGCAATTCTACGTGTAGTTTATGTGAAAAAACAAGTTTCCATCTCATGCTCTTCAAAAAAAGACTCCTTATGAAATGTGGCATGGTTTCATTCCTTCAGTGAGACATCTCAGGGTCTTTGGTTCCACCTGCTATGCCTTTATTCCTAAGGAGAAAATAAGCAATCTTGATGCAAGGAGTCAGAAGTGCATATTCTTGGGCTACTCAAATACCACCAAGGGATATTGTATTTACAATGAGAAACAATAAATTCATCCTTTCTAGAGATATGATATTTCTTGAATCCTCCAAGAAAGATGAAACTGTTGGGAGGCAGCTTGATCATCTGTACAATTTCACTCGTGTAAATACATATTATGAATTTTATGATGAGATTCCATATCTTGAAGGGGGGATCGCTATCTTGGGTCAATCTATGGAATCTCCATTTGAAGCACCATCTTCCCCACATGAATAAGTTCCCGCCACTTCATTAGAACCCGAAGTTCATTTGGATGATGTGATCAAGAGGATTGAAAAGATAAGGCTTGATGAGAACTTAGCACCATCTCAATCAACTGAGCAACCTATACCATCTTAGAAACATCCAACAAAATGGCTCACAAAAACCAAGGTGGAAAAAAGGAACTAATGTAGTTTTCCAAACTAGCGATCTGTTATTCGACTTCAACCAAAGATCCTAATCAACATGCCCGACAAATTAAGCACAACACTTTGCATGAAAGAAGGACTAATATACCTCATGGTGACAATGACTTACCATCTCCCATACTTTGGGTTGTTTGAATGTGACGAGCCTTGGGTTATCCAATTGGGAGGTAAATGAGGGGCACTGCTGGGCTGCCATTTGTGGACATGATGATGATCATCATGGTGTAGATCATGTTCTCCATTGCAGGCCTCGAGACATGATCTCATCCAGTTACCCCTAGGAACGGGGGAGTAACACATACAACCCTCAATAGAATGATGTAGCTGGATGAATGCAAAAGACACTCATAAATATGGTTCGTTCCATGATGTTTTTCAAGAATGTTAAATTGATGTTTTGGGATGATGCAGTTCTATGTGCAGTTTATGTGAAAAACAAGTTTCCATCTCATGCTCTTCAAAACAAGACTCCTTATGAAATGTGGCATGACTGCATTCCTTCAGTGAGGCATCTCAGGGTCTTTGGTTCCACTCACTATGCCTTGATTCCTAAGGAGAAAATAAGAAAGCTTGATTCAAGGAGTTAGAAGTGCATCTTCTTGGGCTACTCAAATACCACCAAGGGATATTGTCTTTACAATGAGAAACAATAAATTCATCTTTTCTAGAGATATGATCTTTCTTGAATCCTCCAAGAAAGACGAAACTGTTGGGAGGCAGCTTGATCATCTATACAGTTTCACTCGTGTAAATACATATTATGAATTTTATGATGAGATTCCATATCTTGAAGGGGGGATCACTATATTGGGTCAATCTATGGAATCTCCATTTGAAGCACCATCTTCCCCACATGAAGAAGTTCCCGCCACTTCACCAGAACCTAAATTTCATTTGGATGATGTGATCAAGAGGATTGAAAAGCTAAGGCTTGATGAGAACTTAGCACCATCTCAATCAGCTGAGCAACCTATACCATCTTAGAAACATCCAACAAAATGGCTCACAAAAACACTTGAAAGTGTTCATCCTAACGAGTTCGAAAAGACAAGAACCATAATTTCCTCAAGACAAGATGGAGGTAATGAAGATAATTCAAACTCGGGTTACGTAGATGACATGGATGTTTCATATGATTGCGAGTTGACCTTATCTACTAACCTTGAACCACATTCCTTTGAAGAAGCCACTTCTCATGATGAATGAAAAGAAGCCATGCATAAGGAATATGATGCTCTCATTAAGAATGGGACATGTAAATTGGTGGATCCTCCAATCAAAACCAAACCAATTGGTTGTAAGTGGGTATTCAAGAACAAGTACATATCATATGGCTCACTTGACAATCACAAAGCAAGGATTGTGGAAAAAGGAGTTACATAGAAATAATGTGTTGATTATGATGAGACTTTTTCCCCCACAACAAAATGGGATACCATCTGTACTCTATTTTCCATGACAACAAATGATGGAAAAATCATCAAATGGATGTGAAGATTGATTTCTTGAATGGAGACTTGAAAGAGAATGTTTTCATGTCTCAACCAAAAGGATTTGTTGTGAAGGGACAAGAGCATAAGGTATGGAAGCCCATCAAATCCTTATATGGTCGGAAACAAACATTGCGAGCATGGTATGAAAAGTTAAACGAGCATCTTCTAAAATTGAATTTCAAGCATTTCAATCTTGACGATGTAACTTTTTTTGTCAAGAAAGTTGGAAAAATTGTTATAGATCTTGTAGTATATGTAGATGATCTGTTGATAACAGGGAACAATGAAAATACATTGCATCCACAAAGAAAGAGTTGAAGAAAGGATTCGAGATGATAGATTTGGGACATCTTCACTACTATTTGGACTTGAGGTGATTCAAAATCCAAGGTACATATTCATCTCCCATAAGTACATTGGAGAATTATTGAACAAGTTTGGCATGGATGAGTGCAATCCTGTTTCTACTTCAATAGAATAGAATTTGAAACTCACATCAAAAGAAGGGATTGAATTTGAGGATGCAACCAAGTATAGACAACTTGTGGGAAATCTTATCTATCTTACTACCACCAGACCAAACATTTCATTTGTTGTTGGGATTCTTTCCACATGCAAAATCCTTGGGAAGGACATTGGTCTATTGCAAAAAGAGTTCTAAAATACTTGAAAGGAACTCAAGATTTTAGAATCAGGTACTCTAAGGTCGATGAATTCAACGTGATCGAATATTTTGATTCAAATTTTGTTGGGGATAAGGAAAATGGAGTGTCAGTGTCAGAATATCTCATGAGTATTGAATCAACATTTGTCTCCTGAAGATCACACAAACAATCAGTTCCAACATATTCCACAACAGAGACAAAATATGTGGCAGCTGCAAAAACGATGAAGGAGATTGCGTGGCTCAGGAAAATGCTTGAATATTTGCAAGAGAAACAAGTGAATTTGAATTAATTGTATTAGTCAAATAAAGATTGAAACGAAAATAAAACCCTACTTTTTTTGGTAACATTACAAAGAAATCAACAAAAGCTAGGGATGGAAAAACACCAAGTTGATTAAAGCAAGCCATATGCCAAATAATATGTAAATAAACCCCACCATTGTTGCGACAAGGGCACATTTGAGCGATAAATTATGATAGATTCGGGTGAAAACATGAAGTCAGGAAACACTTTTTGCTTGTTTTTTGACAAAAAAACTGCAAAACGTTATGTTTTTCAACTTCAACCCCTTCAAACCCATATCCCCCTTAGGAATTGCACCTTGAAGTAAACACAAGAGTTCTAGAGAATTGTATTAGCTTCATACCCATATTTTTTTAATTTTTTTTTATGGACATATAGTGGGACAAATTTGAGGGGCACCAATGACATATACTTTAAAATTTTAGGTATGGATAATGAGTGACCTATGTGCCCCTCATTGTTTTTAGAGATGGTTATTCATTTTACGGAAAACAAATGTATGCTCATAATCTACACATATCGTACTTGGAATTGGACTATATGTTGAGGATTTTTATACTTAAGCACTTATTTTTATTATTTATCGAAATAACATATGTTTAAAAAATGGTGCCTTATTGACACATGATCGTGTCCTCACGTTTTCTTTCAAATGTGACTCTTATCAAACAAACTAAAATTACCCTTTTAAATAGGATAGTGCAAGGAACATCCTTTTGAGTTTTTACATTTTTTTGGTGTTGTCATTGTGATGATATTGAATTTTCATCGTGAATGATTTTTAGCTCGCTAAATTTTGTAATGATACAGTTTAGAAAAAAAATATTAAAAAATAAAAATCCCAAATGAAATTCAAAAATTATTATACCATGAGAAAGTAGATTCAATGATGAATCTACTGGTATAAACTCCGACATGCAATTCTCAGATTTTTCAGGGTTTCCACCTTGCTAAAGTGACAAATTTCAGAAAACTGCAAAAATGTTTCCTGTAATCGTTGACCATAAACTCTCGGCCGGGAAATTTACTAATTTCTCGGGAGAGAAGTTTTTGGCCCAAAAATTAACCCGGGGTTAAACAAAACTCTCACCTGAGAGTTTGTTCTAACTCTCAGCCGAAAGAGTAAACAAACTCTTGAGCGAGAGTTTTATTACATAAGCCCTGAGAATCTTTTAGGGGCCGACATATTAATTGCCCGTGATTCTCGACGGAATTCTACAATTTCTCGCCCGAGAGTGCTATATATAAGATCTCGCCCGAAAGTTTATTTTCATCATTCACCTTCGCAAAGAAGTTCAAGTTTAGATATTTTCACTGCGAAATAAAGTTCTAAGGTATATTTTGTTTTGCTTATGGAGGTTTTAAGCTTTTTCATATTATAAATTTCTTTACAAAGGGTATATTTGCTCATTTTTTTTTTATAAGGGAAAATATTATATACTTGGTTTTGGCATATTACTGATTTTTTTTTAAAAGACATTGTAAAATTGGTTTTAGCATATTAATATTTGTTTTTTTAAAGGAAAAATGCAAATTTGGTTTTGGCATATTATTGTATTTTTTTAAGCAACATATTGTAAATTTTGTTTTGTCATATTACATTTTTTAATATAAGGGAAATATGGTGAATTTGGTTTTAGCATATTACTCTTATTTTTACAAAGGGAAATATTGTGAATTTGCTTTTGTTTTCATGTCATATTGCAATTTGTTTAATTAATTGTACAATTTTATATCCAACATATTACTATGATTTCAGGTTTTTGGCATTGGAGTTTAGGTTTTTAATTCTTTCAACATGGGAAACCAAAAGAAATGTGCAACAAAACATGATTGCACCAGAACTGATGGAGAGGCAAGGAAAGATAGAAAACGTGAAAACATGAGAAAGTTAAGAGAAAAAAGAGCAACAAAAAGAAATGTGGAGGCACATGGCAGTGACGAAGAAATGCAAAATGTGGAGGCACGTGGCGGTGACGAAGAATTGCAAAATGTGGAGGCACATGGCGGTGATGAAGGAACGAAAGATGTCGAGGAACACATTGATGAAAGAAATGAAGAACGTGGAGGTGACGAGGAAATGACAAATGTGGAGCAAACGATGGGCAACATTGATATTGAGACCATGATTGGCGAGTAAATATTTTTTTAATGTTTATAAAATTGTATTTAATACTTGAGTATATAATTGATTTGAAAGTTCACAATCTTATAAATTGATATATTTTTGTGCAGGGTCAACATCCTACCATACCTATCAATTTATAGATATTAATTGGAAGTTGCAACAATATCGCCATTGACGACAAATTTTTGGAGAATATGGATTCAAGTAAAATTGAAGAAATGGGACCTGTTATGCATGATCATACAACTCGATATAAAGAAAAAAGATACTCAAAAATTATCTTGAAGGTATTCCTGTCATAGCACAAGCTCAATTCTTAATAGATTGTTAAAGCAAAAATGTCTAAGAAATGTAATTCAATTATTGGGCATTAAAAGTGTCAAAGAGGTTAAAACAAATGAGATGGTATAAAAAAATGTGACCTGCCCTTGCCACACTTGCAAGGAAACAATCTCATGATTTAATGGTTGCTCGTAAAACATTGCTAACAGGGGTTGTGGAAAAAAACATTGTAATTGATCGTTTGTTGGCTATGACTGCAAGAAAGTTAAAAACATCAAGAAAAAGTTTATGGAAGCATAAAAACGTTAGGGTTCAATTAGATGAGGATGATTAAGTTGCGTGTTGGGCTGTTAACTGTAGGTAACCTTATCAAGATAGACTTCCAGATAATGTGAGGGACAAGGTGAAAGAGTTTTGACATTTAAACTCTTGTGTCTTACCAAATGAAAAGGATGTTGTGCGGCGTCGTATATCTAAAGGAAACTATGAAACTCATGTCAAACACGTAACAAAGGTCACTCAAGTGGAAATGTTAATTTTTTTTATCGAGAGTAATGTTGATGTGAAGATTTCCATTAACACATTTGTGAAGCTTAAACCATGGTATGTCAGGCCCATCGTTGTCCGCGACACATGTTGTTATCGATACCATGTAGAATTTGAATTATATTATGAGACATTTCTAAATTTTGGCATATAGTGTTGGCCAAATGACCCCCCTCATTCGAGTGTTCGTGAATTTGTATCTAAAATATTATGTGCACGAGAGAATGATCAAGTATTCTATAAGAAACAATGCATTAGTGGTAGAAAATGTGAAGAATGTTCTCATTTGGCTCTTTTTTTATGTTAAATACCCCATTGAGTCAAATGATCCTCAATTGTCAAATCACATTGTGAAATGGAAGAAATATGAATATGTTGATTATACTCATGTTACAGATTCAACGACAACATCAAGAAAGATTGATTTAGTTGAAGATGATATCTCTGTGACATATTTTATGGAGTCCTTTAGGGAGAATATATATAAATATATCAAACACTCTCATACAACACGATGGGAGGACTTACAATTCAAGCAATCACGAGATGTATTTCCAAAAGGAACAATATTATCAATTTTTGATTTTGCTAAAAAATACACTTTCACTCCGCAAAAGAAGATACAAAGTGAGTATTATCATTCAGACCAGGTATCTATACTTGTGCATATTTTGTACAAACATGCAGAGCTTCATGTTGATGGTTCTGATAGCAATGAAAATAATCGTGAAGTGATTAAAGAGTATAATTTCTACATGAGTGATGATCGTACACATGATACATGTTTTGTCCATCGTTGTTTTAATATTCTTTATAAAGAATTATCAAGAATTATCAAGTCGAGAGGTCACTTTTAAAGAGCATTGGGTGTGGTCAGATGGTTGTGCTGGTCAGTTTAAATCGACACGCTCATTCTTATGGTTGTCTTGCATTCATAATAAAATGGATGTTCGCCACACATGGATTTTTTTTGAAACGGGACATGGAAAAGGAGAACACGATGGTGTTGGGGCCTGCGTAAAATGTGCACTTAGGAGATATCAAATGAATCACTCTGCTTCTCACCTCACAAATTTAAACGATGTTGTTAATTGGTGCAAGCAAAATTTAAGCCATGAATTCAATGAAAGGATGGCTAATGTGAGAAGGTATGTAATTGTTTCGATGACCCTTAATGTTTTCAAATGCAGTTACTTACTATGTTTAGATGTACATGAGTATTTTTATTTAAATTATGAAAAAAAAAGTTTATTTTTATTTAAATGTGAAATTTGATTTTCATGAGTTATGTGTTTATCTTGAACAGGTTCTTCTGGAATATTGCAACGGGCGATATTGATAGATCAATGCCATATAATTGTGTTGCAATCCCTAAAACAAGGGGCTCACACTCCATTAGGAGTAAAAAAATGGTAAATATACACGCAATCGAGAAACAACTCTTGCTTCTGTCTTGCATGTATTGATGATGTAGAGTCATTCGATGAGTGCCAAAACCAAACTCACAAATTTGTCAAACCATGGATACACCAAGAATTGATACCATTGCCCCCATTTGGAAATATCACCGACACAGAGCGCGACAATGAAGTGGTTATGATTGACAAGGATTATGATCGTGTTTCTAATATGGTTAGAGAAGGTGATGTATTAGTTGTCATTGCATCGGTAGATAATCCAGGAAAAGTGCATTATTATTTATTGAGATGCACTAGGTCGAAAAACACGTTGATGCAAGAATTTAAAGACTAGTCAAATTATACGTATGCAGTGGGTTCAATGGTTTTAATGGGACATTTCTTTGCAGAAATAAGGAAATGTAATGACCATATTCTTTTGCAAGACTACAAGCCAGATGTTATATGTCCTTAGTACAATCATTTGGTCCTAGAATCCCGGTTGCAATTGAAGCCAGTGAAGACTAGGAAAAAGTCCAAGAATCGACAATGGAAATTGTCGATAGAAGATCATAATGCCATTCTTGAAAACATGGGCCATTAGCACATTTCATATGAATTGAGAACAAAACTCTCACCTGAGAGTTTGTTCTAACTCTCAGCCGAAAGAGTAAACAAACTCTTGAGCGAGAGTTTTATTACATAAGCCCCGAGAATCTTTTAGGGGCCGACATATTAATTGCCCGTGATTCTCGTCGGAATTCTACAATTTCTCGCCCGAGAGTGCTATATATAAGATCTCGACCGAAAGTTTATTTTCATCATTCACCTTCGCAAAGAAGTTCAAGTTTAGATATTTTCACTGCGAAATAAAGTTCTATGGTATATTTTGTTTTGCTTATGGAGGTTTTAAGCTTTTTCATATTATAAATTTCTTTACAAAGGGTATATTTGCTCATTTTTTTATAAGGGAAAATATTATATACTTGGTTTTGGCATATTACTGATTTTTTTTTAAAAGACATTGTAAAATTGGTTTTAGCATATTAATATTTGTTTTTTTAAAGGAAAAATGCAAATTTGGTTTTGGCATATTATTGTATTTTTTTAAGCAACATATTGTAAATTTTGTTTTGTCATATTACATTTTTTAATATAAGGGAAATATGGTGAATTTGGTTTTAGCATATTACTCTTATTTTTACAAAGGGAAATATTGTGAATTTGCTTTTGTTTTCATGTCATATTGCAATTTGTTTAATTAATTGTACAATTTTATATCCAACATATTACTATGATTTCAGGTTTTTGGCATTGGAGTTTAGGTTTTTAATTCTTTCAACATGGGAAACCAAAAGAAATGTGCAACAAAACATGATTGCACCAGAACTGATGGAGAGGCAAGGAAAGATAGAAAACGTGAAAACATGAGAAAGTTAAGAGAAAAAAGAGCAACAAAAAGAAATGTGGAGGCACATGGCAGTGACGAAGAAATGCAAAATGTGGAGGCACGTGGCGGTGACGAAGAATTGCAAAATGTGGAGGCACATGGCGGTGATGAAGGAACGAAAGATGTCGAGGAACACATTGATGAAAGAAATGAAGAACGTGGAGGTGACGAGGAAATGACAAATGTGGAGCAAACGATGGGCAACATTGATATTGAGACCATGATTGGCGAGTAAATATTTTTTTAATGTTTATAAAATTGTATTTAATACTTGAGTATATAATTGATTTGAAAGTTCACAATCTTATAAATTGATATATTTTTGTGCAGGGTCAACATCCTACCATACCTATCAATTTATAGATATTAATTGGAAGTTGCAACAATATCGCCATTGACGACAAATTTTTGGAGAATATGGATTCAAGTAAAATTGAAGAAATGGGACCTGTTATGCATGATCATACAACTCGATATAAAGAAAAAAGATACTCAAAAATTATCTTGAAGGTATTCCTGTCATAGCACAAGCTCAATTCTTAATAGATTGTTAAAGCAAAAATGTCTAAGAAATGTAATTCAATTATTGGGCATTAAAAGTGTCAAAGAGGTTAAAACAAATGAGATGGTATAAAAAAATGTGACCTGCCCTTGCCACACTTGCAAGGAAACAATCTCATGATTTAATGGTTGCTCGTAAAACATTGCTAACAGGGGTTGTGGAAAAAAACATTGTAATTGATCGTTTGTTGGCTATGACTGCAAGAAAGTTAAAAACATCAAGAAAAAGTTTATGGAAGCATAAAAACGTTAGGGTTCAATTAGATGAGGATGATTAAGTTGCGTGTTGGGCTGTTAACTGTAGGTAACCTTATCAAGATAGACTTCCAGATAATGTGAGGGACAAGGTGAAAGAGTTTTGACATTTAAACTCTTGTGTCTTACCAAATGAAAAGGATGTTGTGCGGCGTCGTATATCTAAAGGAAACTATGAAACTCATGTCAAACACGTAACAAAGGTCACTCAAGTGGAAATGTTAATTTTTTTTATCGAGAGTAATGTTGATGTGAAGATTTCCATTAACACATTTGTGAAGCTTAAACCATGGTATGTCAGGCCCATCGTTGTCCGCGACACATGTTGTTATCGATACCATGTAGAATTTGAATTATATTATGAGACATTTCTAAATTTTGGCATATAGTGTTGGCCAAATGACCCCCCTCATTCGAGTGTTCGTGAATTTGTATCTAAAATATTATGTGCACGAGAGAATGATCAAGTATTCTATAAGAAACAATGCATTAGTGGTAGAAAATGTGAAGAATGTTCTCATTTGGCTCTTTTTTTATGTTAAATACCCCATTGAGTCAAATGATCCTCAATTGTCAAATCACATTGTGAAATGGAAGAAATATGAATATGTTGATTATACTCATGTTACAGATTCAACGACAACATCAAGAAAGATTGATTTAGTTGAAGATGATATCTCTGTGACATATTTTATGGAGTCCTTTAGGGAGAATATATATAAATATATCAAACACTCTCATACAACACGATGGGAGGACTTACAATTCAAGCAATCACGAGATGTATTTCCAAAAGGAACAATATTATCAATTTTTGATTTTGCTAAAAAATACACTTTCACTCCGCAAAAGAAGATACAAAGTGAGTATTATCATTCAGACCAGGTATCTATACTTGTGCATATTTTGTACAAACATGCAGAGCTTCATGTTGATGGTTCTGATAGCAATGAAAATAATCGTGAAGTGATTAAAGAGTATAATTTCTACATGAGTGATGATCGTACACATGATACATGTTTTGTCCATCGTTGTTTTAATATTCTTTATAAAGAATTATCAAGAATTATCAAGTCGAGAGGTCACTTTTAAAGAGCATTGGGTGTGGTCAGATGGTTGTGCTGGTCAGTTTAAATCGACACGCTCATTCTTATGGTTGTCTTGCATTCATAATAAAATGGATGTTCGCCACACATGGATTTTTTTTGAAACGGGACATGGAAAAGGAGAACACGATGGTGTTGGGGCCTGCGTAAAATGTGCACTTAGGAGATATCAAATGAATCACTCTGCTTCTCACCTCACAAATTTAAACGATGTTGTTAATTGGTGCAAGCAAAATTTAAGCCATGAATTCAATGAAAGGATGGCTAATGTGAGAAGGTATGTAATTGTTTCGATGACCCTTAATGTTTTCAAATGCAGTTACTTACTATGTTTAGATGTACATGAGTATTTTTATTTAAATTATGAAAAAAAAAGTTTATTTTTATTTAAATGTGAAATTTGATTTTCATGAGTTATGTGTTTATCTTGAACAGGTTCTTCTGGAATATTGCAACGGGCGATATTGATAGATCAATGCCATATAATTGTGTTGCAATCCCTAAAACAAGGGGCTCACACTCCATTAGGAGTAAAAAAATGGTAAATATACACGCAATCGAGAAACAACTCTTGCTTCTGTCTTGCATGTATTGATGATGTAGAGTCATTCGATGAGTGCCAAAACCAAACTCACAAATTTGTCAAACCATGGATACACCAAGAATTGATACCATTGCCCCCATTTGGAAATATCACCGACACAGAGCGCGACAATGAAGTGGTTATGATTGACAAGGATTATGATCGTGTTTCTAATATGGTTAGAGAAGGTGATGTATTAGTTGTCATTGCATCGGTAGATAATCCAGGAAAAGTGCATTATTATTTATTGAGATGCACTAGGTCGAAAAACACGTTGATGCAAGAATTTAAAGACTAGTCAAATTATACGTATGCAGTGGGTTCAATGGTTTTAATGGGACATTTCTTTGCAGAAATAAGGAAATGTAATGACCATATTCTTTTGCAAGACTACAAGCCAGATGTTATATGTCCTTAGTACAATCATTTGGTCCTAGAATCCCGGTTGCAATTGAAGCCAGTGAAGACTAGGAAAAAGTCCAAGAATCGACAATGGAAATTGTCGATAGAAGATCATAATGCCATTCTTGAAAACATGGGCCATTAGCACATTTCATATGAATCGAGAACACATTGGTCAAGATGACTTTTTCTTTGATTCTAGGGTTAAAACATAGAACTATTATATAAATTGGACTTTATAGTTTATGGATTTTATATTGGACTATATATAGTTTATGTACATATCATTCTCCATTGTTGGTTTGTGATTGAATGCAAACTTGTGTTTTTGTGTCATTCCTTAAGGTTGATTGACTACAATGGATACATGCTTTCTTTCTCATTGATGATTATATATGAAGTTTATCTTATATGTGATTTCATATATTTCCATTTATTTTTATGTAACTCTACTTATACATAAAGATGTCCTTATTTACACATGTTTTATAATGAATTGGAACTATTAATGTTGAGTATTTATATTATTTTGATGATGGTATGTACATATATATGTATTTATCTGTTATAAAGTATTTTTAAACAATGGTTATTATAATTGCATATGTATTGGTATTATTATGCATTTGTTGGATGGAGAATTGAACTTTGTTGATTTGGGAGACTTATGTGTTTTTTCATTATTATAATTACTTTTAATGAAAAATTGTTTCATTTTAGTTTTAATTGTGTTTTTTATTAACAAATTAATACTTTTATTTAGATTGTGACATTCATTGTTTTAGAACTGATTAGATAATTGAGTTAAAAAAACAATTAAATATTTACATGTCCAAAATAAGTTCCTTTAAACATCACAAGTACAAGTACAATTAATTGCCTCTTTAAATATAAACACAATAAAGGTCTATATTTTGTTTTCCTTTCAAAATCCATCAATTTATGCCCTTTCAAAAGAAAAATGCAGTGCATGTATATTTGTTTGAAAATACTTTTGGGAAACTATTAAGGGATGCCGTGATACATGTTTGGCAAGTTGCTTCTGATGGGAAATAACTAGTTTGACTATGATTTTGTGGAAATATTAAGAGTTGAAATACAATAAATTAATTTGCACAACATTTGTAATTTGAGGCAAATAGAATTTTTGAAAGATCTATCATTTCTATTATTCAACCATTTGTGGATAAGGGGAAGAGGTATGCTCCCCAATAATTCCTCTCTTGTGTTATGAGGATGTTCTCCATGGTTGTTATGAATATTATGATGGAAAATCAGAAGAGAATCCTATCTAGTAAAATATGCATGTGGAAGGATCAAGACCCAGTAAAATACTAGAACATGAGATTGATTTGATGTAAAAGAGGATGCAAAGGAGGAAAATATCATTACATTGCATGGTAATGGGGATAAAATTTGGGTGTTCAAATGGAAATTACGGTTGCATGCCAACTATTTGACAAGAATCCTCAATGAGGATTGGGGAAAATTTTATGAGCATCTAAGATGTTGAACGGATGGCTTTTATTCCCAAGTTGGAGTAATATTATTACCTATGAACAAGTTATTGAAGTGAAGATAATATTAACTCATGTGCCTCATGGTTTGGTTCCCGGAAATGGGCAAACTTTCAATAATTTATGAGGTTTAAGTTTTAAATATCACGGAATGCATATTTTCATTATTATGCATGATGTGTGAAGGCTTATGATAACAAATTTGGGTATTTTTGTACATAGTAGGATCCACATCTATGTGCTATTGGTTGGAAACACTAAGCAATTGGGAAATCCAAGTAATAGATATGGGTAATTTGGGGCTATGGTCAAAGTCCAACATTTGTTAATGAGATCCACCTATAACTCTACAGTGATAGGGATGTTGTAGGTTGCAGAGGAAGAGATGTGCCAATGTATTGGAATATCTATGTTAGTTGTAACCATTTCACAACTTGTTATGAACATAATATATAATAATAAATATAAATACATTATAATAGTTAATGAATAATTAATGAAGAGACACCTTCCCAATGAAAGGTCATGTCTCTTCATGGAAGGGCACCCTTGCGTGGGTATATAAGGCCTTCATTCTTATTGTATCTCATAATCTCATATTTTCATATACATTTATATATATTATTTATTGTACTTATGGATATCTTTATATTCCAAGTATTTTGGATATTTACATAGTAAACCAGGTTGGTTCACCATAGTGGTATCAGAGCTTCGTCTCGATCCAAATTTTGGCCACAAATAGAGTTTCTCTAAAATAAGGTCTTTGACCTCATTGGCCATTGGCCATTTATAAATCAAATACTCTACACATTTCAATGAAAGTAAAAAATTCATTCTGCACAAAATAAAAAATAAAAAAAACAGAAGAAAAAAACACAAAAGAAAAGAAAAAAAAAGAAAAGGTTTTTCTTAAGGGGAACTTGAAGAAGTATAAGTGCACACCAGGAAGGTTGAAATAAATATTCCAGATTTGGCATTAGTTAAGTTAATTGTCATTTAAAAAGTGAGAAAAAGTAATTTAAAAGAAAAAGTTTCAAATAAGAGGAAAAATGAATATTTTATTTTACCTTTGGAGATTTACCATCCCATGGTTTTGGAAAACCATTGGCCCATGGTATTCCATACCATATATAATATATATGTGTGTATATATTTTCCTCTAAATAAGTATTTCACAGAACTTAGGGTCGCGTTTGTTGAGCCCTAACCGCCACTAACAAATAGTCACGAGTATAAAAGGGATTTATAAGGTACTTTTTATTAAGTATAAAAAGGATTGTAAAAATTTGAGTGAAAAGATATATAAGAAGGAAGGAGTATAAAAAGAAGAATTATCAAGGATTATTTTCTTAAAAGAATATAAAGGAATATTAGAGCAAGATATCTATTAAGTCAAGAAGCTTAAGTCTTATTTTTTTTTGTTTGCTAGTTTGTCTATGACCTGCGGGTCTAGCCTGTGGCTGAGAAACCGTGACTCAGGGGCATCTAAGCTGTCAAAATCACCTGGGGATCGCACTCGGCCTGAGCCACACCAACCCTTAACATGGCTGGATTTTTTGTCCCCGCAGGTTTCGAACCAGTGACTTTAACATCACGGAGTGCCTTAACAACACACTCCATCACCGACTGTCCTACACCTCGGGGACATAAGCTTAAGTCTTATTATTATTAAAGGGATATTATAATAATTATAAGGTCAATTCAAATTAAAAAATGGATTTTAAGGAAGGAATATTTTCTGGTAAAAATCATCTAAGTAGATGCATCAGATTATTAACATTTAGAGGAAATATTGAAGAAAAATAAGTTAGCATCCACATTTTCCTAGATAAGAAGAAAAATCACAGAAGTATGGATTTGGCGAATCAATTAATATTTCCAAAGACAAATGTAATCGAAACAAAAGACTTTTTTTTGCAATAAATATGACATCAAAGATTTACTGTTGACACTCGAAGATTATAAACTCACATCGAATTTTGAGGTTGCAACTATATATGAAAAAGAGGTTGATATAATCCTCAACTCGACTTGGTTAGAGACGATGGGTAGCTTAATATTAAATCTTGAGAATTTTTTTTTAAGGTTTTCCTACAAGAAGAAAATGTTAGACAACACATGTATTCCAACATAGGATGAACACCTTCAATAACCACTCACAAAATCAGATCAAAGATAAACACATCGATGTTTTGACATGGTAAAACCCTTACAGAGAAACATCCACGACTCCAACCAACACGACCACTTGGAGTAGTTTATTAATGCAAAAGAAAAATATTATAGAGAGATTTTACAAGAGAGTTTATCACAATCGATCATCGGCAAATGAACTTCCATGCTCTTTAAATAGAGATCATGGACCAATCGAGTTTTAAGCCATAGATCAATGGCCCTTAAGATCAAGGATAATATGAACCGTTAGATCACTCTATGTCGGGAACATATCGTGACCATCGAATTTCCTAACTACAAATGCATACTAAATAAACACACTTTTACCTAATGACACATTACACCAAGTAGATATTAAATAAATCCTAAGTGTCTAAATATCCTAACATCCCCCCTTAAGAACAACTTGGGACAGGATTGAAGGATTTACAATAGTGGCATAATAGGAGAAGGAAGGAGGAATTAGAGCCTATCCCTCCTTAATGACAACTTCTTGAACTCCTAACATAGATTGAAGTTTGGAAAACTTCGCTTCTGTAAGAGGCTTTGTGAAAATGTCTGCAACTTGATCTTCTGTAGGGAAAAAGATCACTTCAATAACTTGATCACGAATGAGATTTCTGATGAAGTGCATGTGTAGTTCGATGTGCTTGCTGCGTTGATGTTGAACTGGGTCTTTGGCAAGCTTGATGACACTCTGATTGTTGCACCAAAGGATGGTCAGATGCTGCTGCTGGAATCCAAACTCTGAAAGGAGTTGTCGAAGCCACAAGGATTCCTTATCTACATTTACTGATGCTCGGTACTTTTCTTCTGCAGAAAAAAGTGCAATATCATGTTGTTTCTTACAAGCCCAAGTGACAGATCCTGAACCAAGGCTGAAAACATAACCTTCAGTAGACTTCCGATCATCAGGGTCATCGACCCAATCTGAATCAGTGAAACCAACCAATAAAGGAGTCCCCCCTGAACTGTAATGTATCCCTAACTGAATTGTACCCCAGACATACCGAAGTATCCTTTTGGTTGCTTTCCAATGGCTTTCATGGGGTGTTTGCATATACCGGGCAACAAGACCAACAACAAAGGAAAGATCAGGATGAGTATGAGTCAAGTATAAGAGGCTACCAACTAACTGACGGTACAAGGTGGCATCAACTTCGGGAGAAGTACAAGTGGCAACTAGCTTGATTCCAGACTGGAAGGGAGAAGGGGTTGATTTACAATTATCCGTGTGAAAGCGACGAAGAAGGGAAAGATGTAAAAAATGTGTGTGTGTTTCCAAAAGTTGGGGGGTTCACATTTCCACAATGTGCCCATTTTAGAAACTCGTACACATTTCTATGTTTCATGGAACATAGTTCTCAATGCATAATAGACCCATATTAAGATCAATGTATGCTAGTCTTGAGATATTTGAGGATGTACAACAATATGTTGATTTACTTTCTGCACATACAATGTTGAACCCCTACCACACTTTAAGGAATCCACTAATCTCGTGTGATGGTTGGATTGCTAACTTTAGTTTAACTCAAATAATGGTTGAGGGAAATAATTGAATGATTTATTGTGTTACCAACAAAGTGAGAGTGTCTATATGGATAAAGAAAAGGTTATACAATATACAATGAAGAATTATTCCAAATGGTGAAGTGCAACTCCTCTTGAAAGTTATGATAGATTATTACAAAAAATCCAACTAATAGCCATAACTGAAATCTAACAACCATAACCGAAACCTCACAGTATTCTAAAATCTAACAAACTTAAAGAAATTACAGGAATGCATAATCAAAGCTTGAACAAAAGTAATACACTGTCAAAATTTTAAAAGAAAAAACTCATTCTAATCTACAAATTTAGGATATATACCTTGTCATTCATTGCTGTGGATTTTTCAATAAGCTAGGTTAACCATATAGTTCATTCCAATTTTTCATTTGTCTTAACCATAAACAATAATGTTGCAGCAACCAAGATCACAAGAAGAAACACCATGCACAAGAACACAAGAAGTATCCTGGGAAACCCTTCTCAACAAGGGAAGAAAACCCGGCCAAATCCTTTGCTATGTTCTTCAAGAGAAAGACCTTCACCACCAATAAGACTTAGCACACAAGAGGATTATCAAACCCTAGAAGACTAGCGCCCAAGAGAGGTGCACACTTTTCCCAAGAAGATGTACTTGCTGAAATTTCCAAACTCACATGAAAGATCTGATTCCTCAATGGGGAATTTACCTTTACTTATACTAACCTGAACCTGTCAACATAAGTGTCTATTGGCACAACAAGGCCGACCTCACTAGATTATAATATAATTAATATTAACTAGATTAATTATCTTTTACCTTAATTACCAGTCACATTAAGGTGGGGCCGACCTGTACCCTTTACATTACAATTAGGGTTACATGCAGGTATGACTCTTGAACAATATAGCAAGGGATCTTATACACCCATCAGTGCTCATCCACTAGGGGCAAATCCATAGGGATGTCCATATCTTTGTCTCACTGCATTACACAGAAGAACCACTTCTTCACTAGTGCTCAACCACTAGGATCACGTTCACCTGTGCTCGTCCACTCAACATATCTTATTTCCCATTGCATTACACAAGAGTCATGTGGATTTTCTTGTCAGTTGTTCTACTCAGAGGAGGCTAATACATCATCTTCATTTTTTTTCTTATGACGATGCACCCAACACTTTGGGATTTCACACATTCACCTTGTGCTCAACCACAAGCACGTCCAACTCTGCAGATCACCTTTCTCACTGCGTTACACAGGAGAATCATCTGGAGTTCTTCTCAACTCTCTGTATGGAGGAGGTCATCTCTACGTTCTATCTCTATCTCAGATAGGAACCACACACCCTTTCCAGGGGCTTTCTCTCAGGTTTGTAAGCTGGAGAATGTCTCACATAGCTGCAATCATCAACAATTGCATCTTGTACAACCACTATATCTACAGAGATAGAACGAATGATTTCTCCAATGCTAGTATCTGTGTCCAAAAACTAACATCTTGGCTCAAAACAGATTTCAAATATTACATTCTCATGTGAGTTGATTGTCGCTCCCTTGTCGCTCACCATTTCCTTCAGACCAGATTTCCATTCGCTCCTAGTTTTCTGTGGGTTGAAAAGTCAAAATGAAAGTTAATATATATATATATATATAAACTTTTAGGGACAAACTATACCAAAACTAATAAAATGTTATCAAAAAGAAATATTGATACCTGCGTCGCCTATGGAAATTGTGTAGCTACAATTTCCTCAACATGTATATTTGTGCCGCAACCTTGAAATTTCATTAAAATGTAAGAGACTAACCCTATAAATTTTACTTTCAACTTAAGCATTGACAAGTTCAATTACGAATATATATATATATATATATATATATATCAGTAAAGTAATACCTTTGTTTCTTCCTGGTCAACAAAATATTCATCAACATAGTCATCATCATTTAACATTTGGGTATACTGCATAAATTTCAATTAATTTATAGACATGATATTTGGAGAATAAACACACACACACACAATAACATTTAATATGTAACATGTACATTCTAGCTCATATTGTAAATGTGTCTTTTGTAAGTTAAATTATTATAACATACTTATGTACCATGACTGTGCATTGATTTTCTCAAGCATTGACTCGCTTATACCTGTCTCTACAATACGTTGCATACTGCTCGAGCTCTGATCGACTCATAAATCTCAAGGCATTATCAGAATAATCTTTAAATGAGCTGTCATTCATATTGGTTGAAGATGCCATATTATTTATGTCGATTTCTACCCCTGCTGATGCAGCCCCAACATGCTCTTTGATCCATGCCCTCACCCTACTTGCCACTTTGGATGCCATTTCAAATTCCTCTTGAAAATAAACGACTCTAGGTTGTGGAACTACTAAGAGAGGCACCAGATACCTATATTCAACATATCATCATGCATCAAGACGTTCATATGTACAACCTTTTCCAACACCATAGAAACTAGATCTTGTATCTGTATAGTCAGGGTCCATGTGCAACCAAAACTTTGCAATTAGCATCTTGACAAAATATTGAGGGACCTCGTCATTATTTGGGAACTTCCCATATGTGTTATCACATGAACTTGTCAGAGTCCCGTGGGTTTGTGATTTCTACCTAAGTCTGTGTTTTGCCCTGTCTCTCTCCTTTCGTAGACCAAGTCTTAAATTTCCCCCCCTTCGGCTTGTAAAATCGTTTTCGTTTGCCCCCCTTTGTGTTTAAAGTGCCCTGGTCTCCCTGTTTTCCTAGCCCATAGCTAGTCATCCGAATCCTCGATCATGCAGGCCGCAACCATGAACACAAAGTGCAACTTTCCTAACAGTCCATTTCGGGCTTGAAGCTCAAGCAAATGTTTAGGCAGTTTTAATCTTTCAACGACGGAGATCCATCAGGCGAATCGATCGATGACGTGCGTTCTTTCGGAAGGTCAAAAGTTGTGCGAAGTATAGCGCCAGAGCAAAAGGCCGAAGTCAAAAGGTCGAGCAAAGATTTAATCTGGGCCGTAGATCTCATTAGGAGAGATTAACGGTAGAAAATAATCGCAGTAATCGGGAGTTCGAAATGTCGTTAAAGTTGTTTGTCAAAGGTCTGAACTCCCGAAACTTGAAATTAACGTGGGCCGTCTGATCTAGCAGGATGCGTGGCACCAGATCCGAACTGCAGAGAAAGTCATTTCGGGAAAACTGAAGTGAGGAATGCGCAAATTTCCTGAGTCCCGAAATGCCAAACGCCCGAAGGCCTGAGGTCCCGAAGTGCCGAAATTAATCTGGATCGTTCAATTCAGAGGAACACGTGGCGTCAGATCAATGGATTCGCAGTTTCGGGAATCAAATTTTTTGAAGGGAGCTATCTTTCAAAGTCCCGAAAAGCGAAACCCTGAAGCACTTTGAAGATAAGCACCGGGTCACGGCCCGAGGTCATGTGGAAAGCGGGTTTGGGAGGAGAGATTTGCGCCCATCGCGTGAAGTCGGCCGAGGTCTAAAGTCCCGAAGCCCAAAATCAGCAGGAGTCGTCCGGTTCAGAGGGATGCGTGGCACCAGATCAGAGAATTTGCGGTTTCACGAATAAGAGGTTTTAGCATGGAGCACGTTGTAAGTTTGCGAAGCACGAAGTCACGAAGCGCCCATGAATTGGGCCCGTGGTCATACGGAAAGCGGGGCCATAAAGAAGGGTAAGCACCTATTGAGCGACTGGAAACTGGGGTTTTTGAGGAAGCAATCGTGGCTGTCAAATTCAAAGAAAGTCCGACCGTCGATCTGAATAAGGCCATTTCGCAAGTTCGGGCATTGATATATTTGGAATCAAGTGGAGTGAAGACTCCCAAAAGACAAAATCCCAAAGCGCCTTTGGATATGAGTGCCAAGTTATGGCCCAAGGTTGCATGCAAGATGGAGCGATGGAGAGGAGATGCACCAAAGGCCGAAAGCGCCCATATTAGTCACAAAAGAAGATTTGCATGGCCTCGAGGCATCGAGATTGACTCGAAGAAGTCGTGGGCACCGCCTAGAACATTCATGGGTGTCAGGCCTCGTCCCGATCCTGATGAAGGTAGTTAATGGAAATGGGGGCGGCAGTTGAGACCTTGTCTCACCCCATAAATGGAAAGCATACTGAGAATGACTGTGGGGGTAGATTGTCAATCCGAAGTTTCTCGAGGGACGGATTTTCTTGCAAAGCACATAACTAAGCCAGGCTCGCGTTTGACATAAGAAAGCCTGCACATGCTAATAGAGTAGGCGTCGACTTGAAACTTTGAATGCAGGGGTCCGATCACATTCCTAGTGGTTGCAACATTTTTTTTTTTTAACGAAAACGGTTATGTTGCATTAATCGGCGTTCTGGCCATCCAGAATCAAAAAGTTACATATTTGAAGAAGGTTGGTGACTTCTAACAGTGCTTCCAACCTTCTTGTGAATGTCTTGGGAGACCATTCCCCTCTACTCCTTGATCTAATTCGATGATATGACAAGGAATGCGTACATGAGTAAATTCTCACAAATTGTGAGCATAGCAATAGACAGAAGCAAAGCATTAAATCTAGAGGCCTGAAATTGCCCCCCTAATGAAGGGGTCCAGCTTTTTCTGAGATCCTAAAAAAATGTTGGAGGCCGCCTCCTTTTCTCTGCGCACTTTATTGGTCTTTCGCCCTCGGGTAAGGGGTGGAGACGGGACTGTTTTATCGTCTTCTAAGGGGTGGAGACGGACTGCGGTTGTTTTCTGTTCGTTTCTGTGAGCCGCTTAGAGGGGACTGTCCACCGCACTGTATGGGCATTGTGGTCCTGGCTCGTCTCAGCTCTTCTTGTCAGCTTCGATTTTGAGGGCTAATTCAAGGCTTTCACCGAGTGGATCATTCTGGTCATTGCTGCTTCGTTCAAGGCTTCTTATATTTCCTTAGCCAAGATCAAACAAGCGATTAAAGTTGCCTCTTCTCGAATGAGTAGCCTTTACCGAAGCAGTGGACCATTCGCCTTTGGCTGCTCTCACCGATGGACCCGCTGAAACTCATCTTCTTTGCTCGACTCGTACCTCGTGGGCTTTGGGGCAGCTTCACAAGGACCGTAATCATGGCACCGGTAATTTGAAAAGGAATCCGTTTCGAGTCCAAATTTTGATATGGCAACCAACTCTGTGGATAGCTTAATGGCTTCCTAAGACCTTTCAAGGTTAACTCAACACAAATGCGAAAGCGCAGTAAACGTTGTCCCTTTCGCTCTGCCCCGCCCGGGGATATCTCCCAGCTTATTTCCAATGTCCTCCTGAGAATTTTTCCCCCAGAGATGTAAGGGAAGGTGAGGAAGCCTAACCTGCATAATGTAAAGGATCTCAAGCCATTGAAGTCCAGAGTCCGTGGGCTATGAATAATAACCTCTCGATCCTATAAAGTAGGCCGATCAACATTATATCACAGCCCTTCTTGCTCAAGGACCGGCGACAAAAACCCTTTCCACGTAATGAGAGACGCTTCTTCCTTTATCATCGGCTCTAACGATCAATCAGCTCCATGCCTTCCACCGTTAGCTGGGCCATATAGCCTTGAATCTCTGCTGATGAGGGCCTGGTTCGCTGAAGGAGGCAAGCTTGTAATAAGTTTCCTTCCGGAGATAGCTCCAGAAGGGGATCTCCATCTCTTTAACAAACTTGACGGAAGAGAATGTTGATTTGGGTCCTCCGCTGAAGCGACCAACGCTTCGGAGATTCCTGGGCCATTGTTTAATCTCCAGCAAGTACAATGCTGTTGGTGCCCTCATGCAAGTGCCGACCGCCATCATTCTCAACAAACACCGGACCGAGTTGAATCGCCTTTGAATGTCAATAAATCAAGGCCCCGACCTTCTTCGATAATTTATCGCGTCCTTCAGACCTTCGTATCACCTCCCTTGATCCAGAATCGTTGCTGGCAGCGAGAGCAACCGATATCAGGAGGTGCCGGTCAAGCTAAGCCTGGCCGCCGAGAGGGCCGAGGCTGCCTGTGCGCGCGGCTAGGGTTCAGTGGTTGCAACATTTTTAGTATATATAAGCAATTTTGATATTTTGTTAAGGTGGAATGGTTGAGCCAGGCTCCTCGCTATTGTAATATTTTGATGAAGAACACTGGTTCTCTAGTTATGTACTTGATTTGAGACTTCTTGATTAATCTAAGTCATCTTTCTTACCCCATCTTATTTGCCTCTAATACTGAAAGAGTTCATGAATGACTGGTTCACATGAATTGTTGTAACTGTATTATGATGAATGTTTGATGATAATGTTGTTATGATTTCTTTCATTTTCCTTGAAATTTGAATCCAAGAGGATCTTGCGTTTAAGTTTTTCCTCCTTAGGCTGCTGGAAGACCTGATGTCCATGACAAATCTCTACACTCTCCTCACCAAAGTCTTCCCTCTATTCACCCTTACTCCAAATTACTGACTGAAGTTGATTCCAAACCTCAATTACTTATGCATGCTAGTCCAGATTTCTGAGTTAGAACGTTATTATCATTGAGTCTTATCCATTTGACCACCTAAAAATCATTTACATTTACTGTATAAACTGATGGCTACTGGGCTTACCTTCTATGCAATCCGAAGGTGACTTATAGTGCTAACATTTTTGGCGTCGTTGTTGGGGAACGAATTGAAGACATTTCCCTGGGATAGAACGACAAAGAGCTTCTAATTCTAAAGGTGCATCAGAGATCAGAACCATTGAAGATTGCGCTTGCACCTGGCGACTCCACTGTGTCGACTCCACTATTTCAGTTGTGGTTGCCCCTAGCACACCCGAAGCTAACCCAGAGAAATTTTCTTGAGAAGGCTTTTAGCAGCCGCTTTCTCAACGTGAAAGTTCCCTGGGAGATTGACAACGATCAGATTTGGTCTTTGATAGTGAACAAAGACCAGACACATTCAGACTGCATATAATTCACCTGGTGACCCCGTGATTAAAGGATCCAGTGGCGACTCCACTGTTTTGAAATGGAAAGAATCTTGGCTCGAAGGTTTGCTCCTTTTAATTTCTCTTATGTTCCTGGTTTTCCAAATGTTGTTCCTACTATGGATGAATGGGGTGATTATTTGCCCATATTTAGAGAGTGTAAAGAGGACAACCCTGCAAAGCATCTCCGTGAGTTTCATGAACTCACACATCAATGGGAGATACATCATGAGTGTTAGCTCCCAAAATGAATCAGTCAATGTTTTTCATTTTGTAGGTGATAGCGTGGTCATTAATAGGATTCTTTATAAATTTTTAGATTTTAGAAGTATCAAAACATAGGATTTAAGATTTTATCTTAGAAATAAATTGATCCTCAAAAGATCTTTTCAAATTTTTGTGAAAAAGCTTTTCAACAGCTAACGTATGTTGTGAAGTTGAAGTTCGCTGGTGAAAGCCTCAGGTTTCAATGGTTAAGGTGTACTCCCCGCAACAAGTAAGCTAGTGAAAGCGCTTACTGTTGTAAATATCAAAAGGAAACTTCGACAATTGTTATAGTGACCATATTTGTCCTATGCGTGCACACCTCGAGGAATTATTGACAAAGAGTGAGAAGATTTGGGACTCAAGATCAACATCAAACGAAAGACTATCAGTCAAACAAAGCTTGCAGTTGTCGAGCAAAGTGTCTAATGAGCGCCTAGGCGTTGAGGCCAACGACAAATTGTAGGCCACTTGTTATACACTTATACAGATCAAAACTTCTGAGCATTCAAAGGAAAAATAGATAAATGTCATTCACTGCCAGCAGGAGAAACACCGAGGTACTAAGAATTCAACTGCCAGAGTATCAACGACATTTGTTATCATATGAAAAGCCTATGTTGGTATCTGAATGTGCTTATTAAATTTTGGGCCCGAAGGCTAGCTCTTTCTCCCGTGTTTCAGCTCCATGCGACCTACATAGCAACAAGAACATACAAATCAAATCAAAGCCAACGCATAAGCATAACATCAAGCCACGAGGAGGAGGGGCATCCTTATGCTCTACACGCCAATAATACAAATGAATCACAGCCACATCTCGGAGAAAATTGCACATATGTTCATCATTTAGCTCATGCCACGAGGAGAGACAGAGATCGAGTTCCCGATAGGCTGGTCAAAATCAGAGCATGACACATTGGAAACACTGCCAGATATACATTCCTCTCAAAGATATGCTCACAGTTTTCATTGGATGGAAAGAGCCATGTCATCGGTGGAATAATAAGTATACAAAATCTCTGACTTGTGGTGAAGAATTGAAACAAGAACGTGGCGAGAGTAACGGTGCTCCAAAAGGGTACGAGGAGCAGGTAGTATCTAATTTGAAATCATTGAAATTAAAGGGAATGGAACAAGATACAAAAGTTGACATTAAACATGAATAAATGGCTCAAGCACATTCTGAGGATTCTCAACAACCAGAAGAAGAGGTTGAAGAGAAGCCGCACATGAATGTTGTCTTCATTGGTCATGTTGATGCTGGTAAATCAACAACTGGCGGGCAAATATTATATCTATCTAAAATTCTAGATGAGCGTACAATTCAAAAATATGAAGAAGAACGAGCAAAGGGAAAGACAGTGGAGGTTGGTACAGCTCATTTTGAAACTGACAAGACAAGATTCACAATCCTGGATGCTCCGGGACACAAAAGCTATGTTCCGAACATGATCAGTGGTGCTTCACAAGCTAATGTGGGAGTTTTGGTGATATCAGCCCGAAAGGGTGAATTCGAGACTTGATTTGGAAGAGGTGGGCAGACAAGAGAGCATGCTATGTTGGTGAAAACATTAGGAATTTGTAAACTATTTGTTGTGGTCAATAAAATGGATGATCCTTAAGTTGAGTGGGCCAAGGACAGGTTTGATGAAATTGAAAAGAAGATAAACCCCTTTTTGAAGTCTCGTGGCTACAATTTAAAGAAAGATGTGCAGTTTCTTCCAATTTCAGCTCTTCATGGTACTAACATGAAAGATAAGGTCCCAACAAATGTGTGGATGGTGGAATGGTCCTTGCCTTTTTGAAGCTTTGGATGCTATTGAATTACCTCCAAGAGATCCTTGAGGTCCTTTCAGGATGTCATTAATAGATAAATTCAAAGATATGGGAACTGTGGTTATCGGAGATAAAAGATACATTTGGTGTTTTGAAGAGGCAGGTGGTAAATTAGAGGTCATAATCTTTTCCAAATTTGAAGGTAATAGTTCCAGATTTGAAGGAAGGAAATCATGGAGATTCAGGATTTCCAGGCAACCAATTATCATGTTCATATTTGATGGTATTATTTTAGCTTTCTATCATATCTTTAGTCATCAAGTTAGTTCGAGATTAAAGGCAGAAAATCCAACATTTTTAGGAGGAGTCAGAAATCCATTTTCTAAATCCAAGAAAAGCAAACTAATAGCTAACATGTGGCAGAGTATTCCCAGGCATATGAGATGGCAATGAAAAGATATCATTTTCATATTCCTTGTAGTTAATTTGAGAAGCTTTATTTTGTAGTTAGTTTTTATTTTCCAAAAAGGATGGAAACAACTTAATTTTGTAATATGTTATAAATTGAATTATCTTCAATAGAACAAGGGAGGGGAGTTGAGTCATAGGATTGAGGTTTGAATGCTGGATACAATACCATGCTGCATTTGTAATAGACTATCATAGATATGTAATTCAGATCACAGTCTTCTTTCTCTATGAATATCAGATTGTCACTTCTTATTCCTTCTATGCTTTAATTCAAGTTATCTTAACTGCAATATGACTGTCATCTCATTAGTCAGTTCATAGCTTGATTTAACAGTAATATTCACTTTGTGTCAAGTTTATCTTAGTTTCCAATGACTGTCATCTCATTGGTCAATTCATAAGCTTGATTTAATAGTGATACCTGCACTATCTTATCCGACCCATCACATGTGTGATCTGGTTAGAAAGTATAGTATTCTTCATCCACTGTTATGTTATTCATCTGATCATTGATTCTTGAAAGAACTGTCTCATCTTATTATATATTCTTTGACTGTCTTGATATGATCTAGTAGGTCAGTTATCCCATTTTATCCCAACATAATCATAAACCTATTCATATTTTAAGTTACCAATCATCTTTGGCCTGCAACCCCAAAG
Organism: Picea sitchensis; assembly: GCA_010110895.2. Lineage (NCBI taxonomy): Eukaryota > Viridiplantae > Streptophyta > Pinopsida > Pinales > Pinaceae > Picea > Picea sitchensis. Next base: position 344,050 of record SNQJ01S0000834.1, on the reverse strand, counting down.
AGTTTCTTGGAGTGATAACAATGAGGATGTATTATTAAAGATGTTCATGTTATCATTAGCAGGGGATGCTCGTGAATGGTATCACTCCTTGTCCCCTGCTAGCATCTCCTCCTTGGGAGATTTTCATGCAGATTTCAATAGGCAATGTCAAAAGTTTTATTCTTCTAAGTTAATTTGTCATAATTGTTGTGAAGACTATAAAGACTGTGTTCAAGGTGTGACTATTCCGAATGAAAGCTATGAGGATGAAAGCTGTGAGGATGAAGGCTCCGAGGAGGAAGAAGATTCCCTAGCTGAGTTGATGTGCCTGGCGAGATCACTTTTTGCAAGGATAGATAAATTGAAGGTAGATCGTGTTCGCTACTCTTTCGAAGAAAGCGCAGAGGATTTTCTAGTCCTAGGAGCAGATGTTCTTGGCATCCCTGCTCATGATGGTGAGGTTGAGGATTGCATAGACATAGAGGCATCATATTCTTCCCATGATGCACCTACTGTCTCAGATTTAAACGAAGATATAGTTGTGTATTCATATGAAAAGCAACAGATCCCTGCCTCATATTTTGATGACTCAGGGAGCAGCCAGCCTGTGTATAATAGCTATGAATCAGATTCTGATTTGAATATGAAGGATTTCCAAGAGCGTGCAACAGAGCCAAAGGTGCAGTTTATATCCTGCCCAGAGCCTGTAAGTGAACAACCATCACTTGGGATCAATCATCCTGCATCAACCGTTCACTTACCTGCGCTTACTAGAGACATCCAACCATGTGTGAGCAACTACAAGACAGAGCATGTTTTCTGTCACCAACCCAGTGGGTTTCTTCACTTGTTTTATGAGCCTGTAAGGGAGTACACGGAGTTACATTTCCTTCATGCTTTGGAGCCGCCCAACTTTATCATGACTTAAACACTAGGAGGAAGGCTGAAATATATGATTCATTTGTTGTCACGGTTGCATTATCTGTTGTTAATCACTAACAGAGTAAATGGTCTTCCAGTTAGGAATTTACTTAAATGGCTATGGTGGAAGTTCGCTTTCACCTAGCATTGTGTAAAAAATCATTAGTCTAGGGATGTATATAAATAATCTCCTTCCGGAGCCCTTGTATTTGCTTTCGTTTAGAGTTTTTATCGGCCTGTAATCCTCAACAGAAAATGTTTTGATCTTGACTCCATAACCCAACAGCTAAGGCACTGGAACTACTTGTTCTTGGCAGCTCGCAGGGAGTATGCCATCCCCTGTGGAGCCAAATGTTATCACATGAACTTGTCAGAGTCCCATGGGTTTGTGGTTTCTACCTAAGTCTATGTTTTGCCCTGTCTCTCTCCTTTCGCAGGCCAAGTCTTAAATCCCNCCCCCCCCCCCCCCCCTTTGTCTTGTAAATTCGTTTTTGTTTTCCCCCCTCTGTGTTTAAAGTGCCTCGGTCTCCCTATTTTCCCAGCCCACAGCTAGTCGTCTGAATCCTCGATCATGTAGGCCGACAACCATGAACACAAAGCGCAACTTTCCTAACAGTCCATTTCGGGCTTGAAGCACAAGCAGATTTTTAGGCAGTTTTAATATTTCAACAAAGGAGATCCATCAGGCGAATCGATCGATGACGTGCGTTCTTTCGAAAGGTCAAAAGTTGCAAAGTATAGCGCCAGAGAAAAAGCCCGAAGTCAAAAGGTCGAGCAAAGATTTAATCTGGGCCATAGATCTCATTAGGAGAGATCAACGGTGGAAAATAATCGTGGGAATCGGGAGTTCAAAATGTCATTAAAGTTGTCCGTCAAAGGTACGAACTCCCGAAACCCGAAATTAGCGTGGGTCGTCTGATTCAGCAGGACGCGTGGCACCAGATCCAAACTGCGGAGAAAGTCATTTTGGGAAAACTGAAGTGAGGAATGCGCAAATTTCCCGAGTCCCAAAATGCCAAAGGCTCGAAGGCCCGAGGTCCTGAAGTGCCAAAATTAATCTGGACCGTTCAATTCAGAGGAACACGTGGCGTCAGATCAGTGGATTTGAAGTTTCGCGAATCAGAAGTTTTGAAGGGAGCTATCTTTCAAAGTCCCGAAAAACGAAACCCTAAAGCACTTTGAAGATAAGCACCGGGTCATGGCTTGAGGTCATGTGGAAAGAGGGTCTGGGAGGAAATATTTACGCCCATCGCATGAAGCCGACCGAGATCCGAAGTCCCGAAGCTCGAAATCAACAGGATCCATCTGATTCAGAGGGACGCGTGGCACCAGATTCGAGAATTCACGGTTTCGCAAATCAGAGGTTTTAACATGGAGCACGACTTAAGTTTGCGAAGCACGAAGCGCCCAGGAATTGGGCCCATGGTCATGGCTCGTGGTCATATGGAAAGCGGGGCCATAAAGAAGGGTAAGCGCCTATTGAGCGGCTGGTGACTGGGGTTTTCGAGGAAGCAATCGTGGCCGTCAAATTCAAAGCAAGTCCGATCGTTGATCTGAATAAGGCCATTTCGCAAGTTCGGGCATCGAGATATTTGGAATCAAGTGGAGTGAAGACTCCCGAAAGACGAAATCCCGAAGCGCCTTTGGATATGAGAGCCAAGTTATGGCCCGAGGTCGCATGCAGGATGGAGCGATGGAGAGGAGTTGTGCCAAAGGTCGAAAGCGCCCGTATTGGTCACATAAGAAGATCTGCATGGCCTTGAGGCGTCGGGATTGACTCGAAGAGGTCGTGGGCATTGCCTGAAACATTCATGGGTGTCAGGCCTCATCCCGATCCCAATGAAGGTAGTTAATGGAAATGGGGGCGACAATTGAGACCTCGTCTCAGTGCCCCATAAATGGAAAGCATACTGAGAATGGTCGTGGGCGGAGATTGTCAATCCGAAGTTTCCCGAGGCACCAATTTTCCTGCAAAGCACATAACTAAGTCGGGCTCGCGTATAACATAAGAAGGCCTGCACAGGCTGACAGAGTAGGTGCCGACTGGAAACTTTGAATGCAGGGGTCCGATCACATTCCTGGTGGTTGCAACATTTTTAGTATATATAGGCAGTTTTGATATTTTGTTAAGGTGGAATGGTTGAGCTAGGCTCCCTGCTATTGTAATATTTTGATGAAGAACACTGGTTCTATGGTTATGTAGTTGATTTGAGACTTCTTGATTAATCTAAGTCAACTTTCTTACCCCATCTTATTTGCCTCTAATACTGAGAGAGTTCATGAATGACTGATTCACATGAATTGTTGTAATTGTATTATGATGAATGTTTGATTATAGTGTTGTTATGATTTCTTTCATTTTCCTTGAAATTTGAATCCGAGAGGATCTTGTGTTTAAGTTTTTCCTCCTTAGGCTGCTGGAAGACCTGATGTCCACGATAGACCTCTACACTCTCCTCACCAAAGTCTTCCTCTATTCACCCTTACTCCAACTTATTCACTGAAGTTGATTCCAGACCTCAATTGCTTATGCATGCAAGTCCATATTTCTGAGTTAGAACGTTATTATCATTGAGTCTTCTCCATTTGACCACCTAAAACTCATTTACATTTATTGTATAAAATGATGGGTATTGGGCTTACCTTCTATGCAATCCGAAGGTGACTTCTAGTGCTAACAATATGCATAAAGGAACCTCAAATAAATATGTGTTGCAATATTTGGATCATTGAATCTTGCAATCTTTAGACGTTTTTTGTCTTCAGGCCGCAAGTCAAATAATGAAAAGACCATTTCTTTTGCGACAACGTTTTTTATTTCTTTGAACTTGTGGTGACCCATCATCGTCATTCACCTCCTACGCATCATGTCATAAAAAAACATGGGTTGATGGTCCAACCCCAATACAAGTCTCAATTAAACTGTTCAGATTATGCAAAACAATCTGGAGACTATGTTGACAACCGATAGAGATAATAGAACTCTCAAGTTCACCCTGCAATCTCGCAAAATGCTCCCTCGTCTCTTCCACAGTAAGCATTGTGATCTTGTCTTCCCAAGGAATCTCATCGGGAACATATGTAGGATGAGTGTAGAGAGGGTCATATCTTTCATTGTGGGCATACTAACGCACCTGATGACCTCTCCTTGTATCACAAGGTGGAATAGGAGCACAAGTAGCAAACCATGTAAGAAGTAAAACATGTGCAAGTATTATAATGTATATATAATTTTTCGATCAAATTATACATATTTAAATAAAATGTGTTCATTAAAAATACTCGATGGAGCCTCGGCCTCAACATGTACACTGTACGTACTAGAAACTAACTCTTATGTCATATCAGAATTATGAGAATGTCTAGAAGCCCATGTAAAAACAATAAATTGGCAATCACGTGTAAGTTTAAGAGAAATAACATAAATTTTCACAAATAAAACACTCATGTCAAATAAGAATTATGGTCAGAATTTACGTAAAGAATCTCTATCTAGTGATGGGTTGTTTGTGCTAGTCGTATATGCAGCATAAGGCACTAAATGCACATGCAAAAAAATAATCAAGTCATATGCATGTAATGTTTTAAAAAAATCCAAAATATTTAACTTGTACTATAAAAAGATAAATAACATTAAAAAGTGTTAATATTATGGTAGTTGCGGGAGGTATTTACCTCCACGTGTAAACCTGACGAGAATAGAAGACTCCTGAAAGCAAGAGAAAACCCTAATAAGTTGGCTAATAACCCTAGAAGTCTTGTCAGCTCAAGAAGATAATTTATATTAGGTTATTAGCCTCCAAGAGAAGAAGTCGGCCAGAAATAATAATAATATACTGAATAGACACACATCTAGAAGGAGAAGTCGGTCCCAACAAATCTGGCAGAACCAGTATAAATATAGGGCACTGGTTCTCATTTGACACATCTCAGAATTGCAGACAACAACTGGTGCGCACTTTAGTTCCCAGTTTGGTGCGCACGTGTGGAGGAGAGCTGCACGTGCAGCTGCTGCAGCTAGCAGTTTCAGTGTTGGCTTGGACTATCTCTTGGCTAGGGTTTGGACTATTTGATCAACTATTGTTGGTGCGCTATCCCTGGAGGAAGATGCGCTACACCTTGTTTGGCTATCTAGCCTAGGGTTTGCTTCCAGAGTAATTCTCAATCAAGGTTAAGGTGCTCGGAGGGTGGCTTCGGCCTATGGTTGGGGGACAATAGAGATATTGCCAATGGTAAAATGAGCACATCCGTTATATTCTAACAGGTTATGGGCCCACACCTCCTTCATTCAGTCTAAACGCTGGAAGGAAACATAACCGCTAGGATATCGAGCTCGCTGAGGAACTGCCGCTAGGGTTACTAGCAGAAGCAGCTTCCAAGACACTGCTGCTAGGGTTACTAGTAGGAACAGTTGCAGAAACCCTAATCCTCTTGTTGAGGCACCTTAAGTGAAGAGATTGACCTAATCTCCAGATAGATTGGTGCGCCCTAGCCTAGCGCATCTCCTGATACTCTTAGCAAGCCAAGACGAGAAGCTTGAATTTTTGGTCAAATCTAGGGTTTGACCAAGTCAAGCAACCATGACGAACTCTATGAAGTCTGAGAACAAGTTAGATGGAGCCTCTAACTTCAGAGCGTGGAAGACAAGGATTGACCTGATCCTTTCCAAGAATAAAGTGTTGGATATCGTGAAAGGAAAGATCGTGAAGCCAGAGTTTGAAGAAGGAAAAGAGAAGGAACCGCAAAACGTTGCAGCTTTGGAGAAGTTTAAAGATGTTGACATCAATGCCATGAGTATCATAGTGGAATCCATAAAAGACCACTTGATACCCTGCATCTCCCATCTTGACTCATCGAAGAAGATGTACAATGCCCTAACAAATCTCTTCTCGATTAGAAACATTGGACAAGTTATGAGTCTGAAGAATGAGCTCCGTGACATGAAGATGAATGATGATGATAGCATAACATCATACTTTGTGAGGATCTCCCAGTTAAAAGATCAACTACAAGCTATTGAAGAGATCACTTCAGAAAAGGAATTGGTAAACATAGTACTCAATGATCTTCCCAAGACATGGGATGCATTTGCCGCAAGCATGAACACAAGGAAGGAGTATATGACATTTGAAGAACTTTGGACTTGTTGTGCTCAAGAAGAATCCAGGATCAGCGCAAAAGAGAAACCCCAAAAGAAGTACGATGATCAGGGCTTCACAACAAGATTCAAGAATTTCAGGAACAAAAGGAAGTTTGGCTCAAGGAGGAAGCCAAATCAAGAGAGACATTTCAGAAATACAATTCTTCAATTGTCGAAAGTATGGTCACTACAAGAATCATTGTCTCGAACTAAAGAAAAGGAAGGAGAAACACGAAACATCAATTGCCGAAGAAAAGGAACCTACAAAGAAGACTAAGCAGGATAAAAGAGACTTCTTCTTCTAAAGGTAACAATACTCTTCTCATTTCTTGTACATATCTTGTTTGCATCGTCTCTGTACATATCTTGTATATCTATCTCTTGGAAGATAACGTGTTCCAAGAAGAACTATACCTATGGAAGAACAACAAGACAAGGATTGATATCATTAGATAATACACATGAAAGGATGAAATACGTCGAATCAATCATGAAGAGACTTAGAAGAAGCAAAGACAGAAAGAAGTCAGAGAAAGACTTATAATGTTTTGTAGAATACAACAAGACGGAAGCGTGGACTTTGTTCGACAGAGACAGCCAATTATATATTACAATAGACAACAAGGATGCAGGCGGAAGTGTGGACTCTCCCAGATGGAGGGAGCCGATTATACATCACCAAAGAGAAGAGCATGCATGAAGCAAGGATTAGGAGGGAGCTAATCCTATGATCCATTGCAGATGATGAAGTATATATCCATGGTAGCAGCCATGAAAGACAGTACGTGTCCAGTTCAACCTCAGAAGAAGTCCTCTTCGAAGAGAAGTCTTAAAGTATCCTTGGTTGTCCATCCACATCCGTGATCCTATGATGAAAGAAAGAAATGGAATCTTTAGGGCATGGAATCTATAAGAAATTCCATGGACCCAAAGGCTAAAGAAAAACATGAGGAAGAACATGAAGATTCCAAGAAAGAAGAGAACCCTGAACAACCAAGTCATTGTATTGAGAATCACAAGACTACCAACCTTATATGAAAGCAATCAAGCAGAACCGAAAGTTGTGATGAAGAGCAATATACGGAAGACTTATGAATGAAAGCATTGAAATATATAGAACTAGAGGTTCTCCTAGATGGAGGGAGAAGACTATGATGATTGCTCGTTTCGGTAAACCAAACATACCTCTACATGAGTCATTATATCATCCATAGGTTGGAGTGCTACATCAAGATGAATGCAAAGACTATTCTCCAGAGCAATCGAACAAATAACATATGAAGAGAAACCTCAATACTTTGAGGCATACCAGAAAGAGACCCTTGTATACATATGAAAGAAGATAACTTGGTGAAGAACCTCCAGTGCACAATAGAAGCGTGGTGAAGATTTTCTATAACAGAGATATTGTATCAAGATGATTACTCAGTAGATCAGATCTCATGATGACAGAAGAAGTGCCACATGAATATGTTTCAGTTTTCCAACAATGATATATTCTATTGATTAGAGCTACATGAAGCCTTCAAAGAAAACCAGTGTTCCAAACCAAAAGTACATTTGAAATCAAGCATTACATTATCTGTGATGAAGTCCAGAAAGGAGAAAGTGGTTCTCCAATACATATCTTCACAGATGAGCAGATAAGCAGACATTTTGGTAAATCTTCTATCCAAGATGAAAGAGTTTGCGTACCCAAGCTGGAGCTCGTGGAGACGACTTCCTTATTGAAAAAGGAAGAGATGACTCCCAAGTTGGGAGGGAGCACTGATATGTATTGATTTATGGACAGTCATTTTCAGTTCAAAAAATTGTCCAGGATGAGCAACTTCCTTTCCAGTTCGGAAAGTGGATTAAGATTTCTAACGGACAATAATTTCCCATTGTGGTTAACATGGGAAATGGTCCAGATTATTGATGTATCATAGACAACGACTTCCCATTGTGGTTATCATGGGGAGTAGTCTAGGGCTATCTCTCTTCTTGAGGGTTACTCAAAAATACTGGCCTGCCTCGTCGGACAATGATTTCTCATTGTGGTTAACATGAGAAATGGTATATTTTGGAGGTTGATATAGGACAGTCTTTTCCTCTTGTGGTTAACAGAGGAAATGGTCTGGACAGTCATTCCTTAGGGTTTATACATTCTCTCCAGGGTGCACTTTGATTAGTGTAGGAGGAATGGCCCAGGGTGGGGAATGGTCCAGGCTCAACAA
>SNQJ01S0000834.1:322895-335784 GCA_010110895.2 Picea sitchensis | reverse complement strand
GTGATGGTGATGCTCATGATCTAGTCATGAGATAGTCTAGATGACTATATTGATGCTATCGGGTAAATGGTATGTTTTTGTGCTCAAGACCATTACCTGTAATACCTCCCTAGCTAGGAGGGAGTGTTAATATTATGGTAGCTACGGGAGGTATTTACCTCTACATGTAAACCTGACGAGAATAAAAGACTCCTGAAAGCAAGAGAAAACACTAATAAGTTGGCTAATAACCCTAGAAGTCTTGTCGGCTCAAGAAGATAATTTATATTAGGTTATTAGCCTCCAAGAGAAGAAGTCGGCCAGAAATAATAATAATATACTGAACAGACACACATCTAGAAGGAGAAGTCGACCCCAACAAATTTGGCAAAACCAGTATAAATACAGGGCGCCAGTTCTCATTTGACACATCTCAGAATTGCAGACAGCAACTGGTGCACACTGCAGTTCCTAGTTTGGTGCGCACGTGTGGAGGAGAGTTGCAGGTGCAGCTGCTGCAGCTAGCAGTTTTAGTGTTGGCTTGGACTATCTCTTAGCTAGGGTTTGGACTATATGATCAACTATTGTTGGTGCGCTATCCCTAGAGGAAGATGCGCTACAGCTTGTTTGGCTATCTAGCCTAGGGTTTACTTCCAGAGTAATTCTCAGTCAAGGTTAAGGTGCTCGGAGGGTGGCTTCGGCCTATCGTTGGGTGACAATAGAGATATTGTCAATGGTAAAACGATCACATACGTTATATTCTAACAAAAAGTACCTATGCGTGTCCTCTGTGCCTGTCCAGTAGCCCCTGTAAAAAACAATAAATTGACAATCACATGTAAGTAAGAGAAATATCATAATTTTTCACAAATTAAACACACATGTCAAACAAGATTTATGAACTCAGATTTCACCTAAACCATGTATATATTGTGATGGCTTGCTTGTGGTATGCGTATCAGCAGAATAAGATACTGAATGCATGTGCACAAAAATAGTCAAGTCTTATGCATGTAACGGTTTAAAAAAATTAAATATATTTAACTTGTACTACAAAATGATAAATATCATTAGAATGTACCTATGGGTGTCCTATGTGCATGTGGGTGCACAACAATCAGGCCAGCCTGACATTGAAGTTGCCCTCTTGCAATTTGTCCAATAGACCTGCCAGAAGTGCATCTACCATGGTCAGAGCCACTACCTGTGCACGACAAGATCGTAGAAACATGTGTAAAATAAGATTAATGTTTATATTTTTTCACATTAAACATTACATATAACATCAGACTTGGGCGTGAACTGAATAAAAATTGAATTTACTTGACGATGACCTCTGGGAATGTTGGTGCATAACAACCAAGTTTGCTTGACCCTGAATTTGTGCATCTGTGCATGATGAGAATTTTCCACAAATTAAAAAACATGTCAAATTTAATATAAATATGTCCAAATCCGTGTTGACATTAAACATTAGAAATATGTAACCTAGACTTGAACATGTTGAAGTTAATAGTCAAATGCACCTTATAGTGGACTGTGACAATGTGGGTCGAAAGAAGCCATGTTGGCCTCTTTCTGACCCTATGCACCTATGTATGATGAGAAATTTTCACATTAAAAACATGTCAACACGTGTCAAACAAGATAAACATGTTTCAAATCTATTCACTTTAAATACAATGTAGTTGAGCATCTAGATTAAAATAACAATCAAGTATACCTAAGCGCATCACATGTCTATGTGGTTCTGAACTAGTCGAGCGACTATGCTGCTGAAATTGTGCACCTGTGGTGTGTCCAATACTCTCATATGAATGGCGTCTAGGAATGTTGATACAACTACCAACATGTGTAGATGTCTCTTGACGATCCATGTGTCCTTATTAAGAATAAAAAGGATTAAGTTAAGCTTGAGAGGGTTTTTCTAGGGTAAAACCTCTGTGTTATCGTGCATGCTATATATTGAGATTATATTCCATTTATGTTCATATATCTCATTGTATTCGTCATGAAGAATTATAAATCAACAAGAATTATCTTAAGAAATATTGCAGATCTGAATTACATTTAAAATTTAATTACATTGAATTACAGATTTAACATTCAACTTAAATATGCCAATAACAAAGCTCATTGTTGATGATATAGGTAGGTAAGTAGCTACATCTATTTTGAGTTAAAATAAGTTGCTAATTCACAAGCACCTGTTGACTGAAAGTCTGTCAATTGCACACTTTTCTACTACTTTTCCTTGATGACACCTATAAAGCAATGGTTGTTGGTTGTGCAAATATACACTTCAAATCAATGGTGCAGTGGTAATCATGTGAAATTTCACTAAGCTTCTATCCAAATTTGACTTGAATAGGGAAATTTTATGTAGATGGGAGATTATTTCATCATCCTATCCATAAATAATGAATATCCTCGAGCCCTCTCAACTTCAATTTTTCAAAACTTCCATTTCAAATATTTGTTCTTAATGGCTAGCCAAATAAACATTATAGTATTTTTGGGTGGTTTGAGTTTCTATAACACTTTCAACCATCAATTTGGTTCTTGGTTTTCATATGAGAGCATTTATTTATAATCTAAATGTGTTGTATATGCTCCCAAGGTCTAGTTTTTAGACCATACTATGGAGTCTTCTTCCTCCCGTATTTGAATATGACTTTGATGAAGACTATCTAAATAAAACTGCCATAAATATGCATTTTCTCCTTCCAACCCAAGTCTTCATGCACTTACCCAATCTTGTTACCATATACTCATTGTTTCCAGATCTACTACTTGCTTTAGGGTGTGATAGCCTTTCACTTTTTTATGATCTTTATCAACCCTTACTTACTCTTAATATAGCTCCAACACTTATAGCCTTTAGTATTGTCCACTGCGGTCTTCAACAATAATTGAGAAAATCAATGGTGATAGGGAACAACCTTGTCTCAACCCCCTTGAAGGATTGAATCATTTGGATGTTGGACCATTTATAAAAGAAATCGGTGTCAAATATCTCATGTTCCATTTGACAATATCCAAACTGAATCCTACATGAAGAAGCATCAACCTAATATATATATTTTTCCAGATTAATCTTTGTAAACATTGTTGGGATATTTTTTGTTTTTATAGTATGTAACCCTTCTTGAGCAACTCCAATAGCCTCATGAATATGTTTTCAAGATAAAAAGGAAAATTGTTTATGAGATATAACCTCTGGAAAAAGTATTTTTAACTCTTACTACCAAAAAATTTACCATGATCTTGTAGATACATGAGTGGCATAGGGTGATCAACTTGAATTCATCAAAGGTTTCCAACCTTTTTTTGGAATAAGAAATAAAAAGATGGTGTTGAAAACTCTCAGAACTTTCCTTGAATTCCTTTATTCTTCAATCACTTGATAAGATCTTCTTCTACTAATTCATAGAATCCAATGAAGAATTATATTGGTTGTCCATCTAGTCCATGGATTTTTTTCCTTTTTAAAAGATGCCAAAATAGTGTTTAATTCTTCCTTTGAGACTTCTTCCATCAATATTTGGTATACTTCCTCAATAACAAATCTTGGAAAGAAAATGAACAACTTTAGAATTTCAACAATGTTGTCTCTATTTGGCTCAGTGTAGTGTATATCGATTGGAAGTGAGAGACTCCCATATCAACTATCTCATTAAACTTCCTAGCTTTACTACCATTCATCTTTTTCATCTCCTAGATTGTATTTACTCTATTTCCGTGATATGCATAAATGTGAAAAAATTGGCATTTCATCTCCTTTTCTAGCCAGATTGACTTGCTCTTCATTATCGATTATGCTTCTACCCATTCCAACATCTTCTTCTTAGTATTTTAGAGTCCTCTTAACCATAATTTATGCTCTTTAGTAAAAATCCCACCCACATTATTCTCATAAAAAATTTCTATATTGCTTTGAAGAAATAAAAACTAAGAAAGACAAAATATTTCTGAACATAAATAAATTAAGTTCTTCTCTTTCTTATGACAGTCACACCATTAAGTAACACATCATCAATGAAAATAAAAAAAAACAGGGCATATTAGTCCATTGTAAGCATAACATTCACTCGGGTTGAGTTTACATAGATCGTACGACCTGTATAGGTTTGTACTATTATTGATAATGCTTAAAAAATCCACAAAAACAAAACTGGAACTGCAACTTAGCTTGTATTTGACTGGTATCTTTTCAAAAACAGAACTTATACATATATCTTTGACCTGGGAACGCTTTCCTTTCACGATTGGGTGAATGTGAAGTCTGTATGTAAACCGTATAGTCACTAGAGCTCTCTTCTCCATGATCCACCTCACTATGTGTTTCTCCCTCTGAATCTGAGAGACCCATCTGCTCAATGTCCAAATATTATATTTTCTCTACTTGAATTTGTCTACTACACCCTGTACCGGGATTGTCTAGGTATCCCCATTCATCCAATTGAGTCCATTCCCACCGTGATGTGGGTCTACTGAGAATAGCCTCATGTTCTCTCGCACTTTGATTTGCAGACTCATTGCTTTCTTCTGTGAGTCTGCAAATAGGTTGTCCCCATAGATTATATAGTCCATCTTCACTTATGCCTATCATTACAGGCGATCCTGGTACTTGACTTTTAACTGAACTAATGTGTACAATGTAGCCAAAGAAGCTTGCCCCATAGCCTTGATGCTCCAAGGCTGAGATTGAGAGCAAGTTGATTCGCATACATGGTACGTACAATACTTTTGGTATCCTAAGGATTTTTCCTGATTCTAGTTGTAGTGATACTGCCCCTTTTCCATGAAATTCCACCATACTAGAATGCACCCCACACTTAACAACTCCTGAAATGCAAGTCGGTCACCTGTCATGTGACTTGTGGCCCCACTGTCTATGTACCAACCTCTCTTGGTTTTATCCTCTGTGTCCAAAAACAGAGTGTACTCGTCCTTAAACATTCGAGAAAACTCTATAGTTGTGGCAACCAACTGCTGCTCTTCTTCCTCTTCTTTGATTTCAACTTTTGTTGAGGTTGTTATCTCCTTTCTTCTCTCTCTTTCACCAAAGCCCTTCTTAGCTTGAGTACACTGACTAGCAAAGTGTCCAAGCTCTTCACACACATAACATTGGACGCGTGATAGATCTTTCTTTGGTTTTCCACTTGTGAATCCCCCTCTAAAAGTTGTTCCTCTTCATCCTCTGCCTCCCCTCTTGGAGGTAAGTGCAAGGTTTTCCTCCTCATTATCATCCACATCTATGCTTCTCTTTATCTATTCTTGACAACAATCGTTCCATAACCTATCCCAATCTGGTAGTTTCTCCCTGACCACTACTCATGAGATGAAGGGGTCCCATTCCTTGGGAAAACCTCTTAGTGCAGAACGAACTATTTCAGCCGAGGATAATTTTACCCCAACCACAAGGAGCTCATCTAAGAGCAGCTTTACTTTGGGCAGATAACCTGTCACACTTTCCCCCTTTGACATTTTGGTGTGTTGGAGCCTTTCTTTGAGACCATGATTCTGCCCTCATGATTTTCTTCAAACAGACCTTTTAGATGTGTTCACATTTCATGGGCATATCATTTTTCGCCAATATTTGGTACTTGAGGGTCCTTTACTCCATCTAGAAGGATCCTCTGAGCATGTATTTCTGAAGTGAAATATGTGTCTGCCTTTAGCATTGTTGGGAATTGATACCAGGTTTTCAACAATATTCCAAACCCTGCTCTCTTGAAGAGAATTTTTCACTCTGTACTTCAATTGTACATAGTTGGAGGCACCGTCTAGACTGTCCTCATATCTGAGGTTAATAGCCATTTTGTTGTTGGTCTCAACTTCTCTCAGTTTCAGATTCTTCCCTTGTCTCTGTGGCACAAGATTTAAACACTTCTTTTGCTTGGGTTGTCAAAACCTTGCTCTGATACCATGAAGAAATAAAAACTAAGAAAGACAAAATATTTCTGAACATAAATAAATTAAGTTCTTCTCTTTCTTATGAGATTCACACCATTAAGTAACACATCATCAATGGAAAGCATAGAAAATAAGGCAATCTTATTTATATCGGTCCAGTGTAAGCATAACATTCATTGAGACTGAGTTTACATAGCTCGTACGACCTGTAGAGGTCCGTATTATTGCTTATAATGCTTAACAAATCCACAAAAACAAAACTAGAACTGCAACTCAGCTTGTATTTGACTGTTATCTTTTCAAAAATAGAACTTATACATATATCTTTGACTTGGGCACGCTTTCCTTTCACGACCGGGTGAATGTGCAGTCTGTACGTAAATCGTACAGTACATATTCCTCTTTCTTACCTCTGTTTGCTAGTTCAAACAGTTGTGTATTTGCCCTATCATGGCCTCCTTCGACCTCTACTCAGTCTCTATTCCTTGACCGAAGATATTGTTGGCCCTAACTCGGCTCCTTGTATACTCAATGAGACTTATGCTTGCCTCTTGGTGCACACACAGAAACCCGACTTGGATTATGTACATACCTGACTTGATCTCGAGTTTATCCTTGCCTCTTTCTACATACACAGAGACCCGACTTGGTCTTGGGTTATCTTTGCCTCCTTGTACACATACGGAGACCCGACTTGATTTTTGTAGAGACCAAACTTGGTCTCTTCTTCTTGTTGTGTGGTAGACCCTGTCTCGGCCTTCTCTAAAGTGCCTCCTCACCTTGGTCAACCTCCCTTGCTTTACTTGTGTGTGAGAGAGTGAGGCTTGCTAGGTTACCTGTAACCCTAACCTCCTTTTCCTCATGCATTTATATCCCTAGGATCCTCTCATTAGGAACTTGATCCAAGGGTGGGGACTTAATCAAGCATTGAGATGCATCCAATGGATGAGATGCAATCTTAGCTTGAGTTAGGTGGTCCCCACATTTATAATGTTGTCTAGGCATAAGGTTTGGGCTTTCTCCTCATTACTACATGCTCATAATGAGGAGAAATTACCTACCCGAGCTACACTCTAACATGTTTTCGACTTCTTTTAATCCCTTGTCCAATTTCTTAAATTTATTAGAAGCCCATGTTAACACTACAAATTTTATTTTCTTTAATGTTGTTTCAAATTGATAGCTTGTCAAGTCCACATTGGGGTATCATCAAAGATAACCCACTCTTTTTTTACCAATTTTAGACACTCCTCATCCTCTAACCATGTTTGATTAAATTTAAATGGCTTGTTGGCTTCAAGTCTTGATTCTCTATCTAAATTAGAATGGGCACATGGTCTAAGTAACCTCTAGCTCCACCCAGGGTCTAACCCTATCTAATTCCACCATTAATTTTTTTATAACCAAGAACTTGCCAAGTCTTTTTGATACCCCTTCTTCACCCACTC
The DNA here is from genome assembly GCA_010110895.2 of Picea sitchensis. NCBI lineage: Eukaryota > Viridiplantae > Streptophyta > Pinopsida > Pinales > Pinaceae > Picea > Picea sitchensis. Next base: position 328,438 of record SNQJ01S0000834.1, on the reverse strand, counting down.
TATTGTTTATCCAAGTAGGCACAAGTTATATTGGTTCAACATCCACAAAACCTACTTCCTCTATATTGTATACAAAGAAATCTACAAGTCTGTCACACCTTTGATCTATTAAGTGTACAATTTAGTTTTCCCCTAATAATAACCCTACCATTTTTTATATAGTCCAGTAAAAAGAAATGCTCCCATAAATATTTTCTCTCTTCGTATGGTCCATAGCAGTTATCATAAAGATCTTCTATTGTGATTCTTGAACTAAGAATTCAATCCAGATACTTGGAAAGAAGGATTTAAAATAGGTATTGACTTTTTCCACCAAATTATCAAACCCCCTAAATTTCCTATAGATTCTACGTATAGGAAGTTCCACTCCTTCATGATTTTTTCTAGGGTTCCTATCACTTTTTTCCCCTCACCCATTATTTCTTCGAGAAAAATGACATCAAGTTTGTGCAATTCCACCAATCTCACCAAGGGTATCCTTGTAGAGGGGTTCCTAAAACCTCTTGTATTTAAGGATAATACAATCATGATTTCACCCTTAAGGGGGTTTGCCTTACTCTTCTAAGGACCACTTTTATAGATTTTTGTTTCCCTCCTTGTATTTCTTTCAGGGATTTTTCTTGGGCATATTGAAGGAAGATTTTTTATCAACAACATTTCTAAAAGGAATTCTAATCGGATCCATCCCCAGACACCCTTCTATACACTCTTTCCCTGTGTATTTTTCTCCCTTCTTGGGATGGAGTCGATATCTAGCTATGGGTTGGATTGAAGTTGGTTCCTCTAAAATCAATTCAATTAGGCTTATATTTGGTTCATAGGAAGCCTCCATAGCTTTCTTCCCTTCTTGTAACTAGAATGTTCTCTTTATGAGAATTGGGATATTGCTCAAACCTCCCAAAACCTCTTGGGAATCAATATGTCCCTTCCCCTTTCAGGTCTTTACATGATTTCTATTGGATTCCATTGGGGATGACCATATTCCTTTATCTTTAAAATCAAAGCCTTATGTTTTTGAATTAATATGGGCTTCAAATATAACAGAGATGGAATCACCAGGATTTTCCTCAGAAGTAATAATGCAATTATGCATCCAATTGCATCGCATTTTTCTTTTTCTTGGGGTTCTTATGATCCTCATTTTGTTGCAGTGGGGAGTCTTCAATTCCCTTTAGTTGCATCTCCTCGACTTATGAATAACCCTCTTCTTTGGATAGATTCTTTCTATGATTGCCTTAGAATATTTTCAAACTTACATCACTTACATGCACATGATTTCCTATGGTTCCATCCTTCCCCACAACCAGACTTCCAAAAACCGTCTCCTCAAATTGTTCTTCTAGATTGTGTTAAGTGAGGATTTATTTGTTTGCTCGTGGGGGTCTAGGTGTCTTGTTATGCACTCTCTCTTATTGCTCCCAAACTTGTTAACCTACTTGGTGGTAGGGTTGAATACATGCTAACCTAACTAGGACAATAGAACTAGAGATAGTTGAACAAGTCAAGAGGGAGGCCTATGTGGACTCAACTAGAAAAACACTTTAGGAGATATACACTTGGAGGGTCTAACTGAGATAGATTTCATATCACTCGGTGACCAATGAAATAAAGATATCACTGAAATATCATTTACACCAAACTTGCACAACATGCTGAAAGGAGATACAAATGGATCAAGTTTACAAAAAATCGAGGATATCAATTGTGCTTCAATTTATTTGATATTTATGTTTCCCAACTTTATGATCTACTGAGTGGAAAGAGGAAGCTTTGTATGAAAAAGATGGCAAGAAGCAAGTCTATATTGTTGGCTTGCAAGAATTCAAATTAATTGTTGTGGAGAAATATTTTGGGGCCAACATAAAAACATGAGGACTATATCCAAGAAATGACGCTTAAGGTTTGATAACATGGGTGAATTTTCCAGCATGCTCTAATATAGTTTGAGGATGCCTTCAGGAAGGATCAACACTAAGAAATAGGGCAATTTCATGACATCGTTTTGAGGGGAAAAGGTCACCTTTAGACCTCGTCCTAAGCAACAGATTGACCCTACATAGAAGTACCACCTAAAATGAATTATGGAAAAAATTAGCAAAATTTGTTAAGGAAAGGGTAAGTTCAAAGTTATGTGTGTTTTAAGCATGCCAAAAGGGTAAATCTTTCCACACTTACTCTCAGAATATCCATATTGGCAAGAGGGTGAGTTATGGATTAATCTAGGGTATCTATGAACAAAGTATATCTGCAACACTTTCTTCAAAATTATGTGGATAACAAGGCCTATTTTTGACCTATGGTAATAACATTTACCAGTAACATTTTTGGGGTATCAAACAACAAGACGTTTTTAATATTAAAAACTCTATTTATTAAATGCTAATCATTTTAATAATTTTAATTAAATTAGTAAGAAATATTATTGCAGGAGACAGGAAGTCAATTAACGTTACCTCTTCTTCTGGTTGCAGGTTAGATATGGAACTAAAGAGAGCAGGTACGATGCCTTCCTCTTCGCGCACGACCATTTCCTTCCTCTTCGTGGGGCCCGAAATGTGTTGAGAGGGTTTTAGGAGTGTGTTGGGTGTGTGTGCCCATCCGAGGGTTTCAACAACGACAAACACAAACTGGCGAGGCTGATCTGTGGTTTATATAAAAAATACACTCTCATCCAAGAGTTTAAAAGGAATCTAATCTCTTGACCGAGAGACCTGTTTGAAAGTTTGATACCAAAAATTTGGTCATACTCTCGAACGAGAAACTTAATTTTTCTTGGTCGAGAAATTGTCTAACCACAATTAAGCTCTCGATCGAGAAAAATTTAACCTTAGTTAAATTCTTGTCCAAAAACTATTACAACTCTGAGCCGAGAAAATATGTTGACTTTTTTCTCGACCGAGAAATTGGAAATTATAACACAAAAACACTCAATTCTCAAAAAATTGTTTCCCGACTTCACATTTTCACCTTATCTCGACATAGAAGGATATTTATTTAATGTGGTGCATGTATCTATTACATTATTATTATTCTTTGCTAAAACCAACAAATGTATCTTTCATGCTTGAAGGTTTTATCTTAGTCATTTTCTCAATAGGTATATGAATATAAGCATCCACTGCTATAATAACAAATTTTAACATTCTTTATTGCTTCAATATCCCTTATAAGTGTTTTCTTTATACTTAAAAAAGAAGAAGAAAAATGTGGGCGTCTTTTGTTTCGTTTTCTTTGTTCATGTGTTTTACTTTCATTTTTTATGTCAATTTTGGTGTTTTATTGTATCTTAGGTTGCATCATATTGACATCTTCTAATGCATCCAATTGCATCTCATTTTGCATAAAGATGCATTTGAAATCCTATAGGTGTAAAAATGAGTAAAAAGGGGTCCTCAATGGTGTTTGATTGTAGCCCTTTTCATGTCTTTTGTCTCATTCTTGGTGCCCCTTTTATGTTGTATTTTGTTGCACTTTACTCATAATTTATGTATTGACATTCTTTTTTGCATACTCATGTATCCTATGTATCTAGGGCGAATCAATCGAGTGTCTAGGTTGCATCATGTTTATGTCTAGTTTTTTGTACTTTTATAATGGTTAACGTCTACATTGCAATTTTTTGTAAAGATATGACAAACTAAATAAATATTAATCACATATTCATATTTATATCTATTTTGTATTACATCATAGAAGTAGGATATCTATACCTTTAATAAACTAAACAATAAAATCCTTTTTATAAAGATATGAGAAACTAAATAAATGTTAATCCCATATTTATATCTATTTTGTATTACATAATAAAAGTAGGATATCTATACCTTTAATAAACTAAACAATAAAATTATTAGTAAAAATTTCTTTTATCCTATTTTATTAGTAAAAATTTCTTTTATCCTATTTATATATAGATGTGACCTCTTATTAATTTTAAATTTTAAATTAAATTTATTATCTTATTATTAAAAAATTAGTTTTTCGTTTTCCCAATTTATTACACCATTAATACATCTATGCCAAAATAATTATAAAATTTACCTTTGAATCACAACAAAATTCTTATAATTATAATTGAAATTAGAAATATAATACAGATTGGAATATTTGACTTTGCCCTAGAGGAAACTAACATAGCATTATTAAATATAACATTAATTAAATAAAGTTATTTATAAAGTAAAGAGGAAGAGAGCATTTGATTATACAAACATTTCGTTCGATAATTTATTACTTTCACATTCACATATATTTCTTCGTTCGCGCATGATGCAGTTGAGTTACTGGAAACAATCCAACGCATTCGAACTGGGCATCACAACGCAGTATGTGAAGTTTATGCTAATTTTGAATTTCAAAAATAACGACACACTCCATGGCTAAAATTCGTATCAGAATATGTTTTTCTAAAAGAAAATGGTCATACTGTATGAAGCATCTCATCGTTGTTAGAATTAATGATTAATTTAGAGATTGGTTTGGAGTTGGTTGAAGATTTGTAGGGGTTGTTGAGATATTCTCTCAACCTCCATAACTAACCTCCATAACTAAGTTTAGAATAAGTTGGATCTGACTCCAACTATTTATATGTATTGTAATTGAGATTCAATGTGAAATACAAATTAGTTTTGTGCGTTGTGTACAAGCTCTCTCTGCTCTCTCATTTTCTTAATATGGTATCAGAGCCTATACTGGCTTAAAATTCCTCACGGAATGGCCAAGTCGATGTGAGAGCAGTGATAACGGATTTTTGTAGGATTAATGTGTGAGTTTTCTGTGTGAAAATAGGTAGATTGTTTTGTGAGAGAATTATGTGAGGATTGTTGTAGATTCATTCAAATTGCTATTAGAGAGGAGGACGTGTGCTGCAAGGAAACACTGTCACTATGAGAACGAAGCAAATTGCTGCCATATCACTAAGGATAACACTCGTATGAACCGTGAGTCTATCAGCCTGCGTGGACATCTACCTGTTGAAGATCCGTGAATGGGTGATCTGTACATTTTGTATGAGCTATAGCAATCATCGTTGTTGTCCAAGAGAGAAGTCTCGCCATTTTTGGTACTTCTAAAGTCGTGGAAGTCACCGCAGTCACCGTTCTATTAAGATCGGATTTTAATAGAGCACATGCATGGTAGAATAGGAAGCCAGTGAGACTCTTGTTCTTATTCCATTGACTGCAATTGCTGGAAGAGGAATAATTGGGGCATCCAGAATTGTTTTACCAAAGCTTCAATTATTGAGTCATTATTGAGCCCATCGTTATTCTCCTTCAACTAGATTTTCAACGGAATCTGCTGCTCCTTGCATGTGGTTATTCAGATAGCATCTAGCATAAGTAGAATCAGAAAGTGTCGGTGAGCGATTGTGGATAGACTAGCGTGAAAGAGGAAATCGCATTGTGGAAGCTGCACGAAGCAATAGGCAGGCGTCATTTCGGAATTCACAATGGCTTACCTGGGTTGGGTTCCCCAACTTCTTGTCACATCAAGTCTTTTCAAGAACTTGGTGCAAAGATTCGAAATCCAACTTGTGCAGATCT
>SNQJ01S0000834.1:302146-319014 GCA_010110895.2 Picea sitchensis | reverse complement strand
CCTTGTCTGATTCCTTCCACCTTCTCCTTGCCTTTTTGCATTCCTCGTCAAACCAAGCATTAACCGGAAAGCAGTTTGTTTTAGACTTCTTAATTTTTGCTCTTTTGCACTCAGCAAGTGTGCTTTGAATTAAATGTGTTAATCTGTCACTGTGAAGGCCATGAAATGAGATTTCCTCCTCCTCGAAGAGCCTCTCTAACGTTTTTTTGAAGGTATTACAATTCTTTGGAGTCAAAAGAATTCTGTCATTTGGGGGATTTTGTTGAACACACCGAGTTTTTTACCCTAATTGCTTCTTTTCGGTCCAAGATAAACTTAAATAAATTGGCTTGTGATCCGATTTTAAGTCCCAAATTTGATCTCCAATCAACACTTCCTCCATTTTCCCACACAAGTTATGTGAGCAAATTGCATAATCTACTACACTTGCTCCGTTGTAAGTATTGCAAGTGAAATTACTGGACTTTTCCCATCTAGTCATACCGTTACAAATGACTAAATCGAAAGCCCCACATAGCGTAAGCAATTGTTCTCCAAAGAAATTGCAGCCTTTATCCTCTGAAATTCGTTCCCACTGATGATTGTCAAATTTGTTTTATTAACCCAATGATTGGATCGCTGAATGGTGGATAATATGTGTTGTTGAAGCTGTGGAGTATGTATCGAGTACATTAGATGATGTTACATGTACCTACTTGTTCCAATTTTGCCGTTCCCTGCAATCAAGTACGCCCATAAGTATCTTGTCTATCAGGGGATATTGAGAAGTACCCATTTTTGGATGTGTATTTTTCATTAAGCAAATTCTTAAAAAATAGCCTAATTTTGGATCCCACCGACCTTCCTACACACTTGAAACCCTAAATAGAATCAGGATGATCATTTTTAAGGGCAACTGCTAGTGCTGCGTAGTGGAACGGAACTTGGTAGCTGAAAACCCATAACAGTAGAGGATATGCAGCATTTTTTTATTGGATTAGATATTGAATGCATTGGAGAGGCATTCTATGTTTCATTTCTAGCTTTCCTGTAGGCAAAACTTTGTGACAGCACTGGATTTTGTTACTTTAAGATTTATAAAACTTTCATAGCTATTACTAATTTTAGATATCATTTTCGGGATTAACTGCGTAGTGTAATTCATTAATTTCGTGTTTCATAAATTCTAGAATGATGATGTAAGGATCACCCAATCATGGTGGATCATTGTATTTGATTTTGATTGACTCGTGTTTTACTTCTAGTCATTTGCAAATTGCCCATCTGATGTTATTGATTTCATGAATCATAAATGAAGGTCTCATTGCATTTATTAAAATTATTTAAGATTCAAGTTTATTACTAACGATTAACTATTTAGCATTGATTAAACAAATCCCAATGTTTTTACAGTTGTGTATTTTTCTTTATTTGGGGCAGGCTCCCCTATGTCCTGACCCCTGTCATACCCTAAAATTGGGGGGAGCTCTCCATAGGCACTGGATACGCATCCCCATGTACTGGAAACTTGAAACAATGGATGACCCTAAGGATTCCAGGGCTTAGAAAAATATTTATCTCATTGCAAGAGGGTAAAAGAAGTGAGATCAAAACAACATTTGGCGTTGACGGCTTGAGAAAGACTAACAGAAGCCGAAAGACTTCGGACCAAGGACCAAAAGAAACTTGGGAACTCCTCCAATATATGATGTGCCCTGTGGCTGATTTTCAAATTAATCTTGATTATCAGAAGAAAATATTAGAAAGCAAAGGAATGAGAGCCTTTATCGGGACAAGTGCTACAGCAGAATTCTAATATGTCATCCCCACTTTGCATCATGGCAGAGAAGGAAAACTCAGGATCGGAAGATTCTAATGATCAAAATACCAGGATGAAAGACCAATAAGTCCACTTCTTATCTAATAGTGGAGTCAATTTCTGTACCCTGGAAAGTATAGTATCTTGTATTTCCATGTTTACGAAAGAAATTATGAGTTCCTTAAAGCTTTTGGACTTTCTAGTCAAAAGAGAAGAACCTCATTTCTGCATCTTTGAAATTTTTACCATTCTGTGTAAAATTTTCATTTTATTAGCAAAATAAAATCATATTCTTTAGGAAGAACATGGGAAGGTAAACTCCCTAGGTGATAGAGACCTTAATGCCCCACCCCCAAGTAGAGTCTTCTGTTGATGCTGAGCTGAAATGTGTGACACAGCAGATTCAACTTGTAACCACTAGCTGATAAATGCCACTCACTAACAGCTTGAGTCCATGTGGTCACCATCTCTGCATACAATATAAGCAGCCTCGGTAATAAAATGGACTTTAACAAAAAAACAACATGGTCAAAAGTATGAAATAATATTTGGTTCATCTATTTACACATCAATTTTTATTAGCTTCAGTAGTGGAAAACTCAAGGACATCTTAATTTTGATACAACTTACAAATACAAATATCTTTCAAAGAAAATAAATATCAATGCAAAAGATAACAGATTTGTAGATAAATGTGCTTAGGGCTGTGCCTGGCTCTCTCTACTCAGTTGCGTATGCTTGTTGCTCTCTGCTGTGGGCTTTTGTAAATGAAGTTTTAAATCTGTTTGGATTTCTACTGTAATAGAGTGTGATTTGTAATGACGCCAGAGATGTGCCTCCATGCCACTGACTTTTGTTATAAAGTTATTTAAACTTTTCCTACTTTATGAAGCAATTTTTCCATTTTAGAATACAACCGAATACAAAAGCACAAGCATCTATTCATGCACTTTTTTCTGTGTATCAATTAAAGATGAAAATATGTGGTTTTTGTAGCCTGCCCTAAATATCTAGATCCTCTTTTACAAGAGCCAATCTATATAGCATCTGTTCAACTCCAAGTCCCCCAATAACCATGTTACAAGGGTATGATCCATTGTTTTCCAGGGACCATATAACAGCTTTGGCAGTGAACACAGGAGGAAGTTTTGATATCCACTAGGGAACAGAGGATTTTGTATGTGAAAAAATTCGAACAGATAAATTTACAATGGAAATCCCCTACAATGAACGAGTTTACTGCTGAAATTTAAAATGGCCTCGCAAAATTATTTATCAGAACTTTTGTTACTGGACATATCCCAAAGGGTGCCTCCATCCTCTGCCATACAAACAAGCATTTATTAGTAGTGCATATGGGTTTGTAAACTAGTGAGAGCAATGCAGACAAATTTTATTTCTAGCTCCGTAGTTCACTATGGCATTAATATAGGCAATAAGAATTTACTATATAGAGGGTAGATGACTTGAAAACACATTCTTAAAAATAGCCATAGTATTAATAATATAAGGCTTCCAAACAAAACATATTTATTCATATTCTAGCAGGTAGTATCTAAAGTACAATATGAATCCCGGAAAATACATTGGTTCAGTGCTTTCTTGTCAGTTGGAGGCTTTGGACTTCAAGATATTCTCCAATCTGGCTTTCCTGCATTTCTTTCATTAGAAGCCAAAAATAAAGGCTCCAGAGCCAAGAGCTTCCGATCCAAGTGTGGATGATATCCCAGAAGGGCTTTGGTGTATGGGGCATCTAGGAGGAAACCTGCAACTGCTTGGGTAGGATTACGTTTCAATCATACTGCAGGTATTGCTTTTACAAATAGACACTGAAGGAACTCGCATGCCCTGTTACAATTTTGCACATGGAGCTACTTGAAATAAAATGAAATTTCATTATATCCATTAATGATCAAAGAAAGGTCAATGGGACTCGTGAGTATAGTTGGTACAAATAGCAAAACCAAGGACTGCCTAGGGTGTCTCCAAAAAAGTAACAAAAATATAGGCTAACAAAAATGCAGGAAGATAATAAAAGGAAAAGATAGAAGGTTGACTGAAGGAGTTTTTAAGTTTGGGAAATGGGCATTAAGAGATTGATACTATAGTAAAATAGAGTAAGTATTAATGTGGAATGAAATCCCAGCATAGAGATATGCCACTGTGGTAGCTTGTAAGTTGTAACACATCACATAGATAATGATCTCAAGCCGGACAGGGCCCACGAGGCATGACACCAATGCCGCTGGCAATGTTATTACCAGGGTGAAGGAGAATGCTATCAATCAACCTGGGAACTTGCAACCAAAGCCAGCGTCTGGATTGGAAAAGCCTTTGATGCAGGTAATGCCTCATAAACCATCCTTGTCTTGGAATTGCTATCCTTGCTCCAAAATGATCATTGAGACTGGCAAAGTGATAACCACAATAAACACCTAATGATTGAAGCACTGGTGGTAGAGGCTTTGGAAATGTCATGCGTGATGAAAATATTCTTTTGGATAGTTTTAGGGACCAAAATCATCTCACAGACACTTTCCAAGGCTGTGGCTTATTTGCAATAGAACAAACTTGAGTTCTGTGAGCGGCCATTTAAAAAATAATGGTTATTTGCAAAGTTTGGCTAATTTTTTTGCCTCTTGACTTATCTGTTGCGGTGGGAACCAGATCAGAAATCGCTATTTGAACATTGTACCTCCTGTTACCCCTCATATTGACATGAGTGGTAATAAGATATTTTCATGGGTAATTTGCAGGGATGCCTATGCACTACAGATACACACCTTTATTCTTTTGCTTGAGGATTGTTGAGAATAGTGGTCCTCCTTGATGGGTGATGTGGTTGATAGTCTTTGTTACATGTTGCTTCAGTAGCTTGTGTGGTGGATCACCTTGATGCATGGTTTTCTCTTCATGATGCTTAGATGATAGCAGTGATGATGCTCCCAGTGCTTTGTTATGATATTTGTTATTTGCATGCCATTGGATCAACAGAATGATGCTTGCACCTTTCCTTACGATATTGCTCCTTGCATAATTCTATGGAAGTGCGGTCGTTGCATTGATATGATTGGTTATGGTTCTTGAGGAAGAGCGCTTTCCCACTTTTAGTGTCTATTGAATTTCTGTAATGATTGTTAAGGAAATAGACAAAGACTTTCAAGGAGCACTCATCTCCTTGACCACACTTCAGAGCGCCTAGGGTTTGTGATGAGGTATTCACATGGAGCTCTTTTGGATGAGGGCTCTAGTATTTTTCATGTCTATTGTACATTGATGATGATGTTCAGCAAGTTAGACAACCCTTTTGCTAGAGCGCTCACCTCTTGGCCCTATTTTGGAGCACCTTGGGGGGTTTGGTGATGGTTTATGGAGATATGAGTTTCTAATGGAACGTCCAAGTGATTAAGGTGTCTATTGTTTTTCTACATTCATATTTATTATTAATCAAATAGGCACCTAATCTAGCAGAGCGCTCACCACCTTGGCACATTTCTCAGCAACCAAGGGTTTCAAGACAACATTTTGGCATGGTTGATGGATCAAATAGTTTGGATGGAGTGCCCTGGGAATTTTTATGTCTATCATAGTCTTATGTTCACATCTGATGGGATAGACACCTCACTTTGATGAGCGCTCTACTATTCCTTGGATTTCCAGCACTTGGCTTAGCATATAGGGGGTTTTCAACTTGAACATGATGATAGATGATATGGCACTCCAGGTGAGGACGCCTTGGGATTTTATGTCTATCATGATCTTTTGATGATGCTTGATAGAATAGACACTTTTTTTGGTTGAGTGCCCTGTTTTATGATAGACTTCCAACACTTGCCACAATTTCCAAGTCATCTTTCAGCAATTGGAGGAGGACTGATGACATGGAAATTTGGGCAAGAAAGCCCTTGGTTTTCAAGTGTCTATTGAGGTCTTATGATGATGTTCTATTGAATAGACACTTGATTTCATGGAGAGTTTCACTTCCTCATGGTTTCTTAGAGATCTATGGATGGTTGGAGCCACACATACCACTTGGGGAGTTCACTATCTTGGGATTTGAGCATTTACTTGAGCGCTCCACTTGTTCATGCATTTATCCACTTGAGGGGGACGATTTGCACATGTTCCTATGCCACTTGTTGAAGATGTCCACATATTGACTAGATCTACTACCTTGAGATCATGCACACGTGCCACATGGAGCATCTATTTACATGGAGTGACTTGGTCTTTGATACTGTTATCCATCAAAGTTGCACTAGGATGGACTTCCAGCGAGCCGCCAAAGATTGAACATTAATGTTCAAAATTCAAAGTTTAGAAGTTCAGCTGGTCATTAAGACCAACTTTTTTCACGTTTCCATAAAAATTGTAATAAGAGATGTTGCATGAAGAACTTGTAAAAGGTCTTAGCCACCTTAGTCCTAAGCATGAGTTGTACTCTGGAGTGTTTTTTCACTTATTAATTATATTTTTCCGTTTTCAGGCAATTTATAATTTATGAGTTTTTCACTCAATCCCTTCAGAGCCAAAGTATATGCCCATGGTTAGGCCTGAGCATGGATTTAAGCCTAGTGTCTAATGTATATTACCATGCTAAACATACTCCTAGAGTCTTATGGAAATGTGCTAAGTCCCCCTTAGGTTTATTTAATTTTTTTAGTTAATTAAAAATTCGTCAGAATTCGGCAATTTTTAATTAAAAAATAAAGATGTATTAAAAAAATGGTACCAGGGGACTTAATATGCCTTGGGGGTGCTCATTTTTGGACCTGGAGCACCCATATTATCTAAGTACCCACTTAGTTGAGCAAAAATAGTGATTTTAATCACTTAAAAATCATTTTTGTTCAAAAAACCCAAAGAAATCCAAATAAAATCAAGAAAATCAGCGAAGGGCAAAAATCAAGAAAACATGTTGGAGACAAATAAAGCCTCAAAAGGCTATGTGGAAATACAAGGATGATTTCTATTGGATAAAGGAACAAAGTGGGGCATGTGTGAGTTGTTATTTAGCATGTGCAAAAAAGGAAGTGCGCCCTCCTTGAGAGAGGTGGCGCACCCACATGTGAGCTCACCCATGATTGGATAGGTGGGAGATTCGTGGGAGGTGGCAGCCTTTGCTTCCACACTTGGCTCTCTTTCTCTTCCAAGTGGTGCACCCTCCCTCTACACTTGGTGCACCCTCCTCCATTGGGAACTTCACCCTTTGGCTATATATTGAAGCACTCATCCCATTGCTAAAGTTAGTTGGAGCTTGGGACTTATGCTATTGTAACAGTGATTCATCTGTCATACTTGGAATAAAAAGGCTTTGGAGGCTAACTTGGTGTGGATCTATGTGTGGTTTCTCATTGTCAAGTGCATTGTTATGAGGTGATATTATTCCATTTATTTGCTTATTGTAATTTGTTCAAGTTTGGCCTTTGTAAGGAGTACTATTACTCACAAGGAATAAGATTGTAGATCTTGTTTGATTTTCATTTCCTATTTGTTATCTATCTTAGAAACCTAAATGTGCATTTTATGTTTTGTTTAGCTAATGTGTCATTTGAGCTTCTTTGTAGGTAACACCAAGATCTAACAGGTCGCTTGCAAGTTTTGTGGACTTTAGAGACCTCATTTGGAGGATTGGATGAGCTTGATTGCTCTTACTTTCTCTCCAAAAGTTTGAAGGACGATAGCCCCTCTTTCTATGCTAAAAGAGACTCCATTCTTGCCCAAGTATTCCAAGGGTTTAAGGAAAACTTTTCTTCTCACCTCCTCCTCAAATTAAAGTTACAAATTTCTGTTATTTCATTCTTATTTGCAAAGAAAGATTTCAATTCATAGAAGTACTAAAAGCTATCTTCCTTTTGCAACTAAAAACAAGTAGATTAGATCTCTTTTCTATCTTGCAAAGTGTTATCTTAGTCCCTCTTTTTCGCTGAAAATCTAAAGGCTAAAGATAGGTGTTTCCTAAATAGTTTAAATTCAATATTTGAGCAAAAGCTTACTGTTTATATTTCTGTTTTAGGACAACAAAGAAGAAGAGTAAGAAAAGACTTTTTTTTTAGTTAGTTTAAATTCAGAAATTCACTAGTTTATCATAGGATTGTACTTAAAAAAAATTTCAGTTTTACAAACTAATAACCCAAAGCACTCTTAAAGTGTCTTTGGCCATATTTGCATCTTGTTTGTTCGCTGATTTTGTGTAGGTTGGTGCAGGAACAAAAGGAAATTCTACCGAAAATCCAAGGACTTGAAGTTTCTAAGACCCCCAAAGTGGCCTTATTTTGTTAAACATTGTAAAAGTGATTTTTTTCAATTTTATGATCCATATATAAGGGTCCAATCTCACTTGAAGTGATCTAAAAAACTCTTAAAAGAGCACTTGTAACTGTGGTAATAAAATCAGTGAGCCAAGGGAGGCTTCACTTTGTTTTTCCCTCGGGGGGGGTGTGTGTTGTGCTTCAGGATCTTCCTCTTGATTGGTTTCTCGTCTTTCTTTTGTTTTAAGCATTTCAACAAGTTCATTTTCAGTTCTAAATTTAAAATCAAAATACAACTTAGTTAGATTTTCCTTTCTGCAAAATCAAATAATCTTTAAATTGCTAGTTAGTTTTATTTCTTGCAATTTCAAAGTTGGCAAATAAACCATCCCCTCAGCTCTTCGCAAGAGGCCTGGTCAGTGCAGATTAGTAATTAGTATAACATTTCAATTTCAGTATTTTATTTTCAGTTTAAAATAAACATTTCCCCTCAGCTCTCAGTGCGGTTCCTGACCCTTCCAATTGCGAGCTAGTCTCGATCTGCTGGGAGTAAGTTCATACACGCTGAGCTGGTCAATGATGATAGATTAATTAGGACAATCTCTGAGTGGTATTATTCGTCTAAAACCTCTACCCTGGGTGGAGTGTGTCAAGTCAAGGGATAACTCGCCTCGTTGGACCTGCGGCACACCCAGTCAGCAAATTTTAGATTGGTGAATGATACATAAGGAGGCCAAACAATCTCATTAACTCAACATCAATTTATCCTAATAAAACACATGAACTACATTGCCCACGATTACCTTTAAGGCACTGGTCTCATATTTACACTCAGCAAAGCCATATGCTTCACTTTACACTTCGGTTATTTATTGTTGAAATAATGTAACTGCAAAGAGTATTCTTATTATTATTGATATATTATTCATAGGATCAATCCCCATTGTGGATTGATCATGTCGGTTATTGTAATAGGACCAAATCCCCTTTTGTGGATTGGTCAAAAGACAATTGTAATAGGCAGAATAAGAAGTCAGCTCCAGCAGTTATTTTTTTTTTACGAAAACGGATAATGGTATATTAATATAAAGGCAGTGGTTGAGCCATTGGTTCTAATACATCTTTGAGTACAACTATACTTAGTCGAGTACCTTTCTGGAGGTTCATATGGCCTTCCAGTGAGGGATTTTTTACAACTTTATTTACAGCCATGGCTTCTATACAAAATGCCAATTTTGTTGGATTGTTGTCTTCATCGAAATTCTGGCTGGAGGCTGAGTTATTTCTCTGGCTGTTGGTTCCAGTCACTGTTCAGCTTGGCCATTTTATCTTCAAGCTAGGCTATTCTTTCTTCAAATTCCTTCTTAGGGCTCTTCAGCTCCTTATGTAATTTGCCAAGCTCTTCGGTAATTCCGAATTTGAGGGTGTTGAGATCCCCTTCTAGCTGCTCCATTCGCCTTCCTGCCTCTTCATCCAAGTTTTGGAGAAAGTCGAGCTGGTAATTCAGCATCTGCTTCAGCTTTTCCAACGCTTGATCCATCGCATTCAGCCTCTCTTCTGTGGTCGGCTTCGCTCCCGAGCTGGTCGCCATCCTCTCCTCTTGTGTTTCCTTTCCTCTCTGTTCATTGACTCGCGCCCTCTGCGTTCTGCTCCTCTCTTCTTTTGGCTTGGTTGTTGTTGTATGAACTCGATGGGGAGGGGTTCCCCATTTCTTATGGTGATGCCTCTGTCCTCTGCGCGAATCTAAGGCTTGATTTCCCTGGTCAGAATGGTATGGGTTGTCTGCTACTTGGATCCCCTCCTTATCCGATTTACCTGCCTCATGGGGATTGCGATGTCCCTTTTGTCCCCCTTTCTTGTCCTTTAGTGCCAGCGCTGATGTTGTTTGGTTGTTGTCCCATCCCCTTCTGTTTTCATTTCCAACACATGCCTTTGCAAATCCGTGGTCTCTTTTCCTTGACTCATGGGACATCTGCTCTGATCATGGTTCCATTTAGGTGCATGACCCTAGCTTCGAGGCAGACTCCATTATTTGCCTCATTGTCTGCTCTCCCATTTAACTTCCGCAGAACGTGATAAATTTTGAACTTCCGAAGTTTTCTCAGGAGAAGGTGTATCTTGTCCAACAGATTATTCAGTTTTGCGTTTTGAAGAGAGGAGTGGTGGATCAAAGCTTTAATTACTACCCTGGAGTCCCTGACTATTACCAGCTCTTGAATGTTACTGTTGATTGCTTGGTTAAGTCCTTGCCATAGTGCTAGGGCTTCGACTCTGTTATTGGTTTCAGTTCCTAGTCCCCAAGCGAATCTCAGGAGAGTTGTGCCGTTTGGACTTTCAATTACCCCCCCCTCCTCCTGCCAGGCCTGGGTTTCCTTTAGAGGCTCCATCAAAGAACAGAATGTGGTTTTGCTCCTTTGCTTTCCAATTATCAAATTCTTGTTCGTTTTCTCTGAGTTCCCAGGGGACCTTATCCTTGGGAGGGGAATTGTCCTTATCGATGCTTTGGATCTTAAACTGGGTCAGCCATTGTTCATTTTCCTCCCCTGGTACTCTAGATCGCTTGAATTGATTGTGGTAAGGGGCACTTTCCCCCATGAAGGCTTGAATTTTGGTTGCTACTTGTCCAAGGGTTCTTTTGCTTTCTCTGAAGAGTCTGTTATTTCTTTCCAGCCATAAACCCCATAGAGTAAACTTGGGAAGGATTTTCCATAGAGCAAAGGTCTGGCTGCTTTTTTTGTATGAAACGGGAAGTTGGAGGCCCAGTCTTGGAGTAGGTTACTTGTATCAGCAGGGATAGCTACTCCACTTTGCAATCCCATTGCTCTTCTCCAGACTTCCTTGGAGAATTCACAATTAATGAGGAGATGGTCTATTGTTTCTTCTGACTTACTGCAGAGTGGGCACCTATAGGGGCCTTCCCAGCCCCTTTTCCTGAGATTTTCTCCCGTTAGGATACTTTTGTGAGCCAGTGTCTAGACGAACATGTCTATTTTAGGGACGATTTTGGAGCTCCAAATCGCTTTTTAGATTCCTGGATTAGGAGGGGCGTCTGGGATGGATTTTAAAAGGTGGTATCCTACTGCAGTCGTATAGGCTCCTGTATTCGTTCCCCAGCCTCGTTTGTCTTTTCCCCTTTTCTTTAATGGGGCTTTTCCTTGTAGGCAGAGCTTCAGTTCTTCCCATTCCTCTGCCAGACCGTGCGGGAGGTTGTCTATTTCCCAGCGCTGCCACATTCCATTCGGGTCTTTCCCCCAGGTGGAGATGTCCCAAAGAGAAGATAGTCTTTGAGTTTCCATCCAAATTATGAGTCGTGTCAAGTCCTGCCTCGATTCAATAGGGGTGTCTCCCATGATTGAGTCCTGCCAGATTTTGGTTTTTTTCCCATTCTTCTGCACCCAAGTAAGATTAGCTTTGAAATGTGGCATTGACTTTTGACAGAGGGCAAAGATAGTGGAACCTCTTTTCTCCAAACTTGGGCGATCTAAACATCTTTCCCTTGGCCCCTTGAAGTACTTTTTCCAGAGTGCTTTTTTGCTCCATGTTGGCTTCCCTGTTATTAGATTCCAGAGTATCTTTGCCCCAAGTGCCAGATTTTGCATCCGCACATTTTTAAAGTTGAGTCCCCCTTCCAGGATAGGTCTAGATATTTTCTCCCAGCTTATGAGGTGAAGCTTCCGTCCTGTTTGTTTACCCCCTTCCCATAGGAACCTTCTTTCCATTGTTTCAATTTTCTGAATGATGGAATTAGGGGCTAGGAGCAGAGAGCTCTGGTAAATTGGGATGCTAGCCAAAACTGCCTTGATGAGAACCACTTTTCCTGCTAGAGTTAACCATTGCGCTCCTCAGGATGAAATCTTGTTCTTAATTTTTTCAATTAGCATATTCCAATGGGAGACTCTTGAGGCAACTTTAAAGATCGAAACTCCAAGATATTTGAAGGCCTCCCATTTGGTACTCCCTTCAATTTCCAGAGTCTTGGCGATTCCCAACATTTCTTTTGGCGTTACATTCCATCCATAGATTTTGCTTTTGATGTAGCTTCTAACACTGCCTGAGATTTCAGTGAACGTTTCCAATTCAGCCTTGAATTTTCTTGCTATTTGCTGGCTCGCTCCTCCCAAGAGCAGGGTGTCATCCGCGAACTGGGCATGGTTTATGTCCTTTACTCCTGGCGCTATTCTTAGTCCATGCAGGTTGTTGTGGTTCTGGGAGTGCTCCAATTGAAAGCTTAAAACCGAGGCCTGAATTGCATAAAGGAGGGGAGAGAGGGGGCAACCTTGCCTCAGCCCCCTGGTTCCCTGAAAGAACTTTGTGACCTTTCCATTCACAAGAGGGGCTATCCATGGATGGCCAATACAAGCCTGGATCCAGCTTACAAAGTTTGGGGAGAATCCAAATTGTTCCATTACCTTGAATAAAAAACTATGTCTAACTCTATCAAATGCATTTGCTAGGTCCAATTTGATTATCATACCTTTATCCTTTCGCCGGATGCTTGAATGAAGGGCCTCTTGAACAAGGATTATATTGTCAGCTATGTGCCTGCCTTTGATGAACCCTCCTTGGTTCTCTGGGATAATTTGGGGTAGAATTTCTTTGATTTTGTTGGTTGTGACCTTTGTAAGGATTTTGTAGTTGGTGTTGCAGAGGGAGATCGGCCAGAATTTGCTGAAGTTGGCTGCTCCTTTTTCTTTTGGGATCAACGCTAGAAAGGAAGAGTTTGTTCCCCCTCCCAATTTGCTGCTTAATTGGGACTTCCGGACCATCTTTGTTAGGTCTGATTATATTGTGTCCCAGGAGTGCTGATAGAATTGAGCTGTGAATCCATCCGGTCCTGGGGCCTTGTCCGAGTTCATCCGATCCAGTGCCTCCTTTATTTCTTGTTGCGAGACTTCTTTGGTTAGCCTAATGTTAATATCTTCCTCTATGAGCTTTGGGATGAGACAGAGCGGGTAATTCTTGGGGTCTATCTCGGTCCTTTGCGGCTCTGTGTAGAGGGTCTTGAAGGTTGCCACTGCTTCTTCTTTTATTCGTTCTGGGTCAGTGATTGTTTGATTTTGGCTTTGTATTTCTGTTACATTTTTAAAGTGCTTTCTGGCTTCAGCTTGCTTGTGAAAGAAGCTTGTGTTTTTGTCCCCAGCTTCCAACCAAAGACTTCTGTTCTGGACTTCTGTCTCCAATAGCTCTCTTCGTCCCTATAGGCTTTTGTGCCAATGTCGTTGCAGAGAGTCTTCTTTTTGAAGGCATTCTTGGGTGACTTCTTTATTTTCCATTTCTAGTTGGTGTGTTTCTAATTGCTTTTGAATTTCTTGTCGAGCTTTGGCTGGGCTTGGCTGTCCTTTTGCCCACGCTTTGAGGGTTGTCTTTAATCTTCTTAGCTTTTCTTCCCACACATAGAAGGCTGAGCCTTTTACTTTGCCATTCCATACTGTGGTCACTAATTTCTGGAAGCCTGAGAATTGTCGCTTAAAATTTCTAGGAGGATTGGTTTGTGGTCTGAGACACTATGGGGAAGGATTGCTGAGGTGGTATTGAGGCCTAACAGCAGGTAGGAACTTTGTACTAGGAATTTGTCCAATCTGGCGGCTATATGCCCCGGACCTACCCTTTTGTTTGACCACATGTATCTTCCTTTGGTAGGCTTGACGTCTTCAAGATCCCAGTCTGACATTAGATCTTCCACCCACTCTCTTGCTGGGTCTCTCACTATAGAACCTCCTTTCTTTTCCCCTTGAGCTAGGGTCACATTAAGGTCCCCCCCTAGGATGATATTATCTAAATCATTATGCTGTAAATAATCTTTCAGCGTCTCCCAACACTGCTGCTTTTCCAATAAAATTTGCGGAACATAAATATTAAAAAGGCTTACTAGTCTGTCTGTGGCTTTGTGTAGGAGTTTGGTGTGGATCCAGTGCGTGGTCGAATCTGCACTTATCAGTTCGAATTTGTTTGTGTTCCACACGGTGCCTAACCATCCTGAGGCTCCTCTTGCATTTTCTGCGGTTCCTTGGCTATTTCTCCAAACAGCCTGCATTGTTTTGAGCAGCGCTTGGCTATCCATTTTGGTCTCTTGAAGTAGTATTACATCTGTTTTCGAGGTTCTTATGATGTCCTTTAGTGCTTCTTCCTTTTTTTTGCTTCCGAAACCTCTACAGTTCCAGGAGGTTATTTTCATTAGTGTCGTTGGGGGGAGGATTGGCCTCCTTGGGGGGCCTTGGAGTGCTTCCTTGTTTGCCTTACACTTATCAGCTGCCTGATTGTTGGTTGTGATCCTTTTAGGACATCTCTGTAGGTTTCTTTATCTCTTTCTTCTTTTTTAGATTTTCTGCCTCTCCCTGTTTTCTTTGGTGTGGCTCTAATATTTGTGGGATCTTCCTCCTCACTTTCTGATGATACTTCCCCTTCCTCTATTCCAGGGCTTGCTTCCTTTATTGGGGAGGAGATTCGTTGTTCTTCTTCTTCTGTCGATCCTTGGTTCCCTTCGACTTCCTGGATTTGGTTGCCATTTGTTTCTTGCGTTTGGATCTCTTCCTACCCATTCTCTTCTCCTTTTCCTTCTGGTTCATCTTGAACTAGTATCCTGAATGAGTTTTCTTATCCTTTGTCGTCCTTATTGTCTCGATCTTTGCTTTTGGTCGGGTTTCCTCTTTCCGTTCTTGGGCCTTTAGATTTGAATCTGGTTCGTCCTCTTCTTGGTTGTTGCCAACCTTCTTCTCCTGCTTTTTCCGCTGCTTGAGCTTTAGGGCAGTTTCTCATGAAATGGATGTATTCATGACATCCCCTACACTTGAACGGAAGCTGCTCATAATCCAGTTTCTGATAGTGGAACCAGTTTCCTACTTTTAGCTTTAAAGCTTCTGGCAGGCCTACCTCTAGATCTACTTCCACACAGATTCGTGCGCAGGAGTATTGATCCTTCGGATCCGCTCTGTCTATGTAATGGCCCAACTCGTTGCCTATCGCCTGAAGTGAGGTGGGATTCCAGCAGTGGATTGGTAGGTTCGGCAATCTGACCCAAACTGGTACATCTTTGGGGACTTCTGAGGCTGGATCGAAGCTTGGTGTCCAGCGATTTAGACATAGCCCTTGGGTGCCCATGAAATACGGGTCGTTCCTAAAAATGAGATCTCTATCCTCCTGGGAAATAAACTCAAAGATAAAAAAAACCCTTCCGACTGCGTAGCAGGTTACACTATTCTTTATCAGTGGTCGCCAATTTCTTTGTATCCAGTTGTCCATGGATCGGGCTGAGGGCCAGAGTCCCATGAATTGCCCTACCAGTCCTCGCTTTGAAAGGGATAGCGCGACCTTCATAGGCTGATCCGGTGGGAGTTCGACCTCAGGAATTGAATCGAGTTTCTTTACGAAGCTTGGAGGGGCGTTAGTCTGGTGCTTCTTTCCGCAAGCTTCAATGAGTTTGCGGAATGCGGTGGTAGGAGAGGGGGGGGGGGGGGGGGGGGGGGGGGCTGGAGGCCCCCCTCCTCCCTGAGCGGCCATGGCGCCGCTGTAGCGTGAGCAGGAGGCTCTAGGGTTTCAACGCGCATCCAACCATCGGGTCGGCCCCAGCAGTTATTAAAGAGACCCAGAAATATAATAAAGGTGGGTTTACCCACCTAGTTTGAGAAGTCGGCCCTGCCAGTGAAGAGACACTTCACACGTGCCAGACTTGTATAAATAAAGGAGGCTAGCACCTCACTTAGACACAACTCACATGCTCAGTTTGAGGGACAAGTTATGATCTGTTACCGGCAAAGGAGAGAGAGAGAGGCGCATATCTAGGAGAGGACTTTCTGTATTAACATAAGAGATCTCTTGGCATTGTATTGGCTATCTATATTAAGGAAGTTTTGTTGGGTTTTCTTCCCCTAAAGGGTTTCCCAGGATAAATGTTGTGTCTCTTGTGATTGTGTATTTCTCAGTGATTTTGGATTATGCTATTGTTATCTAATGAAATGCAAACATCTATAATAATGACTTAAACATTAACATGGTATCAGAGCCAAGCTGAAGGAAGCATCTTTGGCAAGAGAAAAACGTCACTGTTGTTGTACCTGCAAATTAGGGTTTTTCAAAAGTGAAGCTTTTCAGCCCTAAAACTATCTAGAAAGTTGTGCCCTCCCCTAAGGATCAATTTGGCATCACCAGCACACCTTTTCAGTGGTTGGATCTCCCGGAAAGTGAAACCCTAGTTTCACAAAGTACCAGAAGTACCAGAAAACCAGTACCAAAGTACCAGAGGTACCAGAAGCACCAGCCCAGAAATCCGCAGATCAGATTTGAAGGAGCAAAAGTTGGATTTTCTCAGATCCAAACACACCAGGCAGCTCGCCTCAGCCAAGCGCATCCCCTGGTAAGTTCAGTTTTTTATTTTGAGCACTTTCATTTTCGGTCATTTTCCTAGCTCCAGGTAAAAATGTCTGCAAGCATTAAGCTTGTTGACAAGTTAGAAGGAGTGGAAAACTTTCGTGCCTGGAAGTATAGGATTGGCCTCATTCTTGAAGAGAATGACCTAGCAAGATTAGTCAAAGACGAAGTACCGGAACCCGACGATGCCGCAGAAAAGGCAAAGCATCAAAAGGACACAATAAGGGCCAAAAGAATCATTGTTGATTCAATTAAAGACCACCTGATTCCTTATGTGTCATCTAAGAAGACTCCGAAAGAGATCTTTGATGTCTTGACCAGACTATATGAAGGAAAGAACATAAACCGGAAGATGAATCTTAGAACTCAACTGAAGAATACAAGGATGCAGAAAGGAGAAATGATTCAGGAATACTTCTCCAGAATCTCAGAATTCAAAGAACAGCTAGAAGCTA
>SNQJ01S0000834.1:280050-297276 GCA_010110895.2 Picea sitchensis | reverse complement strand
GTTTCATTGGGAACTCCTTCAAGGAGAAGGGTCACTTGAAGCTCTCACATACTCCATTTCTCTAACCCTATTGCTCCTCTTCTATTATTGTTGTTCACTCATTCCATTTTCAGCTAGCATATGATTGTTTAAGTAGGTCAAATCAATCAAATATAATCTCTTTTTCTTGTGGAAAGTTCTTGCCCTAAAAAGGCAAGGGTTTTCCTTAACTTCTTTTTGGTTGTGTGTAGCCATTCTAGCAAGCAAAGCTTGCTGATTTTGCAGGTATATCAGATCTGGTTGAGAGCTTTTGGCTGCCCAAAAGAGAGGCACACAACACTCGAAGACCCTTTTGGGGATTTGGTAGCTATATCTCAACTCCCCCTTTTCATTTTGTAGCATTCTTGTACTATTTTTCTCCTTTTTTGCTTGTTTGTTGAAGCTCATAGTGTAGGAGGAGAAGTGGTACGGCCTCCTCCCATTTGTGAGCTTTGGGATAGGTAGGACGTGGGTTAGATCTAAGTTTTCTTCTTTTTTTGAGCCTTTCTTAGCTTGGCCGTGAGGTTTTGGAGGTGAGGGCACCTCCCCAACCTAGGCCGTGGGGTTTTCTTGCTTGTTTAGTAGCTTGGATTGTAGCTTAGTTTATCTCTCTTGATCTTCTTTCATGGTTTGCCCTAATTGCTAAAATCTTAAAGAACTTAACCTAATTAAGCAAATCTAATATAATCACCTACCTAGTTGGGAGAGGAATACCCCAAATAGGTAAGGCTAAGTGTTGATACTTGATGATATGATGTGATATGATCTATGGTTTAATATGTTTTAAATGCTTATGTTCTAGACCTATATCATTGTCTTAAGCCTATTGGGCAACACACTCAAATACTCTAACTAGATCTTGCTTAGTTTCAATTCAAGCTTGTTATCCTTTAGTATGCACATAGTTTAGATCTTAATGCTTCAAATCTCTAAAGTGCTTAACAAGTAATTGGTTCATTGGTTTATTGCTTATATCTATTGGAAGCCATTTATTTGGGCTTGAATGTTGGATGGTTAAGTAGGCAAACATTTTAAATTCTCTTTTATCTCTTAAAGGCAAGTTGTTCTTGCCCTAGATCTCTTGTTTCATAGCAAGCTCTTGTTGTGCATGTGATAATCTTTATTTTTCGGCCATCTCTTTATTTGCTTTACATGTGTTGATATACTCAATTGTTTAAGCTTAAGACAACACACTAATAAAGCTAATAACAGTTTCCGCCATATCACTAAATTGCAACTAAAAAGTGCTTTAAAATCTTCTAAACACTCTAATAACCACCTAAAAGTCTACCTAGTCAACTTATATACTTAATAGACTACTTTAGGGTACCTTAGACCACCATCTTCACCATCTAAAACGAGGCTTGAGGAAAACAACAAAGGGTAGTGGCAGGGGACTGCCCCTTGGTGCACCAGGTGTGTGTCCTCTCCGGGAAGTACTATTGTTTTGGGTTGACTGGTTCTGCTAGGGTTCGCCTCGTTGCCATACTATCTTGAGCGTCCAGCAGTTATTTGGCAATAGGAGGAGGAGGCTTCGGTGAAAGCTAATTAAAACTTTGATAAATCTTAAAAAAGCCTAATAATTAAACCCTGGACCAAACCTAATAGAAAACTTGGGGGTTTAATAATTAAGAGTGTAGGTCATCTATGATAATCTTAACAACACTGGTGCTAAGCCTTCTAAATCTTGTTAAATTGTTGTTGATATTGCTCATGATGATGTATTGATGATGATCTCACAATTGTGATGAATTGTTGATATGATGCTTTAATGTTTTGATATCTTGCACAAACACAAGTAGATGATTGGTTAGCTTTTTGTGTAATCTATCATTCTTTGAATTGTTAATCTTGTAAGTAATTGTATATGGTATTCTTTCATTGGTTTAATTTATTCTTTTGTAAACTTGTAAGAAACTTGTAATCTTTTGTAAAGAACCACCCTTGAACATAGTTGACCCCTTGCCCAATCTTTAGGCACTAGTCTTAGTTGACCTAGGGAAAAGGTTTGTTTTTCATGTTAACCCTTGCATCTTGCATGGTTGCCTTAGCATCTTCGGATTAGAATCCCCTCTAACCTTAACAAATTAAAATTAACTCCTAGAACCTAACAATAACACATCTAGTAACTAAGGTCTACCCCCTTTGGCTTCCCTAGGAGTAAGCCTAGACGGAAGAGGTTCCGGTCAAAGTGACAGCGTGGGTTGTGAAACTAGGCATTGTGCCTCCAAGGACACACTAAGTGAGTCGGACTTAGCTCACGTTTGCAAGTGTGTATAAGGACGGCAACAGGGCCAAGAGTGAGGTTTTCAATCGGTTTTAGGAGTTTAAGGCTCTCGTGGAAAATCAAATAGACAAGATGATCAAATTTCTAAGGTCAGATAATGGGGGTGAGTACACCTCAAATGAATTCAACGATTTCTGCAGGGAAGCGGGGATAAAGAGGGAGCTGACAGTACATTACAACCCACAACAAAACGGGGTTGCTGAAAGGAAGAATTGGTCCATCGTTGGAGATGCCAAGGCAATGATTCATGACCAGGATCTGCCCATGCTCCTTTGGGCAGAGACATGCAATACGATAGTGTATGTGCAAAATAGGAGTCCTCATAAAGTCTTGGAGGACAAGACTCCAGAAGAAGCCTTCTTTGGAGTAAAGTCGAAGATTGGTCATTTCCGCATTTTCAATTGTCCACTGTATATCCATGTACTAGTAGAGAAGAGGACAAAGTTGGAGCCCTCAGGGGAGATGGGATTATTTATTGCCTATAGTGAGACCTCGAAGGCATATAGGATATGGATTCCAGCGCAGAGGAAGATCGTGGTGAGCCAAGATGTCAGTTTTGAGGAGGGCTTGGCATACCGGAAGTCTCATGAGCCTATTCCAATAACAAAAAACAAGACGTAGGAGGCTCTTAAGGATGAGCAACGCTCATCGTATTTCCAATTCAGGAAGTCATACTTCAGGTCAGGAGGAGTTGGAGGCTCCTTCCAATTCCATCAAGAGGAAGCCTCAATGGATAGAGCAGACATTGAGGGACGCTCAAGAGCATGTGGAGGCTCCTAAGAGTACATTCAGGGAGAGTAGACCGCCCAAGAGATGTTTCAGTTACATGGCTCTCATGAGTAGCATCATTGATTTTGAGCCTACCAATGTTGAGGAGGCATCAGACCGACAATTTTGAGGGATGCCATGATGGAGGAGTATCACTCCATTATGAAGAATAATCTGTGGGACATAGTTTCAAGACGAGAAGGAAAATCGATGGTTGGCTCCCAGTGGATCTTTAAGATCAAGCATGTTGTAGATGGAAACATAGAGAAGTACAAAGTGAGGTTTGTGGCAAAAGGGTTTTACCAGAGAGAGGGAGTTGACTACGAGGAGACGTTTGCTCTAGTCGCCAAGTATACTTCCATCCAAGTTGTCATATCAATTGCTTCAGTTTTGGGGAGGCAGATACATCAAATGGATGTGAAGACGACACTCCTAATGGAGTTATTGAGGAGGAGGTATACATTGAGCAGCCTCAGGGCTTTGAGATCTGTTGACCACTTATTTCGACTAGGGGGTCAACGTCATGTACCATGAAGATATGTACCTAGTGGTACAACCAATTTGAAGACTTTTGGCTCAGCAGGGCAAATTTTGCCCCCGACACACTTTTCTATGTAGTCAGAATGTTCGCTCCCCTGCATGGGATAATATTGTAATATGCTACCATGAGTCAATTTTTGTCTAGTTACCTAGGACTTTATCATTAGGGAAGTTCTTTCATCGAGTGTTTTTTTTCCTCGGGTAATTAATCTTGCTTAACTGCAATTTTTAATTATCCTTGAGTTTTTCACTCACATAAATCCTCCAAAGTGGTGAAAGGTGTTCTAATGATCGAGCCCTATGGATGACTAAGGTTTGAAAGTGTTGTAAATGACCATGCTAGACATCTCCTAGAGTCTTGTGAAATTCCGTTAAGTTTTGATAGGATCTTCTATTAAATTTATCGCAAACTGAAAATTTTTAATTATTTTTTATGTAAACTGTAAAAAAGTGGTCCTTAGGGATTTTGTATAGGGGTATGAGTACTCAAATTAAATGGTTTATGACCCCCTATACCTTTGGACCAAGTCTCAGCTCATTTGGACAAGTTTTTTTAGGTCATTGTCCATGAGGAGTCCAGGTCAGTGAAAAATCAGCAAATAATTGGCTAAATTAGAAAAGCCAAATTTTATAAAAGTGACTAAAGTCATGGGAGAGAGTGGAAAAAGGATTCCTAATGTATTTCCTAAGTTGGGAAAGTGATTTTCCACTTAGAAGAACCCCCATACTAAGCCAACAACCTCAACTGGTCATTTCCTAAGAAGAGGGGCGCCCCCTTGCTCATGAACACATGAGAAATAAAAAATAAAGCAAGAGGGGGGCCAAAACCCAAAGTGTACCCCCCCTTTGACCCTAACTATATGTTTGGTGATTGGGAAAGGTGTTTTCCCCCTTCCCCACTCACCCCTCATGCCTCACCCATTCACTAAACCCTAAAAGTGTGCCCCCCTTGAGGAGACCTCCCTCCCTTGAATGTGTGACACTTGGAGCCCATCCAGGAGGGGTCTTCCCTCTCCCTCAACTATAAAAGAATGCCTCCCCTCCTCATTTCTTCATCAATTCTTAGAGCAAGTCTACTATGCCAAAATTTCTCTCATTCTTCTCCCTCTCTCTTCCATTCTCTCATTGTAAATCTTGCTACAAGAATTTGTAGCAACATTTTGGAATAATAAAGGAAGCTTTGGAGGATCTATTGTGTGCATTGGGAGTCTTCTTGGAGCTCTTCATGGTGTTCTTGTGAGGTCATATTGTACATTTTATTTCTTGTATTTACTTTGCATTCACTAGTTTAACTTGGAGACCCAAACAAAGTATTTTGCTTGGGAATTATTAGTAGTAGTATTACTATTAGTTTTGTGGTAGTTTCTTTCAAGTCAAGCAAAGTATTTTGCAAGCTTTTTAGATGCTCTCACCTCCTTGTGTCTTGTGTAACAAAAAATATCCTTGATTGCAGGTCATTAGAGGATTGGAGGAGTGATTTTCAGAGTGGGAAACTCACTCATTCAATCAACCAAAGTTTCCATTATTTTCCTCTTGTATCCAACATTTTCTTCTCATTTATAAGCATTCTTTAGCTCTAGAATAGTCATTAAAAACTCACTTTTATATTTAGATTTCTCTATTTAAATTTTTGTTTCATTGTGCTAACATAAATTAACAAGATTCTTGGTGTTTGTAGCATTTTCTAGCAAACATAGTTTGCTGATTTTTATGCAGATTTTCAACAAAATCAAGGGGAGTGCTACTTGTTTTGGTCCCCAAACACTCAAAGAAGTTTCCTAAAGCTTGGGTGTCAAAACCCCCTTCATTCCTATTTTTCTAAAGTATTGTAAGCAACCCAAGAGAGTCTTTTGGGCTTGCCTTCTCTCAAATAAATATAAAAATCTGATATTGTAATTAGTTAGAAAATATTGCCCACACCTTGCAAAGAGATTGGCCTAAGCCATCCTTGCAAAATCATGAAGGCTAGGTTTAAATTTATTTTCTTGCATTTCTTTTATTAGACCCACCTTGGCCAAAACGGTAGGCTTGTCCTCCACTTGTGCCATTGTTGTGGGGTTGACTTTCTTTAATTTTCCAAGTCATTTAAATTCTTTTGCTATACCCACCTTGGCCAAAACGGTAGGCTTGTCCTCCAGTTGTGCCATTGTTGTGGGGTTGCTCTTTAATTTTCCAAGTCATTTGAGTTATTTATTTTGCCCACACCTTGCAAAGAGATTGGCTTAAGCCATCCTTGCAATATCGTGAAGGCTTGTCTAATTGTTTAATTCATTGCAAAGTAATCATACTTGTGCTTCACCTCTGTCCCATATTCCCTCCCCTCACCAATTAGTGGATCTTGGGTAACTAAGAAAGGGCAAAGGATTAGAGAGTAGTTTAATTAGGCATCCAATTGTTATTGTTTCCACCACCAAAAAGTGGTGACTTGGGAGGCTATAGGGGGTTGAAGTTGGGGACGGCTTCGTGGCACTAAGTGTCCTCCTTGCTTGAGCACCCAAGCATTCCAGATTTGACCTATGGAGCTAGGGAAGGACCTTGTTTGTCCTTCTTCTTGAGCACCCATCAATTCCTTTTGGTTGAGGGGATAACAATTTGGGGTAGACACATAGTCTAGGCTTGTATCTTTCATACTCTAATCCCCCTAATTCAACAGAGACTTAAAATCTATTAAAATCAACCAACTACATTCACAACATTGCAGTTCACATTTAGCTATTTACTTTCAAAGCAATCTCACTTTTTCAAGTTGTGCAATCTTACATTTCAAGCAATTTACTTTCTATGTGATTTACTTTCCAAGCAATCTCATTTTATAAGTTACTTTCTTTCATTGTGAATATTTACATGTATTAAAGATTCTTTATTTTTGGTTGAAATCATTCTTTGTTCATTTGGAAATAATTGTCTAAAGCTCATAGTATTTCACTATCTAATTTATTGTGTAGATATTTCATGTCTTGTTTCATGTTGTAGATATATATTTAATTGTTCATCTCAATAAGCAAACTTTGGGTATATTTTAGGCACTAGTCTATTTTATTTTATTGTAAAGAAAAGGATTGCTTGTCATTAAAGGAATTGCATTTGCATTGTTTGCTTGTCATTGGGTTGGGTCCCCCTAATAAAAACCAAATTAACTCCTAGATCATTTATTAAAACTTAACTTAGTAAAGTAGGGTCTACCCCCCTTGGCTTCCCTAGGAGTGAGCCTAGACGGAAGAGGTCTAGATCGAGGTGACAGTGGGTCTGCACTTAGGCTTGTGCCTCTAAGGACACACCAAGGGGATTGGAGACTTCTCCACGTTAGTAGGTGTGTATAAGGACGACAACAAGGTCCATGGGAGGGATTCTCATGTATGCAGGCTTAGAAAAGCCTTATACGGACTCAAGTAGGAACCGAGAGCATGGTACTCTAGGATTGATGGGTACTTGCTAAGCATGGGCTTTACCAAGAGTAAGGAAGATCCCAACTTGTACTTTATACTTGTTGGAGATGATCCACTCATCTTGGTGCTATATGTTGATGACTTGTTTCTCACAGGTGTAGAGAATCTCATTGCTATATGCAAACAGGATTTGGCTTCGGAATTTGAGATGAAGGACATTGGCTTGATGCATTACTTCTTGGGGTTGGAGGTGTGGCAACAACTAGGCAAGATCTTCCTTGGACGTAGGAAGTATGTAGTGAACATTCTGAGGATATTTGTGATGGGGGACTGCAAGCCTATGACTACACCTATGATCACCAATCTAAAGAAGTTGAGTGCTTCGGATTCAGAGTTGGTGGATCCCACTTTGTATAGGCAACTGATTGGTTCCTTGATGTATCTAGTCGACACCAGGTCAGATATTTGCTTTGTTGTGAGCACCTTGAGCCAATTCATGGTGGAACCTGTTAGTGTTTGTAGCTCGAACAGGTATTTCCGTAAGGGTGTCTACTTGCATAAATCGTCATTAAATGTATCCTATACCTTTCCTAGAATTCACTTTATTAATTTATTAATAAAGTGAATGTCTTTTATTAAAGTGACTTTTAATTAATGCGACTAAGTTAAAGTCACTTAATGATTTAATTAAAAAAGAGCCATTGATCTCACGATCTAATCTTGACTGTTGAGATTAGGTAAAACGCTCAAGACAAAAGACAAAGAGAGTAAAGGAAAAGACACAAGGAGAACTCATTTTCACAAGTCACGTGAGGTGAAGGAGAGGAAAAGCATTGTCGAGGAAGAGGGACAAGTACAGCGTGTATTTTGAGGTAGCACGGATTTCAAGAAAACATCAGTGATCAGCAAGCAAATAGATCGAGGCACTGCAATTTTTAGGTTGGCAGATTTTGGTTGTGTTTTTTCTTTCTCAGAGCCATTTTCCCTCTAAAGGGAGCTCTTGTAAGTTCTGAAGTTATTTGATGAAGAACTGATTTGGAAGAACAAAAAAATTGTGTATTGTGTGTGATTGCTTCTCTCGTCCTCTAATGCATGCAAGAGTTAACAATTTCAGCAAAGTAATTAGATTTGATATGTTAACTTAGTCAATTGATTTTAAAGAAATTAACATGGTATCAGAGCCCTTGCTCTAAGAGAAAGTAGATCGATTGTATTCAGTGAAGATTACTTCAACATGTTAAAGGACAAAGCTTAAATCAACCATGTTAGTAACCAGTTTGAAGGTTGAGGATCGACTAGATGGGGTTTCCAACTTCTTGCCTTGGAAAGCAAGAATCTCAGTGATCTTGAAGGAACAAGACTTGTGGGAAGTCGTGACCAACCCTCCTGCAGCTCCAGCGCAAACCTCAAGGGGTACGCTAGCAGTGGTAGACCCTGCAGTGTGGGCAGCGTAGGATAAGAAGGATATAAAGGCACACAGGGTGATCCTTGAAGCCATCAAGGATCATTTGATCCCGCATGTTGTTGAAAAGACCAAATCTAAGGAGATGCTTGATGCCCGTGTGTCACTCTTTCAAAGTGACAATATGAGTCGTGAAATGATTCTCAAACCAAACTCAGAGAATGCAGGATGTCCACCTCAAACAATGTAACCAGTTACCTTATGAGGATCACACAGATCCGTGACCAACTTGCAGTTGTAGGAGAGACGGTTATGAATGCAGAGTTAGTAAATCTTGCTCTGAATGGGTTTTCCAAGGCTTGGGAACCATTCATCATGGCCATTTGTGCCAGAGAGAAACTTCCCAAGTAGGAGAGACTTTAGGATGACTGCATTCAGGAGGAGACTCGTAGAGAGTCCAGATCTGGCAAGCAGGGAGGAGGTGCAGCAGATGACAACTTAACCCTTGTCAGCAAGACAAAGAAAGGCAAAGGAAAAGTTGTCAGGAAGGGTGACAGTCAGGGAGAGGGACAACAATCTTGGCAGAAGAGAGATATGAGCAATATCAAATGCTAAGAATGGCCATTTTGCTTCTCAGTGTCCAGAGACGAAGAAAGGCAAGGGGAAGCCGCAAACAGTTGCAGCTACAGCAACGACATACTTGAGCAAACTTGCATGCAATTTCGAGAATGATTGTGCATTTGTATCTTGTCTTTCCACTGACACTACTCCCAAGAGTGCTTGGTACTTGGATAGTGGCACCTCCCGCCACATGACAGAGGCTAGAGAGCTATTCAACAGCTTTTCTAAGGATGACTCAAATCTCCACATAGAGCTTGGCAATGAGGCCAAGTATGCAGTCAGGGGCTAGGGGACAGTGCAGTTCCAGGAGGAGTCAGGAGGGTCCTTTGATGCACAGGAGGTACTATATGAAACTGGCCTGAAGAACTTGTTGTCCATCTCAATCATAGAGAACAAAGGTTATGAGGTTAACTTCCAGAGAGGGCAGGTGTTCAATCGCCCTGAGGGAGCCAGTCCAGATACTGTTGTGAGTATTGGAGTCTGAAATGAGAATCTTTACAGGCTTAAGCGCAAGCCTGAACAGGCATTGTTGCACACCAGTGAGAGCTTGTGCGATCTATGGCACAGGAGGATGGGTCATCTCCATCACAGAGCTCTACCATTACTAAGGCAGATGGTCACTCGGCTTCCAAAATTCAATCTGGACTAGCAGGGGGTGTGCAAAGGTTGCGCACTTGGCAAGAATGTCAAGGCAACCTTTCCTAGCAGCGAGACTCGATCCAAGGGCATCTTGGATCTGATCCATTCAGACGTTGGTAGGCCTATGTTAATAGCTTTAGTGAAGGGCGTATCCTACTATGTGACCTTCATTGATGACTTCTCCAGAAAGACCTAGATCTACTTCATGAAGACCAAAATGAGGCCTTCAGTCACTTTCGAGCTTTCAAAGCTCAGGTGGAGAACACGACAAGAAGGAAGATCAAGGTATTGAGGACAGATAACAAGGGTGGGTTCACTTGTATAGAATTCACTGATTTCTGCAAGGAGGCAGGGATCAAGAGGAAGAAGACAATGGCCTACAACCTGCAGCAAAATGGGGTTGCAGAGAGGAAGAATAGGTCCATCATCAGTGCTTTGAAGGCCATGATGCACGACGAGAGTTTGCCTATGTTTTTGTGGGCAGAGGCCTGCAATACAGTTGTGTATTTGCAGAACAAGAGCCCACACCAGATACTCGAGGGTAAAACACCAGAGGAGGCATTCACAGGCAGCGGACCTGAGATAAGACATCTCAGGATTTTTGGTTGTCCAGTCTACATCCACATTCATGTGGAGAAGAGGACAAAGTTGCAGCCCTCGAGGGAGGGGCATTTTCGTGGGGTACAATGAGGATTCAAAGGCCTACAGAGTGTTCTTGTCAGATCAGCGCAAGACAGTGGTTAGCCGAGATGTCAAGTTCGATAACTTGGCATCTAGAAAATCTCAGGACCTACCAGCAGTTGCATAGGGGCCACAGGAAGTGGGCCCAAAGGATGAACCGAGAGCAAAGACTTCCAGTGCAGGGAGCCAAACTCCAGTGGAGGTGAAGGAGCAGTCAACCCCTTCCACTTCAGTTAGGAGGCCCAGGTGATTTGAGCAGACCTTGCGAAATGCTCAGGAGCATGTTGAGTCTCCCAGGTCCACATTCAGGGAGAGCAGACCTCCATGGAAATTTCCGCAGTATATGGCTTTGATGACCAACATCATAGGTGCAGAGCCCTCCATCTTTGAGGAAGCAGCTAGCCAGCAGGTATGGAGAGATGCCATGGTGGAGGAGCACAACTCCATCATGAGGAATGATGTCTGGGAGATTGTGCCAAGACTAGAGGGAAAGTCAGTTGTGACTTCCAGGTGGCTTTACAAGGTAAAGTATGCAACAGATGGCAATGTGGAAAAGTACAAGGCCAGATTTGTGGCTCGTGGGTTTTCTTAGAGAGAGGGAGTAGACTACGAGGAGACTTTTGCTCCTGTAGCTAGATACTCCTCTATTCGAGCAGTTATCTCTATAGCTTCCGAGATGGGATGGAGCATCCATCATATGGATGTGAAGATGGCCTTCCTCAACGACATCATTGAGGAAGAGGTCTACATTGAGCAGCCACAGAGGTTTGAGGTCCATGACAGGGAGACACATGTATGCAGGCTTAAGAAAGCCCCGTATGGACTCAAACAGGCACCCAGGGCCTGGTACTCGAAGATCGACAGTTATCTGCAGGACATGGGCTTCACCAAGAGTGAGACAGATCCCAACCTATACTTCTTGTTGGTTGGATCTAAGATCCTCGTCTTGGTATTGTATGTGGATGGTCTCATTCTGACAGGTGCAGAGAGTCTGATTGCAGGTTGCAAATCAGATCTAGTGTCAAAATTTGAGATGAAGGATATCGGGTCGATGCATTATTTTTTGGGAATTGAGGTTTGGCAACGATCGGGCGAGATGTTCCTCGGACAGGAGAAGTACACTCTAGAGATCTTGAAGAGATTCAGGATGGAGCAGAGTAGATCGATGGCCACTTCGATGGTGACCAACCTGAAGAAGATTGATTCTTCAGTTTTAGAGTTGGCAGACTCCAGACAGTACAGGCAATTGATTGGCTCGTTGATGTATTTGGTCAACACTCGACCAGACACCTGATTTGTTGTCAACACCCTCAACTAGTTCATGGTGGAGCCGAGGGAGGTTCACTAGGTGGTAGCAAAGCACGTGCTCAGATATTTGCAGAATACAATAGGATATGGATTGCAGTACCTTGGTGGAGATGGTGTGAGGTTGCAGGGGTTCTCTGATTCAGATTGGGCAGGCAGTGATATAGATTGGAATAACACTTATGGGTGTTGCTTCAGTTTGGGGTCGATAGTCATTTCCTAGTTCAGCGGGAAGCATACTTCAGTAAAACTGAGTTCAGTTGAGGCAGAGTACACGGTGGCCAATCTAGCTAGTTGTGAAGCCATTTGGCTTCACAAGCTACTCACAAGATTGTTTGGTCAAGAGCTTGAGCCGACAGTTATCCATTGTGATAACCAGAGTTGCATCAAACTCTCGGAGAATCCAGTGTTTCACGACAGGTCAAAGCACTTGAGATCAAGTACCACTTCATCAAAGACAAAGTGTAGAAGGGAGCAGTTCAACTCCAATAAATTCCTATAGAGAAGCAGTTGGCAAACATTTTCACCGAGCCCTTGGTCAAGAGAAAATTCGTCTTTTTTAGAGACAAGCTTGGAGAGGTGGAGAACACTTTCCTCGCTAAGAGGGAGTGTTAGTGTTTGTAGCTCAAACAAATACTTCTGTAAGGGTGTCTACTTGCGGAAATCGTCATTAAATGTATCCTATAACTTTCCTAGAATTCACTTTATTAATTTATTAATAAAGTGAATGTCTTTTATTAAAGTGACTTTTAATTAATACAGTGACTAAGTTAAAGTCACTTAATGATTTAATTAAAAGAGAGTCGTTCATCTCACGATCTAATCTTGACCGTTGAGATTGGGTAAATCGCTCAAGACAAAAGACAGAGAGGGTAAAGGAAAAGACACAAGGAGAATCCATTTTCACAAGTCACGTGAGGTGAAGGTGAGGAAAAATCAGATCTGATTTTTCCAGCATTGATGAGGAAGAGGGACAGCTATATCACAAATTTCGAGGCAGCACAGATTTCAAGGTAGCATGGATTTCGAGGCAGCATGGAAATCAAGGCAACACACAGGTCGAGGCAGCACGTGAGATGCATTTATTATATAAGTCAGATTCGTTCGTACAACAGGTCGTACAGACTATACGGATAGCCTCAGTGATCAACAAGCACGCAGATCCAGGCACTGTAATTTTCAAGTTTGTAAATTTGGGTTGTGGTTTTTCTTTCTCAGAGCCATATTCCCTATGAGGGGAGCTCTTGTAAGTTTCAAAGTTACTTGATGAAGAACTTGTTGGATTACTAAGAGGGAGGTTGAATCAGTAATAGAGCAATTTAATCATTTTTAACCATAAAATGCAAGTGTTATATCAATGTAGCATTATCATCCAATAGTTTCAGAGTAAATATACAATGAACAAATGAGCAATCATACACGTACACAGTACACCAGTGTTTTTACGTGGAAACCCAAAGCGGGAGAAAACCACGGAATGTTTTTTCTTATGTCTTTAAGAATTACATTCATTGGAAGCACCAACTTCCTTTGTTTTCTAGCTGCAGCTGGAAGGAGGCTCCAACCCCATAGTTTCTCGGGCTACAACCTGAGGGAAGCTCCAACTCCCCAATTCTCTAGCTACAACCAAAAGGAGGCTACAACCCCCTATGGTCTCCGACTACAACCAGAAGGTGGCTACAACCACCTGTCCTTGCCCCATCCAACCGCCCTGAAATATAAGTAGAATAATGGAACCACTGTCACACTATCACTGTGAGATATACTGTTGTAAACCTGTACCAATCAACCTGCACCAAACAACATGTAACAACCTGTACCATAAATAAGTGCATCAACCATGCACCAACCTATACCTCAACCTGTACCATCAACAAGTGCATCAACCATGCGCCAAATATGTACCAATCATGCATCAAATACACATAAACTATGACTCATCAAGATGTACCAACATCATCAACTATACACCTCATGTATGTGCCAACTCATCAACTACTTGTCTCAACCATGTACCCAACATGTACCTCAACCAAAATCCCTCATCAATTTCACCATCCAAATCTGATTTGTAACTCTATAATAGACCTAGTGTATATGATCACATACCTGCAAACCTTCCTTAACTTTAAGAACAAGAGATTAACATTTCATCAAACTTTACTTTAGTCTCACATGACTAGTTTTGGATTAGTCAACAACCCTAACTTGCAATAATCATAACTATGTACCTGTAATGAATAAAGGTCTAAAAATAGTACACAATGTTCTTCAGTGTCTTGTCTGCAATTTCTCCAGGTTTCACTTCTTGGAACCTCCCAGAAAAGGAGTTATAGCAAAAATGACATACCTTGTTGAATTCTGGCTTATTCTAGAGATCGAACTTGTAGAGAATGCCCTGCACGGAATATTTGTTGTATAGATCTGAAATTGGTACACAAAATACTACAAATTGTACTCTAACCAATACATTTGGTCTTACTGAATTTGGATCTGTTATGAAAAAATTATAACGTTTTTACCCGAAACACCTGTTTTAGACTAGTTTCAGGACTAGCCACAAACCCTATTTTCCACGAAGAGTAACTCCAAAATACAACGACCCACAAGCTGAAATTTTTATCACAACTACTTGGATATGTTTCCTCAACAGCCTTCAGATTTCATGGTCTGAATCATTCTAGAAAAAAAGTTATTGCAAAAATGGTGAGATGACCTGTAAATAACATACCTTAGAAAGCATCATCAAAAAAATTTATCCTCCCTTGAATTTCAGCCTTCTTTACTTCACCTTCCCTCTGAAATTCGCCTTAGATATCCTTTGGTTACCTCAGTCACTTATAGATATTCAATATGCTCAAGTGTAATTAAAATGAGAGACCCTTGCCCCTTATTTATACTTTTATGTAACTTCCTCAAGGGGTTACCTTCTAACTATCTTGAACCACTTTCCTTATTTTAAGGCTAACCCACTTCTAACCACTTGTCCACTTAGTAATTTCTCCATTAACTCTATTATTTAAATAATTTCTTTTGTATCCACTTTGACTTAATAGTACATTCATCACTTCACTTTATTATTTAAATAATTTCTTCTTTGCAACCACTTTGACTACTTTGACCTTTCTGGGCTTCTAGATGACTCATGAGGGTTCTTCAACTTCACATGACCATAACTCTCTAACCGTGAGGAGTTATGTGACGTTCTACATACCACCGGAAATGGCATGACATGTACTATCCATCTAGAATAGTCTTATTTAAATAATTTCTTCTTTGCAACCACTTTGACTACTTTGACATTTTGAGGCTTCTAGATGACTCGTGAAGGTTCTCCAACTTCACATGGCCATAACTCTCTAATCGTGAGGAGTTATGTGATGTTCCACATACCACCAAAAATGGCATGACATGTACTATCCATCTAGAATAGTCTTACCTTCAAATATATTAAAACTCATACCATTATACATCAAACAAACTTGGGTCCATTACCCGAACCTTTGTGCTACCGAAATTCGCTACCGGACTTTCTTCAAGGGTTGACATCAATGACAACCAACCCAAATAATCAAAAGAACTGATTTGGAAGAACAGAAAAATTATGTACTGTGTGATTGCTTTTCTCATTTTCCACTGCATGCAAGAGTTAATAATTTCAGCAAAGTAATTAGCTTTGATCTGTTAACTTAGATTTTAGAGAAATTAATAGAACCTAGGCAGATGCATTGGATAACAGTGAAGCATGTGCTCAGGTATTTGCGTGGTATAGTGGAGTATGGACTCAGGTATGTCAGGGTTGATGGAGTACAACTGCAGGGGTATACAGACTTAGATCGAGCAGGAAGTGCAGTGGACAGGAAAAATAGCTCAAGGTGTTGCTTCAGCTTGGGTTCAACAGGAAACAAACTTCTATGGCACTCAGTTCAACAGAGGCAGAGTATATGGCAACGAGTATGGCGAGTTGCAAAGCAATTTGGCTTTTTAAATTGTTGACAGGTTTATTTGATCAAGAGTTGGAGGCTACGGTGATATACTATGACAATCAGAGTTGCATCAATCTCTCGGAGAATCCAATGTTTCATGACAAGTCCAAAGATATTGAGATCGGGTATCACTTTATCCGAGAAAGGGTTCAGAAGGGAGTAGTCAAGCTTCAATACATCTCCACAGAGGAGCAGGTTGCAGACATTCTCACCAAACATTTAGTGAAGGGTAAGTTTGTCTTCTTTAGAGATAAACTTCGAGTGGTAGAGGATACCTTCCTCACTAAGAGGGAGTGTTGAAGTTCTTAGCATCAGCCAGGTATCTCCACATTGGATTGTCTATGATGTGGAGATCGTCATTAATACCTCTCAAAACTTAGAAAATTCACTTTATTAAAACAATTATTAAAGTATGTCTTTTTATAAAAAAAAACAGTTCATCTAATTAAAAGCTAAAGTTTTGACTTAGGCTTTGGTTTAAGTGAATTAAACAAATCTCAACCATTGATCTCAAGTGAAGTTTGTTAGCACCAATTCTTGCAAGCAGGGTGTTTTTTCCCGATTTCAGACCCTTGATGCAGAATGCGAAGAAAGGGGGGTGTGAAAACCCATCAAATGTGTTCTAGTCCAATGCCACAGCCTAAGCGTCGAGTGCAGCCCATAGGAGAAGTCCATTTCGGGTTTAAAAATCAAGCGAGCGAGCAGTCTGATTTCAGCGGCAAGGATCAATTGGCAAAGCAGATCGACGGTCGGCGGGGAATCCCAGTTAACAGAGTTGCGTCGGGATTAGCACAATGGATAACGCCTATATTACAAATCTGGGTCGTCCGATCCAGTTCGGACAGGTGGCAGCCAGTGGGCATTTCGGGGATAGGCGTTTCGGGAGACAAGGGACCTCCCATTCACTGCAGCTGAAATTGTCGATCGGCGAAATGCCGAAGGCACCTTTGGAGTTGAGCCCACGGTCCTAGCGCCAGGTCACGTCAAGCGAGCCTGGGAATGAAGGTAGCCCCCTTTTAAATAACAAATGCTATCTCGGTTGTTCATCTGAAGGACACGCGGCGCACATCCGTGCTTTCGCAGTTTAGTCGATCGAGATTTCGAGGAAGAAGCACAGCGTGAACTCTCGGTGCAATAAATCCCGAAAGGATCAGGACCATTGATCAGGAGGACATGCGGCGCATGATCTGAGCCATGGGTGGGGCCCTTCGGGATTTTCATAGTGTCAGCACTGAAGACGTAATCTTAGTCGCCCATCCAAAAGGACGTGTGGTGCGCGATCATGTCATGTCGGCATTCGGGAGTTCGAGGGGTAAGCGCTCCTCGTCATTTCACATCTCGAAGCCCCGAACCCCGAAGCGCCGAAAGCGCCTTTGAGGATAAGCGTAGGGTCACGACCCGTGGTCACTTGAGGGAGTAGAAAGAGCTGCGCAAAGGGCCGAAGCGTCGAGTATAGCTGCAGAAGGGATCACCGTGTTCTCCAGGTGCCAGTTCAACTTGATCTCAACCTTGATACCTGCTCGGAGTAAATGAAGAAGAGAGAGGGTGGTTGAAACCTCACCTCACTCGTTAATTGCAAGGTATGGATGTCCC
>SNQJ01S0000834.1:233579-280000 GCA_010110895.2 Picea sitchensis | reverse complement strand
ATGTACCCAACATGTACCTCAACCAAAATCCCTCATCAATTTCACCATCCAAATCTGATTTGTAACTCTATAATAGACCTAGTGTATATGATCACATACCTGCAAACCTTCCTTAAATTTAACAACAAGAGACTAGCATTTTCATCAAACTTTACTTTAGTCTCACATGACTAATTTTGGATTAGTCAACAACTCTAACTTGCAATAATCATAACTATGTACATGTAATGAATAAATATATGAAAATAGTACACAATGTTCCTCAATGTCGTTTATGCAATCCCTCTAGGTTTCACTACTTGGATCCTCTCAAAAAAGGAGTTATAGAAAAAATGGCATACCTTATTAAATTATGGCTTATTCTATAGAGCGAAATTGTAGAGCATGCCCTGCATGGAATATTTGTTGTATGGATATGAAATTGTTCCAAAATATACTACATATTGTACTCTAACCAATACATTTTTTCTTACTAAATTTGGATATGTTATGAAGAAGTTATGACGTTTTTACTCGAAACACCTGTTTTAGACTAGTTTCAAGACTAGCCACAAACCCTAATTTCCACGAAGCGTAACTCCAAAAATACAAGGACCCACAAGATGAAATTTGTATTACAACCACTTGGATATGTTTTCTCAATGACCTCCCAATTTCACAGTCTAAATCATTCTATAAAAATATTTATTGCGAAAATGGTGAGATGCCCTATAAATAACATACCTTAGAAAGCATCATCAAAAGAATTTATCCTCCCCTAAATTTCAACCTTCTTTACTTCATCTTCCCTCTAAAATTCAGCTTAGATATCCTTTGGTTACCTCAGTCACTTTTATATATTCAATATAATCAAGTGTTATTAAAAATGAGAGACCCTTGCCTCTTATTTATACTTTCATGTAGGTTCCTCAAGGGGTTACCTTCTAACCATCTTAACCCACTTTCTTTATTTTAGGGCTAACCCACTTCTAACCACGTGTCCACTTAGTAATTTATCCATTAACTTTATTATTTAAATAATTTATTTTGTATTCACTTTGAATTATAGTACACTCGTCACTTCACTTTATTATTTAAATTACCTTCTAACCATCTTAACCCACTTTCCTTGTTTTAGGGCTAACCCACTTCTAACCACTTGTCCACTTAGGAATTTCTCCATTAACTTTATTATTTAAATAATTTATTTTATATCCACTTTGACCTATAGTAAATTCATCACTTCAATTTATTATTTAAATAATTTCTTCTTTGCAACCACTTTGACTACTTTGACCTTTTGGGGATTCTAGATGACTCATGAGGGTTCTCCAACTTTGCAAGGCCATAACTTTCTAACTGTGAGGAGTTATGTGACGTTCCACATACCACTAGAAATGGAATGAAAAGTACTATCCATATAGAATATTATTTCCTTAAAATACATCAAAACTAATACCATTATCCATCAAACAAACTTGGGTCCATTACCCAAACCTTTGTGCTACTAGAATTCTCTACCGAATTTTCTTCAAGGGCTGACATCAATGAAAATCAACCCAATTAATAAAAAAATCCAAAGGAACAACAATTCACTGTTGGATTTAGAAATGTTGGTTGAAAAACCTATGAAGACTGAGGGAGTGGTGGATGTCGATTCCATTCCTTCCCTAGAACTGGAAAGCACTACACTGGTCGAGGAGAAAAGAGAACATATTCAAATGGACCCATTGAACATAGAATTAGATCCAAACCTGATGCAAGAAACAATTCTTACCATAGAGGAAAGGACTGAGTTCGACAAGATGAGGACTTAGGCTAGCACACAGCCAACACAATAGGAATAATCACCAACAATAGAGAACACGATGTAGTAGGAGTCTGGCAGAGAGGAATAGGAGGAAGAAAACATATATTAGGAAGTAGGGCCCTAAAGTGTGCCAGGAAAGGGGAAGGGAAAACAAAAGGGTCATATATCCTTGCACAAGCTATAAGAAGTAACCATTGTGTTACCACACATACCAATAGACATAAAGATTGCGATAGACTTACTTGGATGCATAAATAAAATGTGATATTCGGACCATGACATAAGGGACATAGAAAAATTCCCATAGTTCACATAGCAAGCATACTTAGAAAGTAGAGGGGTCAGCACGACAGGAGTTCCCAGAATGGAACACAAATAGTGGATACAAGGGCTATATAATACATGTATAATGAACTTGTTGGAGATTCTACACTTTGGTAGAGGAAAGGATGCAAATAACTATGTCAAGCAGTTACTAGAAGTAGTACATGGAGGTATTTTGTGGTTGGATACACAAGTTTCCATCGACGTTGATGTGATAGCCAAGATAACAGGTCTTCCAACTAATGGTGAGAAACCTGAATAATACCTTGATGACAAAGATCAAGGAGAAATACTTGGTAGAAGAGACGAAGAAAAATTATGGGACAGAGAGAGGACCCAGGGGGATCATTATCAATAAGATAAGTGAACCAACATCATGGCTAGAAACCAAACTCATGGCCTGTAAATTAAGCAGGAAGTGTCGCAAGGAGGAAGTGTCAGCAAGAATAATAACAATAGTCGTGTAGTGTGCGAAGGGAACTATATTAAGTTGGATCCCCTATTTGTTAAATTTATTTTTAGATGATTATAAAGACACCCAAGACATAGGGTCATAGTTCCATTACTCATGGCTCATTATATTGATTGCATTAGTGGGTTGGAAGAACCCAAAATACACCATGTTTTTTCATTGAACTAGAAGGTGTCGTGCAACAAAGTATGAATCATTTTGACACACAATTGTCTCAAGATAAATATAGGAAAATACCAACATATTCAAGACATACATTGAGGAAATACAAGAAAACATGGAAGATACTTGAAGGATCCCACCATAGGTGGTGGAGGAGCACAAAATGATAGAAAAATTTAAATCATCGTGACACAATATTTGGATCTAGGCTAAAGGGGATCCAAAGAAGGAGTGGTTGCAGATGAGATACTGCATCATAGTAGAAGAAGTCCTATGGGAGATGAAATACTAGAAATAAGAATGGAAGGTTCCAGTAGAAAAACCAAAGGACAAGAAGCCAACAAAGGTCAAGCATCCAACAAAGGACAAACAACTAGCAGAAGCAAGCTCATCATAAAGGAAGGATACCCCAACAAGAAATACAAGAGTAGCAGTATGGAACATGAATCCAATGAAGGGGAGAACATAAACAAAGAAGGATACTATCCCCAAGCTAGCCACATAGTAGAAGGATCATGTAGAAACTTCTAATGGCACAAAAAAGGGAAGAATAACATCCCTACATGGGAGGGACAAATAGGAGGAAGTATTCCAGATACCCCAGGCACAACAAATCGAACACATCCTAGGACACCAATTGTTTCTAGTACCTCCTTGGATGCCCTGGTTGTCTCTGG
This sequence comes from Picea sitchensis, assembly GCA_010110895.2. Lineage (NCBI taxonomy): Eukaryota > Viridiplantae > Streptophyta > Pinopsida > Pinales > Pinaceae > Picea > Picea sitchensis. Next base: position 276,576 of record SNQJ01S0000834.1, on the reverse strand, counting down.
GCTTTTTTCATCTGTCCTGGATCTAGATTGGACTTCATGTGCCATGGTTATTTGCAACTTATACAAGGCCTTGGTTGGTATCCCCACCAATAACAACTTCATATGTTGGAAGTCCTTAACTTGTTTTTGCTCCATTTTCTGATTAATTTGCAACATATCTATGGTAAGGATAAACCTTTGTCTTTCTAATGTTGTTAGCTACACTATCTCTTCCTCATTCTGCATGGGTTGTTCTTGCATTGTTTGCTACTACGTTGTGCCTTAATTTTGTTTCTTCTTCAATCATATCTTCTCTAGTACCTTCTTGACCTCTATCAATTCTTGCATTATCCTTTCCCTTTGTTTTCCTGGCTCCTCATATTTTTTGGTGGTTCATTCTTTTACTCTCTCCATGACTAATTCTGTATCATCCTCTGTTATGGTCTATTCTGGGACTATCTTATGTGCCTTCATTTTATTACATGCTCCACTTAAATGAAGAATCATTATCTCTCATGGCCTTGGATGTGTTGGATCTGTTGTTCCTGGGGTATCTGGTATACTTCCTCCTACTTATCCCTCCTACGCAGGGATGTTCTCCTTCCTTTATGTTATGCCATTAGTAGTTTATTTGCAATCCTTCTATTGTGTGGTTGGACTGGGTACAATATTTTTCTTTGTTGATGCACTCCCCCCAGTTATATTTTTGCACCCTACCTCTCTTTTATTTTTTGTTGGGATATCCTTTCTTTGTGATGAGCTTCCTTATGTTTTTTGTTTGTCCTTTGATGGCTACTTGGCCTTTGTTGGATGTTGGACCTTTTGTTGTTCTAATAGAAACTTCCATTTTTCTTTCTAGTATTTCATTGCCCATAGGACTTCTTCTTCTATGACACAATATCTCATATGCAACCACACTTTCTCTAGATCCCTTTTATTCTGGATCCACATATTGTGTCGCGATGCTTAAAATTTTCTATCATTTTGTTCTCCTCCACCACCTCTCGTGTGATCCTCCAAGTCTCTTCCACCTTTTATTATATTTTCTCAAGGTATGTATTGAATATGCTGGTCTTTTCATGTCTTTCTCTTGTGATAGTTGTGTGCCACAATGATTCATACTACATTGCGTGAGACCTTCCAGTTATCTGAAAAAACATGGTGTATTTGGGGTGCTTCCAACCCAATAATGAAATAATTATAATGATCCACGAGTAATGGAACTTTGTCCCTACGTCTTGGGCATCTTTTCAATCATCTAAAAATAAATTTAACAAATATGGGATCCATCTTAATACAATTCCCTTCATGCACTGTGCAATTGTTTCTATTACGTTTGCTAAGACCTCTTCCTTGCGAAACTTCCTGAGTAATTTACAGTCCATGGGTTTGGTTTCTAGTCATGTTGCTAGTTCACTTATCTTGTTGATAATGATCCCCATGGATCCTCTCTCTATCCCATAAGTATACTTCAACTCTTTTACCAAGGATTTCTCCTTGGTATTGTCATCAAGGTATTGTGCAAGTTTCTCACCATTAGTTAGCAGACCTGTTATCTTGGCTATCAATTCAACATCGATGGAAACTTGTGTATCCAACCATAAAATACCTCCATGTACTATTTTCAATAACTTCTTGATGCAACTATTTACATCCTTGCCTCTTCTAAAGTGTGACATCTCCAACATGTTCATTATACTTGTATTATATATCCCTTGTATCCATTGTTTAGTTTCAATTATGGGCACTCTTGTCACACTGACCCCTCTTATTTCTATGTATACCTGCTACATGAACTTTGGGAATTTATCTTTTTCCCTTACATCATTGTCTAAATAATGCAGTATATCTATGCATCGAAGTAAGTCTGTGACGATATTTAATCATGTTGGTCTGCGCGATAACATAATGGTTACCTCTTGTTGCTTGCACAAAGATATTTGGACCTGTTGTTTTCCCTTCCCCTTTCCTCGTGCACTTGACGACCCTTCTTCCTGATATGATTTCTCTTCCTCCTCTTCCTCTCTACCAGACTTCTGCTACGTTGTGTTCTCTGTTGTGTTGGTTATGCACTAGCTTGAGTCCTTGGGTCATTAAACTTAGTCCTTTCCTCATATGCTTCCTTTGTGGGAAGAATTGTTTCCTGCATTGGGTTTGGATCTAATTTTGCATTTCGTAGATCAATATGCATTTTTTTTTTCTCTTTAAACAGTGTAGGTCTCACCAATTCTAGGGAAGGAATGGCATTGACATCCACCACTCCCTCCATCTATGTAGGGTTTTCATCCTCCATTTCTAGCTTCAAAGGTGATATTTTGTTCCTGTGTGTTCTCCTCAATAAATGGTTGGGTGATATGACTTTGGGTGGTGCCATCGTGATGGAATCTAGATGGGTTTATTTATAAAATCATACTGTCATCCTAGTAAATCGCATGCGCATTATTTGCTTCTGACTTCTCAGCTCTATGTTGATTCGAATTCACAATGTGACTTTTCTAACCCTAATTTTTCTTCTAAAGTGTTGTCATAAATGCTCCAAAGATTGTCAGTCATGCATTAATGACTGTCATAAATGTTCATTTTGCGTCTTCATTTTCCAGTGACTGATTTTTCTACTTTTCCAATGCGATATATTTTTCTACTATGGTATATATTTGACGCACTGGTGCTTCCTTATTTCATAGTTTTCACGCGGGTAGTATCTTCAATTCTTATAGACCTGACTTTCTATCTACTCCACACTGACATTATCAACTATCTGTCTATCATTTATTCCTCTAACTGTTTTTTTTTCTTTTTCTTCATTTTTATAGTTTTCATTTCCTTTTTCTTCTTTTAACTCCTACTATTTACAATATGTACAAGTATACTTGTTTTGCTTCGACTACTAAGGGTTAGTGGGTCGACTGTCCCTATACAGTTCCAGTCAACTACCATTCACCAATCCTTGAACTTCCCTTCATGTTAAATCTTGCAATTGTACACCACCTCCATTTGTGACATAATTTATCTGGTATGTCCCTAGCCAATGCATTCTAAGCTTCCTTGGCTGCTGCAAATATTTATTGTCATAAAGGAGAACCAAATATCCAATTTTGAAGTTCTTCTTCTTAATGTGTCTTTCATGTCATTCTTTATCCTTTTCTTTCTGTACCTCTTGATGGAAGCCAACTATGATTATGTCTTCTTATAGTTCCATTAGTTGAGACAATCTTTCCTACATTGTGCCTCTTTCTAACATTTATGTAATAGCTGCAATGCACATACTTGGTATCAAATAATCTAAGGGAAATATTGCTTCCTATCCATACACCAACCTAAAGGGTGTCTCTCATGTTAGCTTCTTACATGTACTTATATAAGCCCATAGTATTGTTGTCACCTTCAGATCCCAATCATCTCTATTCACATTAAAAATCTTTGTCAAGGAATTCTCCAAAACTTGTTAAAGGATTCTACTGTTTCATTTTCTTGAGCATGATAAGGGGTTATCTTCTGATGATGTATTTCAAATTCTTCAATCATTTCCTCAATTGTATTGTTGATAAAGTGAGTCCCCTGATCACTCATCAATATTCTTGGAAATCCAAACCTCTTCACTACATGTTCAAATAAAAAATGTGTTGCAGTCTCTGTGCTACAATCCTTCACTTGTGTTGCCTCATCCCATATTGTTAAGTATTATGTCATTGTAATAATATATTTGGCTCTTTGTCTTCTTGTTGGTGGATAAATTGGACCTAAAAAGTCTACTTCCCACGTATCAAATACTTGCAAAGTAAACTGAGGTCTCAATGGAATACCATCCCTCCTGGATGGCTTCCCAAATCTTTGACAATCATCACACTTCTGATAGTATTCCTTTGTATCCTTGTGAAATGTTGGCCACCATAATCATGCGTGTAATACCTTTTGCACGATAGCTTTTCCTCTGTAGTGTCATCCAACAATCCATTCATGTGGTTTTTATAAAATGATAGGTCTTTCATGCTCCATCACACATATTCTCAAAAGGTTATCTGCTCCAAGATTGTATAAATGACCTGCAATCAATTGGTAGTTATCATCTCTGACCACCAAATTTTTCTTCTACACGGCATTAAACTCTCTTGGTGCAAATCCTGTACTCAAAAACTCAATAATTTCATCAAAATACTCATCATCTATATGTAAAGAAAAAAAATAGTATCTGGAAAGTTTTCTTCCAAGTTATTGGGTTCTTCTCCATTAGTTATCCTAGATAAGTGATCTGTTGTTGCATTCAAGCTTCCAGGCTTCACAACTTCAACATCAAATTCTTGGAATAAAAGTATCCATATGTATATCCTTCCCCCCAATACTAGCTTATTGACTAAATATCTCAGCGCAGAATGATCTATAAACATCTTGAATTGTTTCCCTAACAAGTATTGTATGTATTTTTGCAAAACATATACCATAGCTAATCCTTTCCTTTCTGTAGTGTTGTAGTTTTTTTTTCTAAATATGATAACTTTCTTCTTGAAAATGCAATGGGGTGATCTATATCACCTTTTCCTAGTTGGGTCAACATTGCTCCTAATTCTATTTTATATTCATCCACATGAAAATGAAGTTATTTTTCCAAGTCTGGAAATACTAAAATCGGCGCAGTAACCATCTTCTCCTTCAAAATATCCAAACTTTGTTGGCATTCATCATTCCACTGATACTTAGTGTCCTTCTTCACTAATTTCTCAATTGGAACAGTAATATGGGCATAACCCCTTATGAATTTCTTATAATATATTGTATTTCCAAGTGTACTCTTCAACTGGTGCACTGATTTCAGTGGTAGTAAGTTAACTATGACAACAATTTTAGCAGGATCAACCAACATACCTTGTTTACACACCACATGTCCTAAAAAAATACCAAAAGGTGCATTGAAAATACATTTCTTAATATTAAATGAGATCTGACACTGTCTACATTTGTCCAACATTAGTCTCAATACTTCAACATGATCCTTCAATAAACTAAACATTGTCCAATCATCTAAGTAAAATTCTAAAAATTTATGAATAAATTCCTTAAAAGATGCTACTACTACCCTTGAAAAAATTGTTGGTGCATTATTCAAACCAAATGGAATAATTGTATATTGAAATTATCCCCATTCTATAGAAAATGTGGTCTTATGTCTATCTTCTGGTGCTATCCTGATATGATGATATCATAAAAAGCATTTGTAAATGAATAGTCTTCTTGACCCCATACATTTTCCAAAACTTCGTCTGTAAATGGGGTAGGAAAAGGATCATGCAGGAAAGCATCATTCGATTTTCTCAAATATACACAAATTATAATCCCTTCTTTCTTATTTTCTTTCACCACCATAAGACTCATCCATTATGATTCTTTCACAGGTTCTATGACACCAACTTCTAGCATTTTGTCAATTTATGCCTTCACTTTATCCTTGTATATTGGATTCAATCTATCAGGTATTTGTCTTATAGGTATGGCTTCTAGATTCAAATGGATATTCATATCTCCTATCTCTCCTTCTAATCCCTTCATCTGTGAGAATGTCATTGGGAACAAGTCACTGTACCCACGTAGTAACTCTATGAGTATTTCTACTATTTGATTATCCCAATAATATCCAATGTTGGGAATATTTGGGTTTTATGCAGTTCCAATATTTACCTTCTTGATATTCAATGGTGTAGCATAATATTATGAGTCTAGCTTTGGACCTTCCACTTCTCTATCACCTTCAACTTTTGGGATCTTGATATTGCATGGATTATCCTTCATTGAATCTTCTTCTTCTGCGATGTGATAAGACTGTAGAAATTGTTTAACTATTATCTAGCCTTCTTCTGATATATTGGGATTATTTCAAATTATGTTTATTCAAATATTCTATCTCTTACCACCTTCATCATTGTATCTATCTTTGGAATTTCATGCTCAAAGGAAAATGTAACTACAAAATTCTATTGTATCTCTTCCCGATTTGTATTTTCTATGTGATGTTCCTGTTCTATGTACCAGTTCTTTGGAATGTATTATAATGTGTGAATGAAATGATGTGTCCATTCTTATGGTGGTACCAATATCCATTGAACCATGCACTTAGATATATGTTCTTTAGGTTTTCCAAATCCTTCATATTTCTCTTCATATCTATCCTCCTGCTTTGTGCCAAATCTGATGCGCAATAACCTTTTTCACTAAAACCAATTGTTGATATTATCCTTGTGTGTACCCCACCAATGGGAAGGTGTATCTTTCAAAGAAATATATAATACTGGTAATCTCTCAATTTCTACTACTTTTAGTTCAAACTTCATCAAAAACTCATTTAAGTCATTTCGACCATAAAAAGTAGGAGGCTCTCTTACCTCTGAACCAATCCATGTTAGCGTGTGTGTCATTATGGCACATATTCTAGTGGATAATTCATGTAATCGTTGCTGCCAGTTCTCCAATACTATGTCAGAGTCTAAAGCACAAGAACTAATACTCCTCCAACTGAGCATGCGATATGAAGTTGGGTTGATATAATCTTCTTCGTGCGCGGTTTTTCTTTATAACTGACTTACATCTTCTGTAAGAATATTTTTTTTCGTAGGTTCAACATACCTTCCTCCTTTTGAAGTATCCAATGGTGCAATAACTATGTACTCCCCTGATTCAAAGATAATATTCCTTGTCTTCAAGTAAATAATAGTTTTTTTTAATCAAAATCCCAATCCAAGCCCAACAAAGTTGGATATGGTGAAGTATTATCTACTATGTCAATGACTTCAAAGTATTGCATGGCGTGCACACCATATATATCTACTAGAATCAAATTCAACCTACCAATTTGCACCACTCTATGGTGATTTTACAACTTCTAATGAATAGGTGAATACCCTAGTTGAGGTTCTCCCATAGCTTCCCATGTCTTCTTTGGAAAAACATTAACCTCATATAATAAGTCTAGTATGATATCCTCCATATTGAAATATATTATTTTTTCATTCAATCCGAATTCCCTTCTTTTTCTTTTCTTTTTATGGATCTGATTCACTCTTTTTACCCCTTCTTCTCTAGAATTATATTTTTCTAACAAACTATGCAGTACTTGTAAAGAATTTTTATCATTCAACAATTTTACACATGACCCCAAAATGTTTCTTAAGTTCCTTTTTCTCTAGGCTTCTCTTGGTTGATATGATAAAATAATGGAGGCATGTCATACACTGGTATCTCATCTACTAGTTTTGTTCCTGAAGTAGACGCAATATTTTCTTTCAGAATCTCTTGCATAAACTCTTTGAATGTCTCTTTCTCTTTGTACACATCAAAATTCTATTCGGGTGCAATATTCTTCCTGACCCACTGGTACTAATCCTTATCTTTCTTTTCTACATCTTCTCCTTTCTTGGCTCCTCCTTTAGTAACTATGTTGATCCTCTTACTATCCTCGTCTATGTTTTCCACAACAATCCATTGTACATTATGAATGTTCTGGTTCCTCTTGTCCTGTATCTTCACCAAAAGTGTCAAACAATCTTCTATCTCACATTCTGTTGTGCAACAATACATACATGTCACAGGTGGTTATGGGTAGTCTCTTACATAGTTCCCTGGTTTTTGATAGTTATGAAAAACTACTAGTCCTCGACCTCCTCCAAAGCCTCTTCCACCATGGCCTCCTCCTATGAAGCCTCATTTGTTTCCCTTATTATCTCTGCGTGGTGTATTATAGTGAGATCCCTAATTATAATGCGGCTATGCATTGTCGTATTGTAGTGGTTTTGCACACTACTATGGTGGTGCTCCAAACTGTTGTGCATTATTGTATTATGGTTGTGTTTGAAAATGCTACATGGGATTATACTATGGTTGTTGCATTTTGTTATACTATAGTTGTTTTGTAGGTTGTCCTATTATATGTTTATCTTGCACCCTATATGTATCTGAAATCCTTTCTTTCATCATCTCCAAAGTTCTTCATTCCTTGTCTTCATGTCCAACTGACTTGCAAAAATTACAAAATATACTCTTCGGTACTGTCTAATAATTCTGCATCAGGGGGTAGTGATAGGGATCATACCCATGTGGTTTTCAAATATCACAACATGGTCCTCCTAAAGCTAAAGGGTTTTGAATACACACTCCAATATACTGCACAAATAATGGACACTCATTCTTGTGATGCCCTCATGTCCTTCACATTGTACACCAAACATATTCCCTTTTCTCCTTACCTTTATTCTAATTCAACTGAAATATTAATTTCTTCAGATCTTTCCTCATCTCTTCCAAAACTAGATATTTATGCTTATAGTGGTTTTCCTCTAGTTGTAAGGCTTCCTATAGAGCCTCAACATGACTTTGGAATTTTTGTTTCCTCAAAGGATACTTCAAGTATGGAAATAAAGAGTTAACAAAGAAATGGATGTGATGCATATCAATAATAAGGTACTTTAACTTACCTTTTAGCCTCTTGAACTTTTGTTCCACCTCCCAAAATGATTCTCCTAGTTTTTCCTTAATCTCTATCATTTCATTCATGAACTGGTCCTCTGAGCTAGGTTTTTGAAATTCATTTATTAATTTCCTCTTCACCTATGTTATAGTTGTAGGCACTCCTGTTGGATTATTTGTTGTGAGAACCATGTACACGTCTAGTGTGCGGTCTCTAAATTTTATTTACAACTAAGAAACCTTTGTATATTCATCTGTAATATGTGTTTCTACCCATATATTCTCACATATAAACAAATTATTTTCTAGCTCGTCTGACCTGTCCCCTCGGAAATATGGAAACCTAATAGTTGGATCTTGTCTTGCCATTGTGAAATTTGTTGTACTACCACCTCAGCAAGGTGTATATACTTGACTGCTAGTTTTTGAACTATGCCTGAGTTTCCACTGGACCCACATCTTGTAAAAATTATTCTACCACTAATCACTTGCTGGTTAACTATCTTTTCTTCTTCAGATGTCTTAGTCGCACATGGGGTTGTGGCTTCCATAGAAATTAGAATCTAGAATTGAGATCATTCTTTTGCGTTGGACCCATGACCTCTAGTTTTCCTCTCATATGTGTTGCATAAGATATCCTCAATATGCCCTGTGGCATGTAGATCGTCTACCTCTTCCTCATTGTTGTCCAAGCCCTCTCGCTCAGCTACTTCCCTCTTCCTACAATTCATCTTATATTGGTAGGTTCATCTGATGTGCATCACTCCTTATTTCCTTATGATATCCCTGGTCTCTTCATCATCCATCATGATGGGGTCCATTGCTTCCTTCTTTTAGCTACTCTCTAGAGCCTTCTCCACATCTCATAGCTTCCTTAGTGCTTCCCCCAGCTCCCCCATGTGCACAGAGTGATCTAGTTGTCTGATTCCATGGTCATCATGCCTTTATCATGCAATAAGATCTTGATCGACGTTTAAAGAGACCTAGTATACCTCCCTTTAGGTCCCTTCAAAACATCCTTCTATGCAGCAGTATATGAATTCATTGTCTCTACTATAAATTCAGTGATAAACCCTGCAACAATATTGTCTAACCAAAAATCCATTGCACACATGAATGTTTTATTAACCCTTTCCAATCGTGCAATATTTTCAGCAGTCCACTCTACTAGTATGATAAAATTAGTTAGATGGGTATCTTTCAGCCTTAATATCCACTGCTATAATAATTTTAGAAAATAATAGAAATATGCTTCATGCAAATCAGTAAACACGTACCTATGTAGATACTGCCGTTGTGTGTACCTGGAACCCTTATTATCTTTCTGCACAAACTCTAGTTAATTTTTCTTGAACCATATTTCAATCTCTTTCTTTGCAGGATTCCATGGCACAAACATCCATTTATACCACTACATATTCTTCACCAAACCCCTTCTAGGTTGTCCTTTTGAGTTCCATCTGGAAACAAAACCATTTGTTGGATGTATGGGATGACTCGGGTCCTACCTTGGTTCTCTAACAAAAACATTTTCACCATCTTCCCTTCTGGTAAACCAGAAGGCTACACCGAACACAGAGTGCATAGAGCAGTCTCACCCAACATGGCCTATGGGTGACTACAGGATGAATATGTCTGCATTCATGGAAGGTATTGGGGATGTTATTTTTATTTCTCTTCTATTTTAACATGCATTCATCAAATATCCTACTTTATGCATTTAGTGACATTCATTCTGAATAATTATACTAGTGTGCATTGTAAATAAACCCATTCCTTCATCTAACCATTTATTCATAATTTCATAAACAACAAAAATCATTCAAACACATTGCAACACAGGATTTTTCCATGGTTCACCTCCCATGGGCTACATCCACAAAGATATTCTTGTTTATTCATTCTTCTTCAAAATAGCACTGTGTGCATTACATCATAGGTTTTAAGAATAGTGTGAGAGGTTGACCAACGTTGCACTAAGCTCCATAGCTTGCGACCTGACCCTCAATTACATATCAACTCTGACTCTATCCGAGCTCTACATCCCTCAACAAAACAAATACTCTAACTTATAAATCCAAAGGTGCTCCAAGTGATTTTCTCATGCAAAAGTGATAATGACTTACTTCACCAAAGATACCTCTATCTACCTCATACATATTCTATTTATACTACAAAATGGGTAAAATCCCTTACATTATGACTCAAAAACCCTAACTCTAAGTGGACTCCAATTTTCCACTGTATAACTACCTTCTGTGTGGTTGGTCTTCAATCCAACCATTCCTTGTGTTGATCTTCCTTCTTTCCTGGTGCATTGCTTCCTTTTCCCTTTTTCACACTGGTCTTCCTTCTTTTATAGCATGCACTTCTTCCTTTGGTTCATTCTACCTCACTTACTATGCTTAACTCCAAAAATTTCTTGTTCCAACAAAGAGTATGTTATACTCAAGTTTTCTGATCAAAACCCCCTAGACATATACCAATTTCAGGATTGCAGGTTGCAAGAGATTCATCCCCTGTTTTATGCTTTAGTCTGTGCTTCTTTTTGTATGTTCTCTTGTAAAATTCATCCCTTCCATTTCATGGATTCTTGTATTATATCCCCATTATTAAATATCGAGCAACAAGTTTTATAACATGTATAGTGTGACTGTGTGTTGTTTATATTATTATGATTAAGTCATTTCCTCTCAATGTATGACCACTTCATGTCATGTTTTCATTTGTTTAATGATGTACTGAAGGTACCTCCATGGATTTAGATATATGAAAATGTTTACTGTTTGATGACTTTTTAACTATTTGATATATTATTAAAAAATGTTGAATTCTTAATTGCTTAGCATGTTATTCTATCCATAGGCTATGAGATTCACCTTAAAGCTACCTCACACATTTATCTTGTCTTTCTTCCAAATTCACCCCCTTTTCAAACTAAAATCAAATTGTCTAAAGCACTCATTGACATATTTCTCTTCAAGTAGAATGTATTGATCTTGTTTCTAGTACTTTTTGAGGGATGCGAGTTATGAAAGAGAGAGAGAGAGAGAGAGAGAGAGAGTTCCTTGCATTGATTTTCCTTCTTTCCTAGCATGTTTCTTCCTTCATGCTTTTTTGCACTAGTATTCCTTCTTTTCTAGCGCATGCTTCTTCCTTTGGTCCATTCTACCTATTCTTAACTCTAAAAATTTCTTTCTCCAACAAAGAGTATATTATACTCGAGTTGTCTGATCAAAACCCCCAGACATATACCAATTTCAAGATCGCAGGTTGAAATAAATTCATCCCCTGTGTTATCATTTAGTCTATTCTTCTTTTTGTATGTTCTCTTGTAAAATCCATCCCTCTCATTTCATGGCTTCTTTTATTATATCCCCATTATTAAATCTCAAGCAAAAAGTTTTATAACATGTTGTTGGCCCTCAACCAAGTTTTGAGGAAACCTTGGTCAGGTTTGACCACTTTTTGGACTTCGTCACATTGGTCGAGAAAGGAGTGCCTAGGCGAAGCTGAGATCGTGCATCTCACTTATTTTGTGAGATTTGTAAGGTGTTATTTAGGGTTTTTGTAATGGGTTATGGGATTTCACCCCATGGGGTTTACCCATGATTAGGCCTTATTGTAAGGGATTGTAAAAGTATAAGTAAGAATGTATTGTAGAAGATTAGTAGGAAGTGGCTAAGTGCAAGTAGTTCTGAGTTTGTTTGTGCAACATAATGTGTATGTAAGGCTTTGTGCTCAATAGATAAGTCATTTCTGTGCCTAAACCTAGTTTTGGAAGGAGGATATGGTTCTCAGTGCATAGATCTCATGTCTTATGAGAAGCTTGACTCTGTGGCTCGGTGCACATGATTCTCTAGATGTAAGATATTGAAGGATAATAAAGAAGACGAAGCAATTGGTGGAAATAGCCCCACACTAGGGTGAACCACGTATATATTGTGTCTTTGGTTTTCTTTATGCTATTTTGTTGATGTTATGAATTTTCATAGTGTTTTGCTTATTATGTATGATAGATAGATATGTTCATGCTTAGTGCTTACTTGTGTTAATGATGAATGAATTCTATATCTAACCTAATGATATGCGCTAAGTGGTTGAAATGTTTGATCTTTGATGTACTGCACCGATCTCTATTAGGGTATGTTCCGCGATGTTATTAAAGTTAATGAACTAATGCATACAACCTTCTAAGTGTTGCTAGCATACTCTGTGAAGTGTTTCTATCACAGATCTGTGTCCCATCTTGGTTACAGACATCTTTGTCCTGTAACCCCCCCTGCTTCTACCTCAAGTGAGACTTCTCCTGCTTCGCAGGTGTTGCCAAAAGGGCCGATAGTTATGGTTTTGTTGGTGCGTTGTTGAAGTGTTGAACCCTAGGTCTACCTCTGTGCCAACAAATGGTTCCATTGCTGAGAACTAAAACTGTGATTGCTGGGAACTGAATTAAAGAAAAGAGAAGCTTTATGCATAGATCTGCTACTGAAGTCTGCAATACTCTACTTGACCTGCAATGCTTTGTGCTAAGAAATATCCAAAGAAAAGAGGTAATATCTTAAAAGAGGTAAATCTTTGTGCTTTGACAAGATTAAGATAAGTGAAAATTTGTGTTTCAAAAGCATGAATTTAAGTATGCTTAATATATTTTGTCTTAGTCTGAAAGCTAGGGAGTAGTTGGAAGAAAGAGTTGATCTAAGTAAAGCTAATAGAAATGAAGAAAGATATGTTATTCCTATGCATAGAAAGAGTTTTTGGACTAATAAGTGGATGCAAGAACCTAGAAAGAATTTTTGCAGATTGCAGGTGTAACACCATGATCCTAGTACATAGTATAAAAGAAGTTTGGGAACATACAAGAGGAAAAGAGGATTCAAATTGCGTTATAACTGCAGAAGGACAAGACATATTGCTAAGGAATTCCCTGTTACAGGTCATATCTGTCTTTGTTGTAAGACTATTGTTCACGAGGTTGAGGATTGTCCAAGGATGATTGCTAAAGTTGAAAGAATGAACATGAGACGAGAAAACTATGAAGGAAGTCAAGAGACTAAGAGAATGTTAAAGAATAATAAATAGAAAGAATCAGAGAAAGCTCAAACTATGTTATTATAGTTGAAAGAAACAATGGATGTTCACAAAGATGTTAGTTTACCAGAGATCTTGAAAGTAAAACAACACATAAGTGTAATAATAAAATACTTCAACATAGAATGTGTCCTAGATGAAGAAAAACAAGTGAATATTATGACAAAATACACTTAGGAAACTTTGGGAAATCCTACTATGGTACCTTCATTGGGAAGGATAGGATTGTTTAAGGTAAATATGATAACCTTATGTGGAAGAGTTAATAATGTACCTATTATTATTCATGGAACATCGACTGAAGAAGAATTTGAAGTCATTAAGTTTATTAGGGATAGAACCCCTTTCCCACTATTACTAGGTAAGACTTGTATGAGGGAGATCAAGTCAGAAGAAAAGCAGAGGAAGAAGATATAGAAAAGAAAAATAAAGAACCAAGGAGTGGTTGGAGGAGTTCCTTTTACCTGTCACTGATGAAGAACTCTCTGACACTAACACCATAGCAAGCCCCATGGTCACCCGAGTCAAGAATTTTGGGCAGTCCAGTGGGACAAAGAAGAAGAAGAAGTAGGAAGAAGTCAAGAATATAGAGATCGATGAGGAGGACAATGTCTCTAAAGAAAATGTCTTTGGCTTGCTAGGAAGAGGAGGAGATGAAGCAAATGGACAAGGAGGAGGGGATTAAGGAGAAAAGAAAGTAGAAGGTGAAGTTACATCGCCAAAATATCCCCCTACTGAAAAAATAATGCCGAAAAAGAGAAAGGTTTCTCCATAGAAACCTTCGGCAAGAAAGAAGTTACATTCTAGTAAGCCCCAGTTAGAGGCCATGCTCATGGAGGAATACATAAGTTTGGTCTATGGATCCATGGAGGATGCCTCCGAGGAAATCTTGCAGAGATATGGAGCGAAGCAGGACGAACTATATGGAAGTATCAAAAAGGAATTGAACGAAGTACAACAAGCTATTCATTTGGTCTGCGTAGTACCTATTGCGTCATAGATTGCAAAATTGGGGGATGAACCATCCCAATTCATAAGACTTGCAGATGCGATAGAGGCTCAACTTCAGAAAGTCAAAGAAGAGAAGGAGAAGGCTACAAAATCCTTGAAACAAGAGAAAGAAGAAGTTTTAGAGAAATTAGAAGTAGCGCGGTACTTTGTAACTGGCTATGAAAATGAGAAAGAAGAGTTTTAGGCAATGATCGAGGAGGAAAAATCCAAGCTACAAAGGGAAAAGGAGAAGTTGCTCATAGAATGGGCTATAGTCAAAGAAGCAGTGAATACAGAATGTCTCTCTGTGCCAAGCTTGGCATAAGAGAAACATGAGTCAGTCGAGGTTCAAGTGGTGAATCTCGCTGAGACCATCCAATAGCTTCAAGCAAGGATAACAGAGTTGGAGATCCAACCAGTACCAAGCATCCCGTAGGAGGTGTGTGACTAGAGGGAGGAAGTTGCTAAGAAAATAGTAGGAAGGATCAGAGCCCTCACCTTAGAATGAAAACATCTGAGTGATAGAAGCACACAAGCATATGAACGCATTGCAGAAGATCCAGAGCTAAGAAAATTGGAAGCACAGTTACAAGAGGTGAAATAATAGACATTCTTCATGCAGGTGCAGATGAAGCTATTCACTGTAGTTGAAAGAATGAAGAGATATTAGGAACAATGCACAGTGAAGCAACATATTACTACCATCCAGATTAGGGTAATGAAATTCATGTAGAAGCTGCAACCTGTGTAGGACGAAGCCTACAAGTTGTTTGAAGAGATTGATGGACAAGGCTCACAATTAGAACAAGTGGTTGCAAAAGTGGAACAACTCCTGGAAGGGCTTGTTACAAAGAAGATGATCCAGGAGCTAGTTGAGCAAGAATCTTAGGAAAATCGTCAAGTCGAGGCATCTCGAGTGAAGCTTGAGGCATTCGAAGGAACATTTCCTAGACCTAAGTGACTCAGGACGTGTCACATGTGAGTGTTGGGGGTCTATTGTCCCTTGACCAATTTTTGAGGAAACATTGGTTAAGTCTGACCACATTTTGGACTTCGACACATTGGTCGAGAAAGGAGCGCCCAGGCAGAGCTAAGATCACAGATCTCACTTATTTTGCAGGCTTTGTAAGGGTTTCTTTAGGGTTTTGTATTGGGTTATGGGATGTTTTCCCATGGGGTTTACCCATGATTAGGCCTTATTGTAAGGGATTGTAAAAGTATAAGTAAGAATGTATTTTAGAAGAGTAGTAGGAAGTGGCTAAGTGCAAGTTGTTCTGATTTTCTTTTTGAAATAGAATGTGTATGTAAGTCTTTGTGCTCGATAGCGAAGTCAACTCTATTCCTAAACCTAGTTTTGGAAGGAGGATCTGGTGTTCAGTGCGCAGATCGCTTGTCCTATGCGAAGCTTGACTCTGTGGCTCGGTGCACAGGAGTCTCTGTATGTAAGAGATTGAAGAATAATAAAGAATATGAAGAATTTGGTGGACATAGCCCCACACTGGGGTGAACCACGTATATCTTGTGTCTTTGGTTTTCTTTGTGTTATGTTGTTGATGTTATGAATTTTCTCAGTGATTTTCTTATTATGTATGATAGATAGATCTATTGATGCTTAGTGCTTACTTGTGTTAATGATGAATGAATGCTAGATCTAACCTAATGATATGTGCTAAGTGGTTGAAATGCTTGATCTTTGATGTACTGCGCCAATCTCTATTAGGGTATGTTTTGCGATGTTATTAAATCTAATGAACTAATGCATCTCACCTTCTTAGTGTTTCTAGAATACTCTACGAAGTGTTTTTATCATAGATCTGTGTCCCAGGTTGGTTACAAACACCTGCATCCTATAACCTCCCTACTTCTACCTAGGGTGAGACTTCTCCTGCTTCGCAGGTGTTGTCGAAAGGGTTGATAGTTAGGGTTTGGTTGGTGTGTTGTTGAAGCATTGAACCATGGGTCTACCCCTGTGCCAACACATGTATAGTGTGACTGCATGTTGTTTATCTTATTATGTTGAAGTGATTTCCTCTCAATGTATGACCACTTCATGTCATTTTTTCATATGTTTTATGATGTATGGAGGGTACCTCCATGGATTTAGATATATAAAAATGTTTACTGTTTGATGAATTTTTTTACGATTTGATATATGATTAACAATTGTTGAATTTTTAATTTCTCAGCATGTTATTCTGTCCATAGGCTACGAGATTCACCTTAAAGATGCCTCACACATTTATCTTGTATTTCTTCCAAATTCGCCCCCTTCTCAAAATAAAATCAAATTGTATAAACCACTCGTGGACATATTTCTATTCAAGTAGAATGTATTGATCTTGTTTCTTGTATTGTTTGAGGCATGAGAGAGAGAAAGAGGGAGAGAGAGAGAGAATTCCCAAAATAATTTGCATAAATTTTTATTGAAAATCAACATGGCTTTAATATCTGTTCTTGGTCTTATCCACTGGGGTGCCTCAACATCGTTCCATTTACATCCTGGAACATCTGGAAGGATAAAATCAGAAATGGTGTCGTTGTCGAGGAATAAAATTTGAAGGTATTTTTCCATGGGATGTGACATTTCAGATCTGGTACTCAGAGGTGAACGGGTTCTGAACACCCAATTGTTAAGTTGTTTTCACTCAGTGACTCCGTAAGAAGAAGATTTGGAATATACTAGAAGACATACTAGAAGCAACCCAAATCCTAAGCACACTTTAGTATACTCATACCCCAACAATATCATTACCTAGAGAAAACTTAGAGAACATCAAATATCTTTGCCTCCAGGTAACCTTAATTTGGGAGCTTCTCATTATGTTTTTCATACAGGTAGATAATTTTTATAGGTTGTTGATATATATAATGATTCTATTTCTTCTTCTAAGCTACCTCCTGAACCCTTAATATATCTGTGGAATTCTCCTTTACAATTTCACCAAGAGGTTAGCTCCTCCTTTAAACCCTTTCTGAAAAACCCTATTAGCCTGCTATCTGTCGAGGCCCATAGCATTGTCTTGCATAAACTTATGGATAATCTAGGAGGAGGAAGAGATGGGGGAAATGAACACCCCCCACCCCTTCCCGTTCCACCTTTAAACCCATGGTTCATGGCCTGATTCGACCCTCTAAATCTACCTTCTCACGTCCATGACCTACCTGAAAACTACCTAAATTTGTTAACAAAATACAATGGTGAGCCATCCCTTTCTGTTGTAGAACATCTAGTCACCTTCTGGGATTTCATTGATAACTTGTAAGTGGAGCATGACGATGTATTCATGAGGTTTGTTTTCAAACCCTAGAGGGTGATGTTCGCAAATGGTTCAAGGAACTCTCCACTACCTCTATTTTTAGTAAGGATCTTGATTCTGCATTTATGAAACAATGGGGGGAGAAGAGAGAAATATTGTACTACTTAACTGAATTTTTCTCCCTTAAGAAGAAAGAAAATGAGTTTGTTGTTAATTTTAATACAAGGTTTAACAAGATTTACAACAAGATCCGAAGAGCACTAAATCCCTTGCAACAAGAAACCAAGGTCACATGTGTTGGGGATTTTGAAGCATATTTCTCCATGGAATTAAGGGGAAGGAGAGCTCCTAGCTTGTTGATAATGCAAGATGGTGCAATAGACATAGAGGGAAATATGATTGGATCGAAAAAAATGAAACAAATATATGATAAAGTAGATGATAAAAATATCAGAGAAGATTGTGAACCTTTGAACCTATCCAAAGATGCTCATGAAGATAAAATGGATGGAATGTCTAGACTGATACAAAATCTGACAAAAAAGATGTCTATATTTTAAATGGAGAATGTTAATGCTAATAAATTTCCTCAAGATGGAGGTGTAAGTAACCCTAACCTATTTTGGAGGCATTTTAATTATTAACTCATGAGGAGAGAAAGAAGAAATGATGAGAAACCCATTTAGCCTATTGTCTTCCCTAATGATTAGAATAAGCTAGTAGAGGAAGACATAGATGAAAGATACATTGAAAATCCATAGGACATACACCTTTTGTAGGAGGAAAATAATAATGTGCACCTAACTAAAAATGATTATGAATACTCTCTCAGTGTCAAGGGGCCAACCATTAAAAATGAATCCAGTGAAGAAGCATTGTTCTCTACTCAATATAGAAGGTTTTCTAATTCATTACAGGAATAAATGCATAGGAAGTATGATCTCATGACTAGGTATAAATTTGTTAAAAAATAATTTGAGCTTAAGTCTTTCTATGGATAAATTCAAAAAACTAAAAAATACTATCAAGATTAAAGAAGTTGGTGAAACCTCAAAAGCAGAAAAAGAGGTGAAGGATTTTGAGGAGTTAGTTTCACCCTTCAATTTTGAGAAAGAACTTTCCAAAATCAAGATTTCAGTCCCATTGTCTGAACTGGATAAAAACCCCTCATACCACAATAAGATTTAAAAAATTATACAAGGGAAAATCCCAATGAGTCCACCTAACACTGTGAATTTACAAGATCAATCTCCTACAATAGTATTTGGTCCTCATATAGATGATAAAGAGGAATCATGTTCATCCTTCTATGTGACCTTGAATATTCATGATAAGATGCTACAAATTGTATGCTCGACTCTATTGCATCTCATAACCTCATGCCAAAAGTGGTAATGGATAATTTGGGGTTAGAAATAACCAGGCCTTACCATGAACTCTACTCTTTTGACATGAGGAAAGTGTAGTGTGACGGAATGATTAAATATGTGGTAGTTACTTAGGATCTACTTTATTTTAATATCATTACGATGGATGTAGTGGTATCTGATGTACCTTCAAACTATGGGATGCTACTATCCAAAACTTGGGATAGAAATCTAGGAGGTACAATGCAAATGGTTATGACCTATGTGACCGTACCAGTGTTTAGAGGAGAAAATAGAATATTATATAGAGAAAAAAAGTTTACATATGTAGTTAGTGACCAAAACAACTCTATAAATCACCCTATATATGTTTTTGATGAAAACCTATGTTGTTTCATCTTCTAGGTAAATGAAGAATATAAAGGAGCCTTGGCTCAGATAAATCCTTTTCTGAGAATTTCCAAAGAGACACAGGGTATAGAGACAATAATATTCAATGGAGAATATTCAAAGGATGGAGTAGGAGTTCGAATAGTCCTTATTCCCCCCCCAAAATAAGAAAATTATTTGTCCTAGAAGTTGGAATTTCAATATAATAATAATGTAGTTGAATATAAATCCCTAATTTTTTGTTTGGAAGCAACAAAGAAGATGTATATTGTTGATTTGGTAGCCTTTGGATATTTTCAGGTCGTGGTTCAACAAATCAAAGGTGTCTATCAAACAAGACACCTCAGGATGAAAGCCTACAAAAATCAAGAATGGTATTTAATTGATAATTTTTACAAAGCTTTTAATATCGTTTCTCTCTCAAGAGAATTTAATTAGCAAGATAATTACTTAGCAGTATTAGCTAGTACTTTCAAGGCCCTTTCCAATCCTCAGATGAGATATGAGATTGGGATGCGATATAGACCTTCCATCCATGATAATATAAAGTATTTAAAATTCTTTGAAGATGATCAATATATCAAAAGATTCTTGGAATTCATATATGAATTTGCCAACAAATATGTATATTCAGATGATTAAGAAAAAGGGGAAGTTGTGGCTGAAGTAGAGATGAAAAAGACTTATGAGATTAGTGAATACATGGATTGTCACAAAATCCTACAACTGAAGAATAATTTTATCCCCAAAATACTAGCCTCCCTGGAACAATGTTTTGATAGAAATGATGTTCCCATAAAGCCTACAGTCATTCCCAAAGATGATAAATTTGAAGAACGCAACATTGGGACAAAGAGGGAACCAAAATTCATAATACTGTCCAAATAAATATCCCCCAAGTACAAGGCTTCATACCTGCATTTTTTCAAGGAATATGTAGTCGTATTTGCTTGGAAATATGAATACCTAAAAACATATGATACTAACATTATACAAAAAAAAGATACCACTCAAGCAAGGTGTTATCACTGAAATTTCGTCTGCACATGGCGACAAGAACTCCACATCATCAAAACAGCAATGAAGTCATTCACGGCACTGAATTAAGTTCACAGCATTCCAGAAGGGTCAAAAACTATACAAAGTAACCAAAAATTATGGGTCAAACCATACAAAGTAACCAAAAAATTGAAGGAAGCACTTACGAGTTGATGCGCCGCTGATATGCGCGGACAAAATCGCGGTGCATTTCATGCGATACGCTACCACCGAGACGCTCGCCAACACAAAACCCGCGATTCGCTAATAATACCGCGATTAATTGTATGTCGGCCCCGACCATGGACCGCCCCTGAAGATGATTTGACTCGAATCGAGTCGTGCTCCGCAAATTCGCCACCATCGACTTAAGTGAACCCTAAACAGGTTCGTGCTTACACCGGAAGTTGGTTACGCTTGATCGCCTCGAAAAAATGCTTGGTTATAAATAGCCGTGGAAGACTCCATTATTGTTTTAGCAGAGAATTCAAAGAAAGTTGTCACTGGCTCAGGATGATTCGTAGCCCGCCTTGACAAGCTATCCATCGTAGCCTAACCCGGAGTTCTTCATCACTCACCGCCTATTCATTTTGTAAGGAAAGCATCAGGTTGAGGGCCCCGAAGGACCTTTCACTGGAGGGAGAGGGAACCCCCAATCTTTGTCTTCGCGGTGCTCGGGTTTCACTAATACAGTGATCAATCCTGGAACCATTGATGACCCCTTTGTCTTATGTTTGATGTTTTGCTTTATTTTCGCAGTGTTATTTGATTTCAGTTGATAGTTAGATTGTAATTAGTTTTGTTTTCTTTAACCCCATGTCGCCACGATGTTCTCGTAATATTCATGAAACCCAACAGATATGCGAAGCCCATTTTTCTCACCCGGTGACCATTCGAACGTAATGACCGGATACCACTGGAGCTTTAGGTATCAAATTCTCTCAATGGGTTTAATTTTCCTTTGTTGTTTTTAACTAAGGATTCAAAACCGCTTTCACCTCGTTAACCTACCGATTCTACTAATCGAGAGGACCAATGTTTTTCCTTTTCAAACGCTGGTGTTCCACCCCATAGGACGCGGGCGCGCATGCTCGTTCATTGATACACAAATTGGCTAAGACGTGCACCCTCCGGCCCATGCTAATGTACTCACATTTGAACAAAATTTTCATCATGAAGGTTTTGATGTGGAAAGTCAGTTTTCCTTTTCAACAATGATGTATGCATGCTCTAAATATCGCACCACTTAGACCCTCAACTTATAAAGGATAGTCGAACAACAAACATAGGCACTTAGAGGATTAAAAATCATTTTTCCCTTATTTTCTTTTCGCCACGGATGGCTTGTTTTGCTTTATAAATCTGTTGAACATCAAATTGTAATCACATCTAAACTCACATCTGGACTAGAAATTGCAAGTAACAATATTGAGTATGTTCTTCTCTCGCACCACAGAGCAATATTGAGAATCAGAAAAGTTTGCGAAAACGATCTCATCTCACTTTAAAATTTCAAAACTTTTAGAGAGGACAACGGCTCTTCGACCCCTTAGTTTCATTTTTCAAACGATTCTTGTAACGGGCCCATACATGCCCACATGTCAACAGCTATAATAGTGTTTGAATTTCTACTTCTTAGATCAGAAAACTAGAGAGTTTAAAAGTTTGTAACAGGCCCACACATGCCCACATGTTCAATCTAGATAGTTTCCACTTTTTCTAGATTAACTCACACATGGGAGTTAAAGGATAGTAACGACCACAATGTCCACATGCTAGTCTCCTTCTAGGGCTTTTAAAAAATTCTGCAATGTTGTACCAATGGCATCTAGTGGATTTAGGTAATCAAACTCTTGTAAAGGACCAAGCATATGTTGCAAGCAGACATCTAAATAACTAAAAATTTGCACACTTGTTCACTCACACACAAAAGTCACACTGCTGCACCTACATAGCCTTTTCTGCATCATTGAGGTCTAGGTTTCCTCAAAAGGGATTCTGATAACACCCCATATTTTCTTGATTAGTCTATCCACTCCCACTTTTAATCAAACGAGGGCGGTTTCCAACCCCACCACAAAACAATTTCCCCATCTAAATCTTCTAACAACTCACCAAGTTTTCCACATGAGGTGCCAAAGAAAATTTTAGTCTAGGTAGGATTGGTGGCATCTAGATAAACTCTCTCATTCCTGTTCTCACAATTTCAAACATAGAAGTTGACAAATAGGGAGCTTCTAAAATCCTCAAAATCCAAGCGTCCAATCACCATAAGGTGTGGAGATACCCATGAAGGGTCAAGGTCGAGGTCCCATTGTTCTGTGCATCCCCTGAGGCAATCCACCCTTGGATGGGATCCATCCAGTGACCCATTTCTTAGGCCTAAAATCTAAATGTCAAAGGCTGGACCGGGAGGTACCTAGTGACCAATTGTAGGGAATCTACCCAGGTGGCGATTATGAGCTGCAATCACACCTTTGACTGATTTAGTGGTTATTGTATCGCCACTTTCGGGATATTGCACCTCTACCCCTCATTATAACCAAGCATTTCATTCTTCACTAGTGTTCCTTCCGGTGACTTCTAATTCAAGAGAGTGCTATTGGAAGGTCCAACGCTATTTGAGAAGAAGGATGTTACATGCCTCTCTAGGACATGAGCATTTGCTTTCTTTTTTGATTCCACCATAAAACCCTTTCCCACCAAATATATGCGCTTCTTTCTTTACGTTTATGTATGATGCACATAGCGATTACGCTTATTTGGATATATATATGGTGTGTAAACATTCACAAAGAAAAGGTTTTGTTTCTATATTTTCTCTCACCATATAGGTATTTACATTCACACTTACAGGCCCGACATCATAGGGGAACCACGTAAACTTGTCGCTCACTCTATCGCCCGCAATCCTCCTCCTCCTATCTGGGATATCGCCGGTACTCCGCTCACCGTACCTCCTTCAATAATACCCACGCAAAAGAGTGCTACCATTTTGGACAGGGCTTTGCTTGGTTCTACATTACTTGGATCAATCAAGGTCTTATCCACTCGCTTTCACTCGTTCTCCTTTACATGGAAGTGGGGACCCACTTCCTCTCAAGGAGGGAGTACCCACCTAGTCCCCATCAAGGGTCGTTCACAACACAACATGGTTGAGCTAACCCTCCCCACTACCTTCCATACTTGGATTCTCTCAACATTCTGGATCTCACAAAACTCACAACGATCCTATATTGCATGACGCCACATGGCTCGCGTAAAATGCCAAACTTCAAACTTCTCTTTATTATCTTAAATTTTGAAGGAAAGGCGTGGGATGACCCCGCCAACCATGCCGCGACCTTTCATCTATGGTGTTCTTCCACAGTATCATGGACGATTCAATGATCGGGCGCGATTATTTCAACGCACACTTACCGCCCCACCAGCCAAATGGTATCAAGAAAGATCGTAATCCCACACCTAATCTTTGGAGTCATTAGCCAAAGCCTTCTTGACCTTTTTCCAACTACACATCCGCCATGACAATGGCCTAGAAATACTGTCCACTGTACGTAACCTTCCACTACATCAATGACCATTCATGAGTGAGGCGACGTAGCTTCGTAAAGCGAAACCACTAAACAACAGTGTCTTGAATCGTTTCTTAGATCACTTGTCTCTCTCACTTGGTAAAGACGCCGCTCTAATCTCTTCCTCAATCAAGAGGTGCCAACAAGAAGGCCCAACAATATGACTCCTATCTATGCAATGATACTTATACAATGTGCTTTTCTTCCTGATCTTCCCAACCTACACCATTTGGCCAAGAACTCAGATAGTTCTATTCGCCAGACGGACTAATAGGGTGCCACCACACACCATGGTCCACAACCCCAACCACCATCGATGTATAAAACACCTCAATACCTGGCCGCCGTGTTTATGGGGCACTCCTTATCACCCCCCACCCGCTTATCAACAACCATACCCCACAACCTTTCCTCCACCCATCAGTGAACCACCACCAAAACCTCCCATACATCCAGCACCTATCACAAGGTAATTCCCTCAACAACAACTTCATAAGTACTAGTGAAGCACGACGCTTCTAATGCACTCTTGTGGATCGGGCATCTTCACCACAAAATCCATACTTCCTTTCCGGTCCTCTTCCATTAAATCCCATAGGTTCTCCATCCTCGCGGTAATTTTGTTCTAACCCTCTGCTTTCAGCAGGTTTGAACAAATGATACAACCAACCCACCTCATCCATCAAACAACAACAGCAGAGCATCAGGAATAATAACAATCTTCGGGTCAAGGCGGAACCATATACCCCCACAACACCTTACACCGGGGCAACCGCAACTGGTGGGAATCAAAACCCCCAAGGGGAAATAACAAATGTGACGCCTGGATGGAATACTATTAAAACCATCCACCCTTGTGCCCTTGTGGTGTGTGTGCGGTCATTACACCCACCATTGCCCTGCATCACGATTTAAAGGTTAGAAAGATTCCGGGAATCTTCACTCTTACCTTCTGCGACAACCTCGGCCCAAAGCAGTGCATAAATGTACCGCATGTGAAACAATTCTCCGGGCCGGTGCATCTTCACAAAATCCAATTCTACATCATATGCTGTTCAACACCCAACAGATGCACAGAACGGCCCCAGGCAGGACAATACCCACAAATCTCTAACAACCCGCGTTAGAGATACCATTCTCTCACCTGAGGAAGAAATCCTTCAAACAATGGAATCAAGATCCATCGAAATTGCCCCATCCTTCCAGAGATTAAACCCTTACACCAACGGGCACTCTGCAGAGGATCCTTTCTCTCCATCAACAACCATTATTATCCTCGACCTTTGTTATGAGGAATTGTTCAAAACCCATGCCAGTGTACCACTATAGCCTGGTAGACAACTTAGCACAATCCATGGCTGCCAGCCTCTTGGAAGTCCTCCAGACGATCCCATTACAACGAAATTCACCATTTCCACTTTTGGGGGGTCGGTCAATCGCCATACTCTGACTCCGCCCACTTTTGACTCTTTGATAGTTATAACCACTTTCCCGCCATATTGCTATTCAAGTACCAAGAAATATAACATTACCATTCACCTGTATCATCGATGAGCAGGGTACTACATGCATCATGTCCAAAAAGTATGGCAGAAACTTTGTTCTCCCGCCGGAATTCAATATTCATCCGCTTTTCATCAGCATGATGAGCTTATGACGGAATTTACCATCCTCCCAAGGGGTTCTTCCAAAATGTCCCCATAAACATTGGGGGAAAACCATCATCATTGAGATATTATCGGTTATCGACGCCACACTCGACATAATATCTTGTTTGGACGTGAAGACATGTACGCTATGACGGGTAGTGTCTTCTTCGGTTTTGACAATCATACCCCACAATGGAGAGTGATTGTAACCATTGACCAAGTCCTGACATATGCGAGCCCAACCCCTCTCGCTAATAAAAGTCGATAACATTCTCCCCCACCACAATTCAACCAAGAAGTATATTCACCTTCATAGAGATGGGTCCCTGAATCTTAAAGAACCATCCTTATTAGGGACATACCGCGGAGCACTCCCACCTTCCCCTAATCATGCATGCTGCTACATCTAACAAAAATTCTATGGGATACCCATCCTCCTTAGAGGTTTCAGCTGGCCCTCGGGATGTCTCACCCCACAAAGACCACTCCCACAGAGCCCTCTCCTCACACGCATTTGCCGACCCCTACAGCCCATGAATCCACACCCCCCTCAAGGACATAGTCCCATTTGGGAAAAAGTTCCCCGACCCCTCACTCAAATTCTCTTTACCCACCACCGGGTGAAGCTTTCCAGTATCTTAACGCTATACATCTTCCACCATAATATGGTGTGTTAGCAATCCCAGCAGTGGTATTTTTACATCCACCCCGAAATGGTCCCCCACCTGCCACGCGTGTGCCTCCCATGGCAATCCCGCCCTCACCCCACCCCATCTCCTCCCCACCCCCTGGGCCACAAATACCGGGCAGGAGGAAGTGCAGGGAGCCCACCGCCCCCGCCCCCACGTATCCCACCACCTTGTGCATTGCGTGAGAAAACGGGCCATCACAACAACCCATTTCATCCCCTACCGGACTACGGAATTTACCCCCAATCCCACTCCACCAACACCCGCCACTACTGCAAGTGTCACCACCTCAACCTTCTAGTAGTAAAGGGTTGAGGATTAAATTTGC
Source organism: Picea sitchensis (assembly GCA_010110895.2). NCBI lineage: Eukaryota > Viridiplantae > Streptophyta > Pinopsida > Pinales > Pinaceae > Picea > Picea sitchensis. The sequence goes on along the minus strand of SNQJ01S0000834.1, from coordinate 249,778 downwards.
ATGTGCTATATGTTCGCATGGCCATTAAGACTTCACCATTGCTCCAACACCGCTTTACGCTGCAATGCGGTATAAACAGACGCCGTAATTTCCAAAACAACCCACTCGACACGCCCCTCTTCAAACATCACCGGACATTCATATGTCACTCACTTCGCGAATCTTAACGTATGATGCCTGCTTCTTTATGCATTCATCAGCTCATTTGACATACCGTCCGGCGATCATCGACATCAAGTAACATCGCTGGCCCCTGCACCATCAGTGAGGTAATTAACCCTGAACACTTCACCACCCAAGCAGATCGCCATGTCATTCCTTCTCGAGTCTGAAAGGCACTCCTCAATCCCATGGTTCTTAGATGACGTGACCAGGAGTTACCCCTGCGAATCCACTCCAACTTCCATTTCACGGAGACTTATCCGCACTAACACGGGAAAATTCTTTTCAATATATGGTTTGTGGGTCAAGGGAAACTTCACCTCTCTGCAAGATGATACAATTCCTGCTTTTCCCGCTAGGGGTAACCACACTATCAATCGGTGATCACTCCTCACGATCCACAGTATTCCCGGCTGCTCTAATGTGACGAAGAAATACCGAAGAGATACAACGCCGGATTCTCCTGGACTCCACTACATCATCGCACTCTTTCCTCCCACAAGAAGCTCATGCTTCCACCCCTCAATCCCTGCTTACTGTCGTGAAACTAAAGATTTATCCCATCGTGGACTATCATTGGTTCAAGAACCCTATCCTCGTACCGATGCTTTTGAAGAAGGTAATATGATAACATCTCCTGGCACCATCAAAATTCCATACTTCCCATGAAAATGGCGCGCTTTTTCCTAAGAAATTATTGTTTTGCACTCCTCGAAATCAGCCGCGATACAGCTCCTTCAAGAATACAGGATATTCGCTATACGTAGATGCCCGGTTCTCGATCCATCTATCGCCGAAAGCATCACATCGGCAGGCCTCGACATCACCTCGCTTTAAACAAAACGCATCGCGATCCATCCATACGGTGGCTATCAAAGATGAAGTTGACAAATTACGTGTTGTTGGGTTTATTTACCCCATCGCTACACTTCTATGTGTTTCCAACCCTATACCCATCGACAAGAATAGGGCACTATTCGCCTCGCATTGCATTCTCACATCTCAATAACGACATGTCCCAAAGACAACTCTTCCAACGCCTTTCATCGACGTCATCGAATTTGTTCCGGCCGCTTTCACATCAGGTTTCCTTTATGGATGGATTCTCTTGCTATAACCAAATTCAAATTCAATCTTTACCGGGTATAAAACCGCAGATGACACCATGGGGTATCTTTCATTATCGTGGTCAGCGCTCTTTTGGCTTAAAGAATGCCGGCGAACTTTCCAACTACGCATGACATACATATTCCACGATCCGGCTGAAATCATCCTCACTTTACTTAGATGACCTCACAACATCTAAGAAACGACCAAAGATCCTTCAATGATTTTACTTAATCATCTTCAATGATGCTGCCAATACAACATCCGCTTGAATCCCTCAAGTGCGTATTCTGCGTCACCGCAGGTTTCCTCCTCAGTTTTATCGCTTTCATGTTTTTCAGACACCGTGGACCCCTTTAAAGTCAAAGCCATCACTGAAATTCCACCTCTGTAATATAATGACAACCGTGAGTCTACAAGGCAGTTTCAACTCTCTTAGATTTTGTTCTCGACATGCTATAATGCTTTCATTACGGTTTCTTCGCCATCGCCGTGATCCCCTTTCATTGGGACGATTATGCCCTACAGTCGTTTGACGACCTTAAACAACACCGCCCAATGCACCTTGATTAGTGCGCCAGACTACAACCGCGACTACATCCCCTACGTATCAACATCCGTATCGTAAGAGTCGGGCGCTTCGCCTAGCCTTGAGACGCATAATTGTGAACACGCTACTTAATACACGTTAGGTAAGAAATCTGTGGCCTCCCCGAAATACACAAACATGAAGAGAAACTTGCTCTGTAGTTGTCCTTTTGCGTACCGTGAATCGCTATTATTGTCATCTCGGCGCATCACTCAAGGTCATGCATTCCAATCAAGTGAAATATTTTGTCACTCGCCACTCGCGTTAACGGAAATTTGCTCAATGGATCGCGATCCTTCGTGAGTATGACCCTGAAGTTCACCAAAGAGTAATATTCCTCATTCACGCCGAACTTGTCAATGCCCTTCCTCGACACACCTTAGTGCCCTCATTACCGCACTTCCTGACGAACATCTCTTTACATCACGTCAGATGATCCTTGGTATGATGAACTCCTCGTCTACCTATGAACTCAATTTTCGTGTAAATTTATCACGAATGATGATCGCTTCATGATTCGGCCATCAGGATTTCCCCACTCATTTCCCCATATCGAGACATCTTATATCGACGGGCATTGACACCTCATCCTTCGTCACGCCGACCATTGACGGTGGGTCGACAGAGTCTTGAATCGCCACAAATGGGCGCCGTAGCTTTATATCTTCGGTATATCCACTTTACCGTAAGATTATCCGCTACTTTTACTAATTTTGTTCCACGATTTCTATCTATACAGAAACGATGAGTACGTCGTACCGGCGCTAACAGCTTCCACGCCCCTCATTTCATCCGTCATTATCGCAGCCTTTTGTAAATGGGGCGTTGGCTTTATGACTTGTAATCCCTCCAAAGAATGGTCAAATAGATATTGTCGCCATGGATTACTTTACCTTCAAATGGGTCAGCTTTTCATGCCTCACTTTAATAACATCACCATTACGTTATTAAATAGTTTGCTAACCATCGCCATATCTCTTGCTCGAGTACCATCTAACTAGTTTCCGATCTGAAACATTTTGAGAATGAGATCTTCAAGGAACTCTCCTCAAAGTTAGGCATATCCCATGAGTTATTTCTACCATACTACCTCGGGCCCAACGGCAGTGTCGAGGCGGCAAGAACAAAGTCTCAAGATCGCGAAAACCAATTGGCTTATAGAATCCACCGTAAAGACTTCCACGTTTTTACGATATTTCACTTAGTCCATAGGTCGCAGGCAACTCTTCCCATCGAGTGCAAAATTCCCACCCTTCGAACCGCAATCGAGCTTTTACCCGAAACTGCTCCAATGGAACAATGATTGTTGAACTTAGAATCCCTAGATGAGGATCAACATCCTCATTACGTAACAAATTTATAAGTGTACTAAAAATGATCCAAAGCTACCTTTGACCGGCCATAAATAACCTCACCATTAAGGGCTTTACCTTGTCCTCGCCATGATATCGCTTCACGATACCTTTTGGCCACAAAATAGTTCAATCACCCCTTACATCATCTCAACATTGCCTCACCAAAGGTGCATAAATCATGGTCTCTCTAGAAAACTATCCTCTCAAAGAACCCGTCAAAAGGTTGTACTTAAAGAAATTTACACCTGAGCATAGCCATTATACACTAGGATATTTATTTTTGTACATTTTTGTAGAGTTTTTAAATATTCTTTCTCCCATACCTCAAGTCTAATCTACCATTTATGTTATTGAAAGATGCCTCCTCCACCAGCCTACTACATTGGTTATGCCGATGGCTGGACAATGTACCCTCGCCGGGTCGCTTTTGGGCTCTCTTTACACCCCATCATCACATGAAAATGCTACATTCAAACGACATACGTTTGGGGCCAACAAACAAAAACCAAGCCGAATACATCATTGCCATTCTTTGATCGACGTCGCTCAAAGATCATCATTTCACCTTTGATAGCATTTTCCCACTCACCTAGTCGCCTCCTACCAACAATGAGTACCGGTAATGATCCATTCTTCGCAGAATACCGCAGTTAGATTGTTATCTCGAAGATTTGATTCCATTACATTTACACATATCCCATGAGAATTGAATCAAAATAATAGATAACATAGTTAACATGGTGTTAGACCTGCATATATCACACTGCTACACGCATACGAACATCTCATACACCCTCGCTTCACAAAGATAGGAAACATAGACATCATCATCATAAAACACAAAACACATGTACCACATTTGATCTCAAAAAATAGAAACTACTCATATATATTTCAGATCCCATCGTTTACGGATTGCCGACGGAAAGGAGGAATGGAGCGAGAATGGAAGGAATGGATGGAAAGGATTGATTATGGAATGGTTAGGAAATGGACGGAGGAATGGAGGAGGAATGGACAGGAATGGAAAGGATGACGGAATGAAGGAATGGATGGAGGAATGGATGGAGGAATGGATGGAATGGATCAGAAGGAAGATGATGGAAGGATGGACGGAATGGAAATGGAGGAAGGAATGGAAGGATGGATGGAAAGGAGGAGGAATGGATGGAAGGAAGGAGAGGGTGGACAGGATGGATGGAATGGATGGATGGAATGGAAGGATGGATGGAAGGAGGAAAGACGAAGGAAGGAATGGACGGATGGATGGATGGAGGAATGGAAGGACAGGAAGGATGGATGGAATGGAATGGATGGAAAGGAATGGATGGACCGGATGAGCCGGATGGATGGAGGAGGAGGAAGGAAGGAATGGATGGAAGGATGGATGGATGGAAATGGAAGGATGGATGGAAGGAAGAGATGGATGGATGGATGGATGGAGGAATGGATGGATGGAGGGAGGAAGGAGTGGATGGAAGGGAAGGAAATGGAATGGAATGGATGGACGCATACGCCTGATGCTACCGCCAACACAAAAACTCGCAGGTATCCGCTAATACCGCGATTAATTGCATAAGTCGGCTCCGGCGGACCGCCCCAATAGATTTGATTCCCCTCAATCGAAGTCGGCTCTCTAAATTGGCTAATTAATGACTTGCGGAAATTCTAAACAGTCCGGTTTACACCGAAGTTGGCCACGCGGATCACCGGAAAATGCGCAAGCATAAATAGCAGTGAAGGATCGTTGTTTTAGCAGAGAATTCAAAACAAAGTTAATACTGCCTCGATGATTCAGAGCTCATTCTTTGACAAGCTATCCATCAACGGCCTAACCCGGAGTTCTTTCATCACTCGGGCCTCGGGCCTTTCATTTTGTAAGGAAAGCATCAGGTTGAGGGCCCCGAAGGACCTTCCTTCCACTGGAGGGAGAGCGGGAACCCCTATCTCGGCCTTCGCCGTGCTCGGTTTCACTAATAGATCGTTCAGCCTGGAACCATTGACGACTCCCTTGTCTTATGTTTGATGTTTTTGTTTATTTTCGAATTGTTATTTGCTTTCAGTTGTTAGTTAGATTGTATTTAGTTTTGTTTTCTTTTAACCCCATGCTGCCATAGATGTTCTGTCCTGATGAACCCAACAGGATATGCAGAGCGTTCTCCATTTTGCTCACCTGGTGACCGATTGAACACGAACACAAGGCACTAAGCCTTTTAGGAAGAAGCTAAGACAAGTCAATACCTTGTTGCTACCAACTATTCAAAAAGAGGTGAGGAAGTTACTCGAAGCTCAAATCATGATTCCCCTTATGTATTCTGAATGGGTAGCTAATTTGGTCCCAGTTACGAAGAAGAGTAGAGATATAAGGCTATGCGTGGACTTTAGAAACATGAATTAATCCTCACTAAAAGATAAATATCCTTTTCCCAAAATGGAACATATAACTCAGAAAGTGGTGGGAGAATTTTTTTTTTTCATGATGGATGGTTTCTGATGATATAATCAGGTAGCAATGCATCCTGATGACAAGTCAAATTCAACTTTCACCATCCCATGGGGAACTTTCACGTATGATCAAATTCCCTTTGGATTGATAAATGCACGAGATACATTTCAGCGAGCCATGGATATTTCCTTCATAGGAGAAAAATATATATTCATTGTCATATATGTGGATGACATGATTGTCTTTTCCAAGACATATGAGGAACACATAAAACATTTGAAGAAGACTTTTGTGAAATACAGAAGGTTTGGAGTATCCTTGAATATGAAAAAAATCTTACTTTTTCATTACTAAAGAAACACTTTTGGTCCATATAGTTTCTAAAGAGTGGGAATGAAAGATCTAGAGAGGGTAGAAGCAATAAAGAATATTTCTATACCCAGATATAGAAAGGAGGTGCAAGCCTTCCTAGGAAGAATCAACTTCCTGAGAAGTATTTTCCCCAACGTTGTTGATATTGTCATGAACATCACTAACATGTTAAAGAATAATCATGAAATAAATTAGATCCATGAAACTAGAGAATCCTTTCGAAAAATCAAAGAATCCTTGGGAAAATCAATATTCTTAGCCAACCCAAATTATTATAAGGGATTTTTTGTGTTTTTTTTTGCTTCCGAACACACCATAGCTACCTTCTTGCTACAGAAAAAAAAAAGAAATTTAGGATCAACCTATATCCTTCTTTAGCAGAGCTTTGAGAGATGTTGAATTAATATATAGTAAGATGGAAAAACAAGTATATTCCCTAGTTAAATCATTGAAATCCTTCATAGACTATATATTGCACTCCAAAATTTTATCCTATGTGCCTAACAGTGCTATTAAGGATATTCTCACACAACCTGACAGTGAGGGAAAAAGAGGAAAATGGATTTCCAAGGTGCAGGAGTATGATTTGGAGATAAAAACCACTACGTTGGTAAAAGGCCAAGTGATGGATAAACTTATGGCTAAACGCAATTATCAATCTATATATTTGAATCTTATGCCATCAAACCTCATGGGATCTAGGCAAGATATTGTTGGACAATTGGTTTGGATAGTTGGTTGTCATTGATGTTGACCCTTAGAGAGTAATGTTGGAGATTGATATCAACCCTTAGATATTGATGTCAAACCTTGGAGAATTTTAGAAGCCCTAGAGATGTGGATGAGATCATTGGATAGTTGTTTATCATTTGTATGATCGAGGTTTATTATGAGTTAGTTAATGTCATCATATTTGATGGATACATTTGATGAATTTTACATGAAGCCTTAGAGGTGTGGTTATGGAAACTCAATTTTGTTGAGGAATATGGAGATGAAGGACATTTCAAATGCAAGTTATATACTCATATATGGACAATACTCATCATGTAATTTTCGGGGATGTGTGGAACGCCACTTGGTTCCTCATGGTTAGGGAGATATGGCCTTGTAAAGTTGGAAGCCCCAAAGAGTGGTCAAGAAGCCCCTAGTTGGTTACAAGTCTTAGTCAAAGGGTAAAGCGGTTGCAACAAGAAATACTTAAATTAAGGAGAGAGGTTACAATAAAAAATTATATAAACATCTCAAGAAGTCTCTCATAAGGACACGCACACTTACATTGAATATCTAAATTTTGAATGTTATGGTTATCTTTTTATTGGAAAATATTAGGTTAAATCTAACGTAAATTTTGAATTTATGATGGAAGGTCGAAGGTGAAAGTATTGGAGTTGTAGAAACTGTGATTAACCCTATTTTCTGAGGAATTTGCGAGTTGTAGGTCATAAGGGTGTGGATGTACATAGTCTGCAGTGGAGAAAAGCGTGGATATCCACAAGTAGTAGTAAAGGAAGTAATGGATATATGAAGAGATTGTGAAAGGGTGAGAAGAGATGTTGGTACCTGGTTGCTAAGGACTATGAAATAAGTTATTAGTCAGTTTACAATATAACAGGTCAGCTACAGTATTAGAGGTAAGTTTTAAGGGTTATGGTTATGATGTTATGCTACATGCATGGTGATGATAGTATGATTTTATGGTTAGAAGCATTATTGGCTATCTTGGTGTATGGTTTGGTTAAATGGTATGGTTCATACTTGAGGATTGGTATATTGTGGTATGAGGTTGCATGTTGGTGATATTGAGGGGAATGCTTGAGGCATGTCTTTGTGAGATTTGTTTTATGACTTTAGGCACAACGTTGGATGCATGGTACATGTTGGTTGAGGTCTACTAGGTGTGATACATTTTTGGTGCATTTCTTAGTTTATTGGTATATGATGTATGGCATGATATGGTATATGATTAGTACATGGTATGGTGTTGATGTACATGGTTGATGTGCATGGTTGGCACATGGTATGGTACTAGTGTTGATATACATGATTGATGTGCATGGTTGGCACATGCTATCGTACATGGTATGGTGTTGATGTACATGGTTGATGTGCATGGTTGGCACATGGTATGGTACTGGTGTTGATATACATGATTGATGTGCATGGTTGGCACATGGTATCATACATGGTATGGTGTTTATGGTTGATGTAATTGGTGTAGTACATGGTTGATAAATGGTATGGTACAAGTTTTGATGTACATTGTTCATGTACATGGTTGATGCATGGTTTGGCACAGTTATGGTGCATGGTTTATGCAAGGTTTGGTACATGTGTTGGTGCATGGTTGATGCACTTTTTTTGGTATAGGTTTGATGCTTGGTATGGTACAGGTTGATGGTTTGGTACATGTTGTTGGCGAAGGCCTATTTTCGGAGAAAATTCTATTTTGGGCATAGGCCTATTTTGGGAGAAAAGTCTATTTTGGGATAAGGCCTATTTTTGGAAAGATAAGAATATTTTTGTAGCACACGCCATATGTGGAGGAAAATAAGCATGCATAAAAATAAGGAAAAGAAGAATGCAAAAAAAAAAGGGAAAAGCAGTGTGCAAGAGATGGAGGAAAAGAAGCGTGGTGCGCATGCAAACAAACCTAGCCATGTTAGGGTTAGATTTTTTGAGAAGAATGTAAGGCCTAGGAGGTATAGTAGAGTTTGTTTGTTGTTTTGTTTACCAGTTGGTCATTGGTTGATTAGTCTTAGTAGGCTATTTTTGAGTGTTAGATGATAGGCTGTGGAGCGTGGTGTGGTCTATTCCACCTCATGGAGGGTACTTACCCTCCTTTTTTAATGTAAACCTGAAGAATGTAATGTGTGCAGTGAATATTTTGTAGAACAATGAATAAAAGAGTAGAAGAGATAGATCTTTGTGGACGTAGCCCCAGGGGGGTGAACCACAGTAAATCTATTGTGTCAATGTGTCTGAAGGGTTGTTTTTTTGTTATATTATTTATCAGATAAAGAATGAATGGTTAACTTATCTTATAACCACATGCATGAATAGTTTGATGAATGAATGTACATTAGATTTAGATGAATAAACAATAATGTTGATGAATGAGGAAAATGATCAGAATACAGTCTCAATCCCAATCCCTTCCTTGACTACAAACACTTCAGTATTGCATTCCCTCATCAATCTATCTTGGGTGAGACTGCGTTGTGCACTCTGTGCGCAACGTCTCCTTCTATTTTACAAGGAGGGACAATAGTTTGATGGTTTTTTTGGAAACCTATTGAGATTAGAACCTGGGTCAACCTAAGTGCCCAACAAATATTTTGTTTCTGACTGGAACTGCATAGGATCACATGGAAGGGATATGTTGAAGAATAGCATGGAGAATGAAACCATAGAAGTTAATCTTTAGGCCGTGGAATCCAACGAAGGAGGATATTGAAAGATGAATGGAGAATGAAGCCATAGAAGGTAATATTTATGCCATGGAATCCAACAAAGGAGGATATTGAAAGAAGATTAAGGAAAAAGGAACTCAAGTTTGTGAAAAAGGACAATAGAAACCTTAAATATACACCATGCAAATATCTCAACAAATATGTGTTTAGTGAATTGAATGAAGTATTTTTCTGCGAATTCCCTCATATGTTGCAATAGTGGTTATCGAGGTTGAAGGAAAACCATCCTATGAATCAGATCAGATAGCTAGAGTGACATCTTGTGGAGATTGTACAGTTGAAGAAATTCAATAATAAATTTACGCTCATAGTAGATTTTTGGTTAGACAGTATTATTGTAGGCTTTATCATTGAATTTGCAGTTGATACAGTGAAATCATACACTATTGTAGAGAAGGATTTTCTAAAAGGACCCATAGGTAGGTACATAAAATCACTATATACTTCCATAAATATTTTATTATATGACAAAGGCATGGTGACCATGGAATCAAAAAAACAAACTTCCCTGCACAGATAGGGGGAGGGGGGAAGCACTGAGTCTGATATATGGAGAGGGAGTTGGATAAGGGGAAGTATAAGGAGGCCATGGACCTGATCATGATGAACGAGGATCAGATAAAGAATATAATGGAAAAATATGGAACAATTCCCAGTGGTATACCTTACTAATACAAGATAAATAACAAAAAGAGGGTCATATCCCATAGAGAGGGCTTGGCGAGCGATGAAGAAGAGTTAGAGGATCTTCTAGTTGTGGAGAATATTTAGGAAATCCTGCGTATAACATATGAAAGGAAAAAATGATTTCCAGGGTTAGGAATCGAAGGTAGAACTCCAGTCCAGATCATAGTTAGTATGGAACCTACAACCCCATGTGTGACTAATACACCTGAAGGAACAAAAGATTTTAGGAGACCAATTTTTAGTAGAAGAGGCACAATAGGCCAAGGGTCCAATAGAGGACAACCAACTAGGGGTACAATTTTAGGAAGTAACAATCAATTATATACACTGCGTAGAGCCTGTAGTTCAACAAGGTTCAAAATGGAGGGAGTAGATTCTACAATCAGATTGCCATAGTTTTTGGGCGAGGCATCAAAGGACCCTAGGAAGCATTTATTTATCTATTAAAATATATGGGAAGAAAAGAAGGCCACAAACGAGGATACAAAATTCATGCAGTTCGCTATAACCCTTAGATACCATGCGCTAGATTGGTACATGAGCCTTGATGTAAACAATCCACAATGAGCACCAAAGACTGTCGCAGAGTTGAAAGCATTGTTGGTAAAGGAATTTCAGAAGCCAATCTCATAAGACCAGTACATGAATGAAATGATTCAGATCAAGAAGAAACCAGGTGAGTCTATCTAAGATATTGATCAAAGGTTCAAATGTCTGAAAGGTAAGTTAAAGTAATCTATTACTGACATGAAACATAGGTAGTTATTTGTGAACTGGTTATTACCACACTTGAATTATCCTTTGAGACAAAAAAAAAATCAAAATTAGGTAGAGGCGCTACAATAAGCCCTCCAGCTGGAAGAAAACCAATATCAACAGATAAATCTAGCAATAAAAGAACTGAAATAGGATTTGAATAATCTGACATTTTAGTTGAATCGGAATAAGGGGAAAGAGAAGAGATAAGTTGTTTGGTGTACGTTATGAAGGATAGAAGGACACCATAAGAATGAATATCCAACCTTTGCGCAGTACTTGGCAGCAAGGGTGCCAAATCCCTTGCTAATAAGAGGACCATTGTGTGAAATTTGTAAGACACATGGGCATGATCCATATTATTTTCCAATGATGCAGAAGTATAAGATAGTACCAAAAAATTCTTATTGCAATTTTTGCAAATAAGTGGGTCATAATGACAAGGATTGTAGAATGTTGGAATTGATGAGAGAGAGAAATTTAGACACCTATAGAGTGCAAGAAGAGATGATGATAGTCCAAGTTGCACCATAATTCAATAATACACAACCACAATTCAACCTCATGCATCCACAGTACAACAATGCACAGTCGCAGTATAATACCATGTAGTATAACTAGATACCCTAATACAATGCACTGCATGGAGATAGGGGTGGATTTAGAGGTGGAGTTCAGGGAAAAGGAGGATTTGGATGAGGTGGAGGTCAGGGAAGAGGAGGATTTGGATGAGTAAGAGGGGAAGTAGTCTACCACAAATGTCAACAACTAGGACATTATGCAAGAGAATTTCCACTTCCACCTGCAACATGTATGTATTGTCATGCAAAAAACCATGAAACAGAAGACTGCCCAACATTATTGGGAAAAATATAGGAAAAAGGGAACCAGAACAATCAGAACATCTAGTGGATTTCCACAAAATCCAGGAATGATGGGAAGAAAATCAACATAGTTACTCGAGGAGGTGCCAAGAAGGGAGTTGATGCAGCAAAACATGATCTAGCTCAACACCAGTGGGACAAAAAGAACACTAAGCTACATAAGCATTTTGACACGCGGAAATAAAGGGATATGTTTAAGGAATCCAAACAAGATATTCTAAAAGAGAACATTGCATCTACATCAATTGCACGACAAAATTAGGATCCACCAATGTACGATATTCCACCTTCAATGGATCACACCAGCAATGGACAACCTTCAGAGAAAGTAAGCAACCTAAAGACTTTCCTACAGTCATGTGTAAATTTATTGAATGATCCATTGTCCATTAATGTGTTACATAATTTTATAGAAAGATGCAACACCGAAGTAGAAGGGAAGTTATAATATAAGACAGTTAATCATCTCCATACAAGAAGAAGAACAAGTAGGGAATTCAGGTTAAATTCCAACATTGGGGATTTCAATATGGGAGATATCATACTTTATTTAGGATTTGAAGTGAATGTTTTACCTAAGAAGACATAGTAGTATATGGGGGAAACCACATTAGGATATTCACCTGTCTAGTTGAAATTGGAAAATCAACATATAGTGTTACCAATCAGAAGACGTAAAGGTGTGACAACAGACCTGGATGGAATGCACACTGTGGAATATTTTGAAGTTATAGAAATAGTATATGGCACAACACCCTACCCAACATTACTTAGATTAGACTGGGCATTTTATAACTATGTTGTGATCCACTTGAAGACACAAAAAATGACTTTTGAATCAGGCGAGTATAGAGTGATTACATCATTGGATCCCTTAGAAGGAGAAAGGTTTGTAGAGGAAACATGTTTGGACTTGGAAGAAATAAATCCATTATATAGGACTACCACATGAGCATAATATTATGTCAACCCAACTGCATATGGGGTACTCAGCTAGAGAAGCATTACATCGTGTGCCTTAGACTCAAATACATGTTTGGAAAATGGGAAAAAAAGACTACATGAAGTCTCCACAAGGAGGTGTGCAAGAATAGAGTGTGCAATAGGGTTGGTGGGTACAAATATAAGGGAACCTCCCAGTTTTCAAGGCTTGAAATACTTAGAAGAATTCTTGAAAAATTACGAGGAAGAAGTTTTGGAAAATCAAAGGTTGTTATCCCTGGATATTGCACTCAAGGAAACACTTGCAAGATGGTTGGGCATGCACAAGGAAATGATTCAAGACTGGTATCAGTGTAAAATGTTACTATGCATTAGATTTGGTGCATAACATGGGAACAATACATTGCAGATATATTATGGGAGAGGAAGACCAGTTGAACATATAGATAAATTCCTAACACAATGGAGGTTGACTCGACCAAAAGAATGGTCTCACTACTTTATTCATACATTGAAAGGGATACTGGGGAAATGGTACATATACCAAGAACTGCATAGAGGCACTATAGAATGGCCAATATTACAATAAAATTTTATGGTGACATATCATTTTAGCATGAGAACCCCAATATTGATTCATCCCTAAAGATGATACAGGGAATGATATTTTTTGAGAAACTTGAGGTGGAAATTATAACGGAATATCAACATCAGAACATACAGATAGTCAAAGAATTACTCTCATTCAGTAGATCAATATGATCCATGCAACATCCAGATAACAAATATTGAAGGAGAAGGAGAGGTGGAAGGTCCATCTCTAGAGTCAGAGGCATTTGTTGCACTAATTAAGATCAAGAAATTCAACATTGGGACAGAAGAAAACCCTAAAATGGAAAGAATTGGAGACTACTGGTATGAGAAGACACTAGAAAGGATAACAAAATTACTGCGTGAATAAAATGACTTGTTTCCAACAACCTTTACAGAGATGAAAGGAATAGGATGTGAGTTGGGTGAGATGAACATACCCCTAAAACTAGATGCTAAACTTGTTAGACAGAGACCTTACATGATGAATCAAATGTATAAGAAAAAAGTGAAAGCATAACATGACTAAATGTTAGAAGTTGGTATCATAGAGCCAATGGAAGAATCCAAATGGATCAGTCCCATGGTAGTCTGTGAAAAGAAATAATGGGAAATAATAATTTGTGTATATCTAAGAAAATTAAATGATGCTTGCTTACATGATCATTTCCATACCCCTTTCACATATGAGGTCTTAAAGAATGTGGGAGGCCAGGAATCATATTCTTTCAAAGATAGATTCCCAGGTTATCACCAGATCAAAATAATTCCCGAGGATAGGCATAATACTACATTTGCTATAGAATGGGGATCCTATTAGTATACAGTTGTTCCCTTTGGGGTGAAGAATGCACCAACTTTATTTTTAAGGGTGGTCATAGCTACTTTTAGATATTTCATACATAAATTAGTAGAAGTATATTTGGATGACTAGACTATTTTTAGTCTTTTGAAAGATCATGTAGAAGTATTAATACTAATGTTGGATAGATGTGGGCAATGTAAGATCTCATTAAACATCAAGAAATGTATTTTCAACACACCTTTTTGGATATTGTTAGGACACATGGTGTTGAAGGAAAATCTCTCTGTGGACAGGTAGATCTCCTCTTGAGATCTAGACTCTTAAGATAGAAGATGCTTAACATGGACACTAACTTCCTTTCAGATCTATACAAACTAATGCATGAGGAGGAAGGAGAAAAGAGTACCTTTAATCGACGTTTGTCCCTGCACGCTCCAAGTTGAGCTCCAATCTTTCGCTCCTCGATAAGCCCTGTAGACAAACAAAGTACGACCACTTCCTACTCTATCAAGATTAGTCCGAAATAGGTCTATCTACTAAAGAGACAAATTCATGTGAGATTGAACATGAATTAGAAAGAAACAAGCCAAGCAGATTATATTAATGAGGACAAAACATTGCTTACAGCCATGGATGGATTGCAATAGTTTTGTCAATTCCTCCTTGTCTACCCTTTGCTCAAAAGATCCACGATATGAATGATGATAGCTTCACTGATTTCTCCATATGAGATCATAGGTCTCTTGTTGCCAAATTATCTCTGTTCTAGCACCACTTATAAGATCATAAGTTTGGTGTGATTCTCCTTTTCCAATCTCCTTTCACCATGAGAAAGCTTGCTTACATAGCCTTGGAGAGGCTAAAAAACTTGAGATATCCTTGGGGAAGGTGAGGATTTTCCTCCTTCATTTGAGGATCTTCCCTAAGAGCATGGCTGGACTAGGTATTCGAGCTCAATTGCCTTCTAAGAATGAAAATATCCTTCCCCCATTCATCTCAACAACTCAACTGCTGCCTAAAATAGGTAGCGCTCCCTCAAAATGGCCATCAGAGCACTATAGTGCTCCCCAGTAGGATTAAGAGGGGCACCAACACTCCCTCAAAAGGGCCAAAGGAGCTTTATAACGCTCCCAGACAAGGTAAGGGGGAGCGCCAGTGCTCCTAAAAGAGGTATAGGGGAGCGCTCTCCAAAACTTAGTTTTTGAGGTGCTTTCAGATGGAAAAAGGTTTGTAAGCCTGCTGACTCATTTATCCTCTTCCAAATCAAGTGTTTGAGGTGTTTCAAATGTCCTTCTCATGGCGTTATAGGAACGACATAGGCATGATGGCAGTATGCTTTCTTTAACAATTGCAACACTTGTAAGCAAAATGCGACACTTACGACCTTTGTAATGACGACACTTGCGACACTATCAAAGTGAGTATTTTTTATGTGTAACAGATTTCCCCCCAAAGTATGAAGTTAGAAGACAGGAACTGATAACTAAAATGCTTTGTAGACTTTCAAGCAAGGGTATAGACGTAGAGAACCTGACAAAAGCTACACACAAACATCCAAAAAATATTATGACATGTTTCAAACCCAAGGCAGGCATACCTATGCTTGGGTGATCAAGACTTGCAAGATATGGCCACCATAAATACACTGTGGATCCATAATTGTATTGATAAAAAGGTATAGCCACTGAAAATACACTGTGGATATATACTCTTATGACATGAACTGATCGTAGCCATGAAGGATACACAGTGGATCTATAAGATGACAAGACATAGCCATGACCAATACAAAGTGGATCTATGTAAGAGTATATATGCCATTGTTCAAAAGAAACTCCATTGCAACCTGGGAAAAGTACATATCAAAGTGATCACTCAACCCAGGGTCTTCTTATTGATCCTGATGTAGTACGAATCTAACCATGTGAATAGATGTCCTGATGTCGAACATGGCAGAAACCACTTGATTACCGGTCAATGATGTAAACCGTTAACAAGCGCGAGGGAAATCACCATTAATGTCAATGATC
>SNQJ01S0000834.1:220526-233569 GCA_010110895.2 Picea sitchensis | reverse complement strand
CATCGAAGGAGGGCCTTGATGTATCCCCCATCAATGACATGAAACAGACACAGAGATGTAATTGGTAGATCAAATGAACATGGACTGACACGGGTATTGAGACAAGATATTTGTGATGGCTGACTCACGAGATGGATACTTCCCTTGAACATTGAGGCACGACAACAAAAACATGACATGGACCAAAACTTGATGATGCAGTGGATGTTGTGACTTACGTCAGGTGACCTAGAGGAGTGAAAGAAACTCAAAGGATTGGCTCAGTGCAGAGGTTCAGCGGATTATAATGCATGCAAAAGACAAAGTGTCGTGTTCAAGGGCGACTCTAAGAATTACTTCGTAATGTTCTCAAGAGACTGCTTGGATTGCTTCTTTCAAATTTTCCCCCATCCAGATAGACGAGTACCTCTTTTTAATTTAATGAGCTCAAGGAGGGTAACACATGCTTGATATAACTCACCTTCGGTAAGTTCCTCATATTTTGTTTAACGAACTGGAAGAAGTAAGGGTTTGGTCTCGTATGGGCCTATCGATGTTTGTTTTAGTGAGTCCAAAGACAAAAAACTCAAAGGTTTTTCATGATTATAGAGTCTAGAAAAACACTTAAAAGAGAACTCTCTCAGTTCCTTTTTTGTAAAGTAGTCTGACGAGACCGAAAAAGAGATAAACTATCACTCAACAGTCGTTTTCTTCAAATACTTTAACGAGCATGAAGAGAACAAGGTCGCTTGGTAATCTTTTCATGTTTAGAGAGTCTGAAAAGGACTTAAAGATGACTCCAATGTTGTCCTTTTTCATAATGTTAGTCTTGCGAGGCCGAAAAAGAGATAAATTATCACTCGAAAGACGCCCTTTCAAACCATTTAACGAGTGGGAAACAAAGCAAGATCACTTGGAAATCTTTTCATGTTTAGAGAGTCTGAAAAGAGCTTAAAGGAGACTCCAGGGGGTTCCTTTTTCGTGTATCCATACAGGTCCGAAAAAGAGATAAAAGTCTACCCGGATGCATTCTCATGTATTTATGAGCACGAGAAAGAACAAAGACTAAGCTCGGTATGCCCCCAACATGAAATGTAGTGGCGTAACTCTAGAATGATCAGCAAAGGCTAGAGACATGCCCTTCAAGTTTCAATTCATTCACCGACTTCGAGGTTGTCACCAGTTTCTCTAGTAGATGAGAAAAAGGAGAAGGGTGGATGGAAGGAAGGTTCAAGAGAGGTGATTGTTTCATTTTTTAACGAGCTTGACACAAGAAAAGAACTATTCTCAAGACCTTTGTTTCATTGTTTAACGAGCTTTCCATAGAGAAGAGAATCTATGCTCGTGGTTTCGTTCGGATCAGGGCTTCCAAGAGGATAATGCTCTGGAAGGGTACCATGTCAAAGGATAAAGCGTGGTCATGGACTCCAGGAGACCTTCGCTGGATGGAAGATAATCACTCGATAAGGAACACATGTTGAGGGCCGCAATAGGAGTAAGGAGATCAGGCTCCAATAATCCTACCGAAGAAATCACCATGTCCACTACCAGATTCAAATCATCGGAAGTTGAAAGCATGGGAGATGATGAAAAATCAACACCAGGAGGGGAGATAGATGGTATATCTACCCGAATGTCTTCACAAGGAGGAAGAAAAGAGGATCAGTGACAATGATTATCCCAAGGTAACTTGTCAATGTGAAACACTTCCAGAATAGATTCATCCAAAGGAAAAATGGGGGAAATGTAGTCGATCGCAGATGACAAGGAACACAACCGTGATTGCATCGAGGAACTATCAAATGCCAATAGATGTTGGGAATCTAACGAGGGAGAAGCATATTGGGTAGAAATGTATGACGTTTCGGCTGGACTAAGTGGCACGGTGTCACCTGGTGCATCGAATTCCAACGGACAAGGTACAATCCAAGGGTTAGATGATTCCAAAGATTGATAAGCTGCAGTCGAAATCATATCGACGGTGGAAATATGATGTGTAGTCAGTGGAAGTGGTGTAGGTAAGGTACCCATGAGGCTAGAATATTTTAGTAAGCCAACACCAATGCTTTCATACGTGATCTTGTGGTCTCCCAAGAAAGGAATATTGTTGGTAGCAGGAACGCGAGCATCGGTCGTGCAGAAATTCAACTGATCAACAGTGACAATTTTTCCCTGGTGAGGAAATTGTACACATTGAAATACCGATGAGGCAATGGCAGTCATAGCATAAAAACAACTTCTTCCAAGTAACAAGTTGTAATCAATGGGAGCATCGACCACCTCGACATCAACAGTAACAGTTTTGCCACCCAATTGGATGGGCAGGGATTGTAAAATCCCATGGGGATGAAAACCTTGCCCATCAAAGGCATGTAACATCATTGGGGACTTGTTGAGTGCTGGTGATTTTAAACCTTTCCAACACGCTAAAGACATGACACAAGTTGAGGCTCCCTCATCTAGAATAGTTCGATGGATTTGTCGATTGTGAACAACAAAATCAACTTGAAAAGCAAGTTGGTGGGAGAGTCGAGGTGCATAATTATCTAGGTTAAACATGATCTGATTGGACGACTCAGGATCAACAGTGCCAAGAGCGGTCAAGAGCATTCTACATTGACTGGGGTAGTGCTGTAGAACTTCTAACGCAGACATAGCACATGGTGCTTGAGCCAAATCTTCAACAATGTTGTAGTTTTGGGCAGCACGTGAACTAGGATTAAAGGTAGCTTTGTGGATAGTTCTCTTAGGAGGGTGTAGGATGGAGTCAAAAGAAGGTTTCTCAATCTGAAGTGGCCCAGATGGAGGGCTAGAAAATAGAGGACTAATGGAAGATGATAATGGGTTCGATAAGGAACTGTTAGTAGTCTTCCGCTTATCAGGTTTAATCGGTGTGTCATAGGTCTTAGATAAATTGGTCAAATTAATCCCATTAAGCATATAAATATGTGCACTCGATGAGGCCGCATCATTAGGATCGCTAGAACTTCCCCCAGGAGAGGGGGTTTGAGCAACCATGGATTTCTGCTACAGAAAAGGTTGAGTAAGCACAACAGGCTGTGACTTCCCTTGGAACATTTTGGCCACTTCATTTCGAAGTGGACAATCTTGAGTGTAGTGATCGTCCCCACAAATGATACACGGGAATTTCAGTTTCCGTTGTGGTTGCTTTTCGGTAGCAAGTGTCTGATTTTTAGGTTGTTCATTATTATTTTTTGATTTATTCTTTGTCTTCTTCTTACCTCTGGATTGTTGTGAAGGGGAATATTGAACTTCATTCACCTCAGAGCTCTGAGTTTGGGGGGAGGTAGAGGAGGGTGTAGTTGATTTGGAAAAATATTGAGTTTTGACGAAACCGATAACACCATCCTCATGAGATGAATATGATGGCTTAGAAGGATTGGTATTAGCTCAAGCAACATTCGGAAGAAAATCATACAAAGTACCAGATTGGGAATAAACCAAATCTAAGTACTGATCCCGAGCGATGGCTTGTTCCTCTGTGACCGCACCACCCATAGAAACATCGCGAGCGATTGGGGGTAACAATGATTTAGTAAACCATTCCACCAAGAGCATGTCAGGAATGACTGCCTTGATCATCCTTCATCATCGCCTCCACTCATGAATATGGTCAGAGATATGCATGGAGTTAGTTTTATGAAGGGAGGTCAAGAGTTTAGTACCCGTCTTGTAGCGAATAGGCAGTTGAAAGTTTGTGAGGAAAGACATGTCAGGGGAATTGAAATCGTGAAAAGAAGCACGTGGTAGTTCAATATACCACTTTGCTGCAGAACCGGTAAGCGTTCACTGGAAAAGACGCAAACATATAGAATCATCCATGAGGGATTTTGATGAACACCACAAATGGAAAGTCATCACATGGTTGTTCGGATCTTCGCCAGGGTTTTCGTCAAATTTTGGAATATTAGAAGGAAGCTTAGCTGGAATGACTGGCCAAACCGGTGAATGAGAAATAAGATCATTAGTTAACCGAGACAAGTCTGGTATATCCAGAGTCACAAGGAAAGGTAGTTGTCGGTTAATGTGTGAATGATACTGGTGTGGCATAGGAACACTAGTAGGACCATAGATTGGGTTAGGTGGATAGTTGTAACCAGTAGGTCCTCCTACATACGGTTGTTGCTTGCCAGGATAAGAAGGATTCGATGGTGCATGAGAAACATGGGAATAACCCGGTGGGTTCTGAACATTATAGGCCAGGTGATTTATTTTCCCATGAGGAGGATAAACATTTTGGCCTTGAGAATGGTAAGGACTAGATCTCAGAGGCGGATACACATGAGGCCCATAAGGAGGATAAGACTGTGGTCTCGGAGAACTCCAGGTGGTTTTTTGGATACCGCCCAGATAAGATTGCCTGTAAGATGTTCCAGAAGGGACAGGATTGGATACTCCTCCTAGTGGGTTATTATACAAGTGCCCCCCAACATGGGGTTGAGTAAAAGTGCCTCCTGAATATACTTCCCAGGATTTTGAAGGGTTTCCAACAAACAAGGGTTTCCCCCCTACCAATGGTGGATGTATGACCGGGGTTTGACTAGCAAACAGAGGTTTCCCTCCAGGAGGAGCATGAACAGGGGGTTGTCCCCCAAGAGAGGTAGGACCACCATGGAAAGGTAGTCCTCCAGGAGGGAAAGGTATGTTGGATGGTGGTTTCCCTCCAGCCAGTTGTGTTTGGCCAACAGGGGTCTGCATTCTTAGGTGAGAAGATGTCCCAGCAGGATCGTGTGGAACATCCAGCACTGTAGGGTAAAAACTTGTAGAAATAGAGGTAGATATTGAAGTGATTTGGGGATGAGTAGAGGTGATGAGTCCAACATTAGGATGGACTTGTGTTGATGTAGCAGTAGGGTGAATAACCTGATCGACTGGGTGATTCGTGGTTTGATCGGATGGTCCTGGTTCACTAGGAGGGTCATGAGGAGAAAAGGGTTGTCGAATAGATTCGAAATGCTCATAGAGATCACATCCCGATGAATTCCTCCATACAGAACGAGCAAGTGTGGGATTGGTTTCTACTATGGTGCTAGGATGAACATGAGTCCTATACTCATCACCAAAGAGTGGTTTCGTGGATCCCATATATGTTTTGGTAAAGATCCTCTCCGGTAATCGTGGGACTTCTTTGTCTATGACGTTCCCACGAGAGTCTAAACGAACCAAAAGTGGTTCGAGAGGAGTTACTGACACAGGTGTGGTGGGATTTTCAACCATGCCCAAAGCATCTTCTGGGTTATCTAATGGGGGAGCAATAACAATTCTGACGTCAGATGGATTTTCTACCTCTCTACGGTAGTTATCTTCTGGAGGGTTAGAAGGTAAGGGTTGATAGCCTTCTGGAGGCATCCCTTGCATCCTACATGATCGGCGAAGACCTTTATCATCTACGAGATCAATTGTGGAGAATAACATATCACACTGAAAATCTAGGGCCAATTAACAAAAAGAAACAGCATGCGCTAAGAAATCTAGGAATCAACCAAGCAGACAAAACTTCTCTCGATGACTGTACTAGTTGGTGATGAAATCCAACGTCGCGTGATCAAGTCGAGAAGGGGATGGGATATGGTGGAACAGTTACAATGGTGACCTGCTTAATGGACTTACGCCTTGGTGTAAGCTTCCACGCAGTAATTGTGGATTTACCCTCCAAGGAGCCTGAGTGAGTTTGACCAATGTCTGTTCCAGGTACAGTGAGACTTCCCTTCACCGTTACCTTATGCAAGTACCTAAAGATTATGGCAACTAAAGATACCAATTCGACAGTTCGATCTAGAACGTATGGGCAGGATAAGAAGTCTGAAATCAAACCTAAAGGCTCCCACACATAATCATGGGTATACCTCCAAGTGACCCCCAATATACGATCTGAACACTACAAACAGATGAACCATGGAGGGATAATCTCCGTAACTCACGCGAATGTGACCTCATGCGTAACCCCTATGTGAAAGTGGGATCCCAGAAAAACAATACGACAATTGGATTTGACTCTCCCTAACTCAGGATGCTAATGTTTATCTTGAGAACTTTGGAGAGTTGTACTCACTACCTAATCCAAAGTGCTAACCCTAGTCTACTGTTGGTGGAAGATCCTAAAAACAAAAATGTTCTAGATAATTTTTAATTAGCGTTCATTTTATAGTTGTTCTTTACTCAAAGGGTGCATAGAAGTGAAACTAATGGAATGATGACTCAATGCCCAAAAAGATGCATGAAAGATGATAAGCAATCGTTTATTTTCAATGACCACCTATTTAAGGGAAAGAGAAGGAGTCGTTTTCACTTTCAAACACTAATATAAAAAATCCTCTATCAATTGGTTCTCAATCGAATCCAATGCAACGCTAAAACATTTTCAAAAACCCCTTCTAATATGCAAATCAATAACTAAAATGTATCTTTTCATTTGTATGCGAATGATAACTAATTCAATGCAAAAAAATTCTCCTATCAACTACCTTTTCAGATCAAGGAGATTCAGACAAATATGATCATATTTTGCATACACAACAGACACCCTCTTGCTGTGATTGAAGCAAGAAGCAAACAGAGAACAAAAATAGCAATGCAAAAACCAAATAATTCACACAAAAATGAAGTGTTCAAAGAACAATGACCTTCAAAAAACCAAGTGAGAAGAGTTACAGACTTCATATGTCCTTCACTGGAGTTCTCGCTCAGTCGAATAGGAGAGGAAAAAAGCAGTGGATCGATTTCAAGATCTCAACAACAAAAACTCAAAAAGAATGAAGAAGGGCATAGAATCTGAACAAAAAGGTGTTTACTTCTCAGGAGGAAGCATGTCAAAGGTCAAAGGAAGAATCACGAATGACAAAGCAGCTCAGCAAGTGAAGAAACAGGGTCTGGACCTCCAAAAATTGCAATTTTGGAAGAGATTTTGGGAAAAAAAGGGCTGGCGCTCTGGTATAAAGGCCACCAGAGTGTTATAAATCTCTGGGGAGTGCTGGCGCTTTGCTAACATGGGCAGAGGGGCTCCAGGCTCAAAAAACTCATAAAAATGTCCAGAAACCTAAAATTTTGATCAAATTTTGACAGGTAAGCTGAGTGTGATGGGGTAAAGAGTCAATCAGCAAGGGCATTTAGATATGAAGGGGTGAACAATATTTGTAAACAAAAAAGGGTAAGACAAGGTCTTATGAGGAAAAATCAAAACCAACAGTTTCGATTCGCTTCTCCAGCGGAGTCGCCAGTTTCTGTTGAAGGAAAATCTCCCTATGGATAGGTAGATCTCCTCTTGAGAGATAGACTTTTAACTCTTAAGACAGAAGACACTTAACGTGGACACTGAATTCCTTTCAGATATATACAAACTAATGCATGAGGAGGAAGGATAAAAGAGTACCTTTAATCGACGTTTGTCCCCGCACGCTCCGAGTTGAGCTCCAATCTTTCGCTCCTCGATAAGCCCTGTAGACAAACAAAGTATGACCACTTCCTACTCTATCAATATTAGTCCGAAATAGGTCTATCTAATAAATAGACAAATTCATGTGATATTGAACATGAATTAGAAAGAAACAAGCCAAGCAGATTATATTAATGAGGACAAAACATTGCTTACATCCATGGATGGATTGCAGCAGTTTCGTCAAGTCCACCTTGTCTACCCCTTGCTCAAAAGATGCACGATCCGAATGATGATAGCTTCACTGATTGCTCCCTATGAGATCATAGGTCTCTTGCTTCCAAATTATCTTTGTTCCAGCACCACTTATAAGATCATAAGTTTGGTGTGATTCTCCTTTTCCAGTCTCCTTTCACCATGAGAAAGATTGCTTATATAGCCTTGGAGAGGCTCAACAACTTGAGATATCCTTGGGGAAGGTGAGGATTTTCCTCCTTTAGTTGAGGATCTTCCCTAATATCATGGCTGGACTAGGGATTCGAGCTCAACTACCTTCTAAGAATGAAAAGATCCTTCCCCCATTCATCTCAACAACTCAACTGCTGCCTAAAATAGGTAGCGCTCCCTCAAAATGGCCATCAGAGCGCTGTAGCGCTCCCCAGTAGGCTTAAGGGGGGTGCCAACACTCCTAAAGACACCAGCGCTCCCTCAAAAGGGCCAAAGGAGCTTTATAATTCTCCCAGACAGGGTAAGGGGGAGCGCCAATGCTACCAAAAGAGGTATAGGGGAGTGCTCTCCTCCAAAACTTAGTTTTTGAGGTGCTTTCAGATTACAAAAGGTTTGTAATCCTGCTAACTCATTTCTACTCTTCCAAATCAAGTGTTTGAGGTGTTTCAAATGTCCTTCTCATGTCATAATAGGCACGACATAGGCATGATGGCAATATGCTTTCTTTAACACTTGCGACACTTGTAAGCAAAATGTGACACTTGCGACCTTTGTAATGACAACACTTGTGACACTATCAAATTGAGTATTTTTTATGTGTAACACATGGTATGAAAACAAGGGTTATTGGTTGACCGTTCTAATATTGTTGTAATTTTGAATTTACCACCACCAAAGTCAGTGCGCCAATTAAGAGCCACACTTGGACATACAGGGTACTACAAGAAGTTTATCAAAGGGTATGCACAAATTACTGTACTAATGGAAAATTTATTGAAGGACACAAAATTTCAGTGGAATGAGGATTGTTAGAAGGGATTGGATACTTTGAAGGAGAATATGGTGATAACACCTATTTTAGTGTTTCCCAATTGGGAAAATACATTTCATGTGCATGTAGATGCATCAACAATTGCACTTGGAGCAATTTTTGCGCAGCTAGGAGCAAGTGACTTAGATCATCCTATATCCTTTGCAAGAAGGAAGTTATTAGAATCATAGAAGAATTACAACACAATATAAAGAGAAGGTCGAGACATGGTGTATGCACTATAGAAATTCAGAAATTACTTACTGCGAAAGAACTTTAAAATGTTCACAGATCATTCTTCCCTCAAATATCTAGTCAAAAAGGTAGTGTTTGGGGGGAGGATCTATAGATGGCTATTATTGTTCCATGAATTGATTTTGAAGTAATAGTTAAACCAAGGAAACTAAATGTAGGACCAAATCACTTATAAAGGATATCCAATGGAGAATAACCTACTAACTTAGAAGGAAAATTCCCTAATGAAAAGTTATTTTCAGTACAAATATTGATGAGTACTTTGTTGATATCATTGAATTCTTGAGCACGATATTTGCACCAAAGGATTTTAGTACCATGCAGAAGAAAATCCTGGAAGTAAGATTTGTATACTTTAAACTAATTGTAGGTTATTTATACAAGCTAGGCATAGAAAACATTTTGAGAAGGTGTCCGATGGAGCATGAATGACCCATGGTTCTAGCACAAGCTCATGAAGGCATAGCTGGAGGAATATGTATAGGAAAATCTACTACACAAAAGTTATTGTGTGCAGGTTTATGGTGGCCAACCATTCATAAGGATGCAAAAGAATATTGTCAGAACTGTGATGTATGTCAGAGAGTTGAAAAACAAAACAAGAGGGATGAGATGCCCCTAATACCCATAGTAACTCTTTAGGTATTTAACAAGTGGGAAATAGATTTTGTCGGACCTATTAATCAACAAGCAAGAAGGTCAAGAGAAATATGAATCATTTCTACGAAAGAATATTTAACCATATGGAAAGAAGTGACACCAATGAAGGATTGTAGCATAGAGACAACATCACACTTCTTATTTGAGCAGGTGATTACAAGATTCAAATGTCCCAGGATTTTGATGAGTGACCAAGGAACCCATTTTATTAATAGTACCACTAATGCTATGATTGAGGAGTTTGAAGTATATCACCATAAAATTACACCATATCATCCGCATACAAATGGGATAGTATAAGATTTCAACAAGATTTTGGAGAATGCCTTGACAAATATTTGTAATGTGAACATAGATGATTGGGATTTTAAAATACCAAAAGTATTATGGGAATACAAGACTACATGGAAGAAGTTGACAAGACAGACATGATTCATATTGGTGTATGGACAAGAAGAAGTGGTGCCATTAGAATTTTTGGTACCCAATCTGCTCGTTGCAACAATTACAAATATAACAGAAAAAGGTGCAGTACAAGAAAGGTTGAGTCAACTTATGAAACTAGAAGAAGACAAGATTCTGGTAGGATTTTGACAAGAGGTGTAGAAAGCAAGGGACAAAGCCTGGCATAACATACACATAAAGAAGAAGATATTTAAGGAGGTGTTATAACCCTAAATTGGACCACACATGCTTACCTGGCATCAGGCCAACTCATATCCCTTCATTGCCAAAACATCTGCTGAAAAACCTCTTTGAAAATCCTCTTGGGTAAAGGTACATGCGCCCTAACCCACTACTGAACGCGTGTGAACTCTGGCAGGCCTACTACAGCCTGCGTTTACCTAAAAAAACTCAAAAATAGGAAATTTTTCGTCGGGACAAAAATCTATGGGTCAGTTAACTGAAACTCCCGGCCATGCATGGCCGAGAGTTCGTCCAAAACCCTAGCTCCTTCTAGCCTATAAAAGAAGGGGTAGGGGTACTATTTGGAGGAGGAAAATTATAGCGAAGAAACTCTGCCCATTTTCCAAATCCATTTGTCCCAACCCTTTATCCTTTCCTCAAGCCTAAGGAGAATTAATACAAAGCAGTTGGAGGACAAAAGAACAGGAGGAGCTTAGGATCAGGATCAAGGAGCGGTGGCCGGTCTCGACTTTGATTGTAAGTTGAGTCATTTTGAAAATAATAAACAAATACTTTTCCCATCCCAATGCATGAGTTATCTACGATTTGTGTAATTTATACTTAATTCCTAACCCTCAAGTAGAAAAATAGCATGCATGTGTAGTGTTTTGCCTTGATTGCAGGTTAACTTTGGAAGGAGCAGCGCAAGTAAGCGGGCAAAGCGCAATGGAGGATCTACACCAAACATCAGTAAAAAGGTTAGTAGTTCCTTTCCATGCATGTGTCTTGAAAGAGGGGTTTAAGTTTTGGGTGGTAGGTTAAAAGGTTATTTCTTTACGGTCAAAATATGCATGCAAGTCTGACCCTAGTTTGCTAGTCCGTAGGGTATTATTTCCCAACAACAGAATTGGCGACCATACTGGGGAGATATACTCTTTAGGGTTTTCGGATTTAGTTGAGTTTTTGGGTAGTTTAAGAGATTATATTTTATGTTTCTTTGCCTATCTTTTTCAGTAAGGCCTGAGCTAGCAGGGAGCCTGGTTCTCTATACCATTTTTCCTTGACTGTTGCTTGACGACAATTTTCGGGACACACAGAGATACACGCGGCCTGCAGAAGGCCTGCACATGTGTGCCTGAGCCCTAACCTTCTATAGCCTGCGTGTGAATGTTTGTTGTAGAGGTTTCAGTAGCATGTAGGAGTTCAGAGAGCTTGAGAGGCGGTCCTCCTCTTCCTTGTCAGAATTATACATTCTTAGGGGGCTTTCTGGATCCTGTCTGAGTCTTGTTGGTTCAAAGTCTTGTCTCAGTTTGCTTTATTGCATTTTTTCATCCCTTGCAATTATTTTTATTTTATGTTAAGAAGAAGCATCCAAGCCTTCAAGAGACCCTGGTTATCAATACTAGAGGCCTCTTCCTGGTCTAGGTTGTCTGTGTTTATTTTTTTCTTGTGGCTTATACATACATGCGGCCTGTGCAAGTGTAGGCCGTGGGTACACGCACTCTGTTGTAGCTCAGCATGCGTTTGCGCACGTGTTGTTTCAGTGACAGAGGCGTGCTTGACAGGTTGCTTTTCAATCAGGGTAGGGCAGTCATCCCCTCCTATGGTGAGAAGTGTTCCTCTTAGGTGTTTGAGCCCAGGGTTGAACAGTCAGTAGGTTAGGGCCTCTCACCCTTAGCCTGTTTTTTCCTTAGTTGATAGTTGATAGAAAAGATAAAAAATAAAAAATAAAAATTGTTTTATGGTTTTTAGACAAGCGTAGGAGTTTGTGATTTCTTGATTGCCATTGTGTATCTTTGCTCTGATTCCTTGCGATCTACGCTTTAAGCCAGAATTTTGTTTTGTTTTCTTGGTTTTGTGCTTGTCAGCATTTTCCCTTTGTTGATTCATTTAGCGCTTAAATAAAAAAAAATATATCTCTTTTTCATTTTCTTGTTGGTTTGAAGATTATGTTTCTGCATCAATAGCTAGGAAGAAGTCTTTTGTTCATAAGTTTTTGCAGTACATTTAGAGCATAAGTAGCTCGTAGTCGAGTGAAATTCCTTTATGTTTGTTGCATGAAATCTTAGAAAAATTGAAAAGAAAAAAAATAAGTCTTTCTTTGTGAAAAGTTGTTGATTTTTGCATTTAGTAAAAGTCTTTTGTTTCCAACATTTTTTCATTCGTTTTTTCTTTGAGTCTTTACACATCATCAGTTTCACCTTCATACCTTGTGACATAAAAAATCCCTTAAAAGCAATGCTAATTTAAAATCTATTAGACTTCTTTGTTTGTAGGGTCCATACACTAGTTCAGGACTAGGGCCTTGGATTAGGTTGGAGAGGAAACTCTCCAAGGCCACTCAAAACCAAACATTGGAGTCTATTATAGGGAGTGTAGAAGTCCAGGTTTGTGGAAGTTATCCAGGACCCCCCTCTAACACAGGGGATAAACACGAGGTCGCGTAAGGAAAGGTAGAGGAGCTAATCCCTCCAAAGCCAGACCAAGCGTAGTGGAGAACACATATCGAGGATTTGTTTTGGGATTCCATCATTTGAATTTGCCAGGGGGCTTCGTGGGTCTCGAATCTGTTCGAGGTCCTCGGTTGTATTCCAGACCATTTGTTGTCGATACCCTTGACAGGTTTCGGGCTTGATACCCTGCTCATTGTGGTCTACCTGACTATCGACTGTACCCGCCTGGTGACTGTTCGTGTGCTGGAAAACTAGTTGCCAATCTTTCATAGGGACATACACAGGTGACTGCGGGGTTATACCATGGTACCTAGGATAGACATCGGGCCACACTTTGCAGAGTATACCCAGAGGGTGATTCCATTTTCGAGTTTCACTTGCACCGGTAAGTTGCTCTAGTGTTGGTTGTTGTAACTGT
>SNQJ01S0000834.1:198515-212180 GCA_010110895.2 Picea sitchensis | reverse complement strand
GCCTACCCCCTCCGAGTAGACCGCTTACCACCCTCACTTATTATTGTCTCTCCTTTCGCCATCTGTCCCCAACTCTGTCTCTCTCCTCTGCCTGTCACATCTCCTGCTCCCCTTCTGCCTTCTATTAGTGCACATGTGTACCTCTTCTTACCTCCACCTAGGCAGATTTTCCCCACTATGCCTACCACCACAATCCCTCCTCTGCTTCCACATTGCTTTCTCAGGCCACTCTGCCATTGTTCCTGTACAACTTTTCACCAACATCCTTTTGTTCATGCTTTCTCATTCACCTTTCCTTGGCCACATCTTCCCACATGGCTTCCTCTCGTCTCATCTACACATTGATTGCACCATTATAACCCTAATTTGCACCATAAATGCTTACCTGGCATCAAGCCATCTCATATTCCTTCTTTGCCAAGCTAGTACTGAACAACTCTTCTTAAAAACACCCTTTTTAAAGGAAAATGCACCCTACTCCACTATAGCCAGTGTGTACACGCTAGCTGACCCACTACAACTCTCATGTACCTACAAAAGAACGAAAAATGGAAAGTTGTTGACGAAACACACAGTTTTCGGTAAGTTAACTAAACCTTTAGACCATGCATGGCCAGTCACTCAAACAAATACCTAGCTCCTTCTAGCCTATAAAAGAAGGGGTAGTGGTCCCATTTGAAAGGAGGGAAAATCATAGTAAAGAAACTCTACCTGAATTATCATTCCATTTGCCTCAACCTTTTGCAACTATTGTGTGAAGAGAATCATATACAGAAGCAATTTGAGCACAATTGAAGAGGATCCCAGGACCAGATTCGAGGAGCAGTGGCCGATCTCACTATTGTAAGGTATTCTCGTGAGATTAATAAAATAAGTAATTTTCTCATCCTGCCATATGAGGTTTTCATTGTTTGAATATTGATTACATGTTGATTAAATCTCTAACCCATTAGTTCATAGATCAAATTCATGTGGATTTCTTCATTTGTCTTTTGTGAATGCAGGTCATCATTGGGAGGAGAGTTTCATTCAAAGAGTGACCAAGTATGAAAAGCGATCGACATCGAACATGGAAAATAAGGTACGACAACTTGATCTCTTTAACCTTGTATTTGCATATGAATAATGGGGTTTAAGCATGGGATGATGGTAGAAAGTAGGAAACTTTAGGTTATTTATACATGAATGATAAAACCCTTAGTGCTAGTCCATAGAAGCGATTTCCCACTCACAACAGAATGGGCGACCATACTGGGGACCTCTCGGGTTTTCCAAGGATACGTTTTTGGTAGTTTTAAATTGGTTTCATCACCTTTTTTCTGAGTTTCTGCAAGAGTCTGAGCTAGTAGGGATTCTGGTCTTCCATACCAGTATTCCCTACTTCCTTTGCTTGGCTCCTTTTTATTTTATGGAAGTCACTGAGGTACACATAGCCTGTATGAGGCATGCATACATGTACCTTCACCCTACCTTCACACAGCCCGCACGCACACTCTAGTTGATGAAGTGTCAATCGCGTGTCTGAATTCAGAATTGTTATTTTTAGAGAGGCAGTCATCCTCTCCCCTATCAGAAGTGATCCTTCTCAGGGGTTTTCTAGATCTCATTATGGTCTCTATTTTTGCGGTTTGTAGCTTAGGTACCACCTTAGAATGGTTTTGTTTTATAAATTTTTCCTTGAATTGTTTTTCTTTTCTATCAAAGTAAGTTTCTGAGTCTTTAAGGGACTCTAGTTCTCAATACTAGTAGTCTCTTCCAGTGTTTGATTGATTGTTTTTTTTTTCACTTTTGAAGAATTATGGAGGTACATACAGCCTGTATAAGGTCTACATGCGTGTACACGTGCTCTGACCTTACACAGCTCACGTGCACACGCTGGCTGTTGAACTGTCAGCAGCGTGCCTGTTGAGAATTTTTTTTTTAAGGAGAGGCACTCATCCTCTTCCTTATCAAGAGTTATACCTCTCATGGATTTCCTTGATTTAATATTTGTCTTTTTCATAGCAGTCGACAACTTAGGTTTGATTACAGAAATAGCTTTCTTTTTCACTAAAAAGTTTTCCTCAAAATTTTTCTTTCATAGGGTTTTTATACAAGTGTGAGAGTCAACTTTAATTAGTTTGTGTGTTATTATCAGTAAATCTTTGCGATATGTGCTTAGGATAGAAGTTTTCTTGGCCTTTACTTGTCGTCATTTTTCCTTTTTGTTTTGCAAGCATTAAATAAATAAATAAATAACTCTTTTATTTCTTGGTTTGGTTAAGTAGTTGTTGGTTTGCATTAATAACCGAGAAAAGTTTTTCTTTCATAAGTTCTTGGTTGTTTACTTAGGACAATAAGTAGCTCGTAGTCGAGAAAAATCCTTCTTTGATTTTGTTGTTCAAAGATCTTAGAAAAAAAATTAGTTTGAAAAGTTCATTAAAAATTTTTGTCAAGAAGAAGTTATTTTGTTTCCATATTTCTGTTTATCTTTTCTTTTCATCTCTAAAAACATCACTAGTTTCACTTTCATAACCTTTGAATTAAGACAAGAAATAAAAAATTAATGATCAATTAAAATCAACTAGACTTTATGTTTGTAGGGTCCATCAACTAGTGTAGGCTAGAGCCTTGATTTAGGTTGGATAGGAAACTCTTCAAGGCTACAAAACATAAATAAGAGTATGTGCTAGGGAGTGTTAAAAGTCTAGTATCATGAAAGTTATATGGGACCCCCCTCTAACAAAGGGGATAAAAAAGAGGTCGTGTGTGGAAAGGTAGTGGATATAACCCCTCTAAAGTCAGACCAATCGTAGTGGGGGACGCATATAGAGGGCTTGTTTTGGGATTCTGTCGATTGCATTTGCCATGGAGCTTCATAGGTCTCAAATATATTAGAGGTCCTTAGTTGTCTTCCGGACCACTTGATTTCGATACCCTTGATAGGTTTTGGGCTTGATACCCTGCTCATTGTAGTCCACCCGACTATCAACTGTACCCGCCTGGTGACTGTTCACGCACTGACAACCTAGTTTCCATTATTTTAGGGACTTACACAGGTGACTGCGGGGGTAGACCACCATACCTAGGACATACATTAGGCCACACTTTGCAGAGTATACCCGGAGGGTTATTTCATATTCAAGTTGCGCTTACACTGGTAAGTTTCTCTAGTGTTGGTTGTTGTAACTGTTCTTCCAACTAGTTTAGTCATTGCTTGTTTTATCTCGTAGGGAATTTTTCTAGTGTGTGATGTTTTTGAACGAATAGAAATCCCTAGTGTGGATTTGATCTTCTTACATAGTGGAGGATAACGAGCTCTGTTGATCATGAAGGATTCTTGGCCTGTCACCAGTTACACTGGAGCCACCCCTGCCACCGCTAAGGTGAAATCTAGACCAACAAGGGTCTTTTGAAGTGACCGGGTCATAGGAAACTGTGCCCGAACAACATACGAAGAAACCAACCATTTCAGACCTTGGAGTGGAAGCTCTTGGTCCATCTGAAACTCCAACCACTGATATTTTGACACCCATCATCATACATATTTATCCTTATGAGTGCCAGACAGTGTCACACGCAGCAATGGAAACAAATGTTGCCACTTCTTCCGGGAATTCTCCTATTCCCACTACGGTTGTCACCACAGGGGGTGTTCCACCTCCTAACCCACCGTCATCAGTCCGAGCCACCATGGTCTCGACTGCCTACACCTCGAGAGGTGGTGCGATCCCGTGTTTGGTGGAAGGCACTACTCCTTTCACACAGAGTGCAATAGGCCCTCCGTTCTCATACAGGATGCCTAGCTCAGGTACAAGCCCTGTACTTTCCTACTCCACTTTACATACTTTAGGTTTGGGGGAAAGGATCTCTAACGCTCCTCTACAAGGAACCATGGGGGGCACTTCAGCTCCCTTTAACGCTTTCCCTTACGGATGAGGTCATATACCTCCTTCATCCCCTTCACTCGGTGGTGCCCACCAACGTTCCATTGGGCCGAACACAAACCATAATTCATTTGGAGATGGGATTTAAGGACCACCTTCTCATAATATGTCGGTAGGTTCAACACCATTTTCTTTGTTCGGTGTGTTTGGTAACAAATCTTTCTCGTCAGCTTCATTCCCAACCGGGGGCAACCCCAGTTACAGACAACCTAATCCTATGTAGGGTACTATTCCTACATAGGGGGAAAACCCAGGAACTTCTTTCGCATCAGGACCTTGGAATTCTTGGCAAGGATCAGTTCCCTCGTCACAAATGTCGATTGGGGGCAACTCTTTTCACAACCAATGGAACCCTAAGCAAGGTGTAGTACCCATGCCCATGGGATCGACATGGGGCAACCCTTCCCAAAGTCCTCCGAATGTAATGCATGCCAAACCATCTACGTCCTATTCTGGGAATCAGTCGATGATGTCTCCTCAAATGTAGAATCTGTATGCTAGTCATGGCCATGGTTTTTACTAGAACCTGGGCCAGCAACCCAACTTTTCCTGACAACCTGGTGCCAGTGAAACTCCAGGGCCCTTTTTCCATGGTTATCACCAACAATCCAATCTACCTTTCCTAGCAACCTTGCATTTGCCAGACTTAACAAGGTTGTTGAATGATCCTATCTATCACGATTCGTGTTGGCCCCCTATGTCGATGAAGTTTCCTTCAGACATACCAAAGTTCGAAGCCAAACCTAACAAAGATCCAGTGGATCATGTGACTACTTTTCACCTTTGGTGCTCGTCTAATTCGTTGAAAGATGACTCCGTACAATTGTGATTGTTTCAATGTACTCTCATTGGGAGTGCTGCAAAATGGTACATTGAGCTCGACCGCTCAAGATACTCTTCCTTTGGTGAATTGGCAATGGCTTTCCTAAACCATTTCCAATTACCTGTGAGATACGACGCTGGCACAAAATTGCTGGCCAATTTCGAACAGACAAAAGTGAACCATATCTCTGATCACATCCGAGAATGGAGATGCTGGAAGAGTTTGACTAAGGTGCCAGTCCCACCAACATTCCTTCTTGATTGGTTCCTTAATTCTTTTTTCCCACAATTATCCAAAGACGTCGCAATGTCGGGAGTGTTTTCCGAAGAAGATGCAATCATGCGAGGTCAACATCTTGAGATAATTTATTCTCAGTCTGGTCTACTATATGAAATCTTGTTAGATGCACCATGATCAATACTTGATAAAACCAAACAAATATTTGGACCACATGCCAATGGTATTGTTGGTTCATCACAAACAAATACCATTGAACAACTGATGAAACAATTGTAGCAATTGTCTATATAGCATACAACAGCCAGCCAGACTACTGTTCTGGCTGCTCTCCTACTCAAATGTCATATGTACACAGTATGAAATCGACAAATATGAAGGCCACCCAACAGCCTGATAGAAAGAAGAAACAATGTACGAAGGTTAAAGGGGATAAGAAACCCACTAATAATGTTGGCGGGGGAAACACCGAAAAAAGAAAGTCGAAGTATCTGTGTAATCTATGCATGGAAGACCACTCGACTCACCATTGCCCTCGGCTTGTAGAGGCCCAAATGTTATTATCACAGCAACAGCCTACTGTGTTAACAAACCCATTTCAACATGGCCAAAATTTAACTCAAGACTCTATGACCACGAAAGGGGGCAGTCAAGGACCCCCTCCGTCGTCAAACAATCCTGCATCTGCGAATGTGTATATGATGAAAAGTGATGCCTATATATCGACTAGAGCACATGATTGCAGGAAGACAAGCACCTCTGAGAAAGGTAAAGAAGTTGAAACCCCATCTCTTCTTCTCCATATCGAGAAGACGTTGGGAGAAACCATGACACGCATCCCAAAAGGTTCGTTTAAGAAAGATTCTCATAACCCAAATGCAAGGGCTGCCCATAACTTCTCTTTGGTGGAGGATTTGTCTCAAACCCCTTGTGAAATGTCTGCTTTAGAAGTCCTCCAAAGATGCCCTTCCCAGAGAAAGGCTCTGTTATCCACTTTAGGATCCACTGAGACTTGTAATCCAAGTACGATCATGCTTGATACAACCAACTTAAAACCTCATCTCCCCTACCATGTAGCATTCCAGATAGTCGTGGCTTACACCATGAAACTGTTTAATCATAACATTTTCCACACGGTGGTTGATGAGGGTGCCTCAACATGTGTAATGTATTTGTCATGTTGGAAGGCCATTGGCCAGCCCACTTTGTCTCCGTCACCTACTCTTCTTACCGCTTTCAACAATAATTTGTTCTAACCACATGGCATTATCCCCTCTTTTCCCATGCAGTTAGGAGGGGAAACCATGTGTGTCGAGGTTGAAGTGGTCGACGCATATCTCGACTACAATCTCTTGTTAGGGAGGATTTTGACCTATGCTATGGAAGTAGTCATCTCTACAATTTTTTGGGTCTTGTTGTTTCCACACGAGGGTCGGATCATGACCATTCATCAGTTGTATTTCTCCCATCCCGATCCTTCATTGGGGAAATCCGTGGTCCCAATGATTGATAACCCTCAACCTAGCATCATCAACATAGGGGTTGGTTTGTGCCCACCTTTGATGGGTACTTTCGATTACCCGCCTCCTCAAGGAAATGTTAAGTTTATATCTGATCACCATAAGGTTGAGATTTTCCAAGTTTCGCTGTTTCACATGACTTACTTCAACGATCTGTGGATTCTTCCTTCCCCATCGGCCACAATGGAAGGGACAGGGTACCATGGTATGTCCATGCCCTTGTCCGTGGTAGAAGTGGCATACTCTTTATCCCAGCAAGCTTCCACTAACCCTGATCCAACTCCCGCACAAGAGTTATATATGATTCTAGAGCCTATTTGGGCTCAAGGTTCCCTTGTTGATAAAAATTGTTTAGACATAGTCTTTCCCTCAGACTAAGCAATCATTGAAGCAATGACTAGTCTGGACAAACCCTGGGATGATCTCCATCACAAATCTTACTTCCTCCCAGAGTTAAGCAGAATTGAAGCAGGGGAATTTACTTTGACTATGACTAAAGATAGGTCTTGTCCTATCAATCCTTTGGCTATACATGTTGTTTATGCCGAAGGTAATATGGAAACCATTTCTGAAACTATACCTATAAACATCTCCAAATCCCCTGGCATCATGGAGAATTTTTTTTTCGGAGCTGACTACTCCCCCGAAGAGATTCGAACCTACATGGATTTATTTAAGGAATTCCACGATGCTTTTTCTTGGTATTGCAAGGAAATACTAGGAATCGATCTAAAAATTGTTGAACATGAAATCATGACTTATCCTGAAGCTAAACCGGTTCGGCAAAAGCTTCATTCGGTTAATCCTAAGAAAGAAGCAACTATTAAGGTTGAAGTAGAGAACCGACCCAAGGAAGTTTTTATCTACCCTGTCCATTTGACCCAATGGGTGTCAAACCCCATGTCGATTGACAAAAACCAGGGTACAATTCTCATATGTACGACCTTCCGTGATTTGAACAAAGCTTGTCCAAAAGATAATTCTCCCACACCATTTATTGACCAAATAGTCGATGAATGTGCAAGTTGCGAGGCCTTTTCTTTCATGGATGGTTTTTCAGGATATAATCAGATACAAATCAAACCCAAAGACCAA
Source organism: Picea sitchensis (assembly GCA_010110895.2). Taxonomy (NCBI): domain Eukaryota; kingdom Viridiplantae; phylum Streptophyta; class Pinopsida; order Pinales; family Pinaceae; genus Picea; species Picea sitchensis. Next base: position 204,579 of record SNQJ01S0000834.1, on the reverse strand, counting down.
CACAAAACAACATTCATTTGTCCATGGGGTACATTCGTGTATCGTAAGATGTCGTTTGGTCTGAAAAATGATGGAGCTACCTTTTAGCGGGCCATGTATTTTTCTTTCCATGATCTCAAACATATCTTCGAGGCCCACCTAGATGATTTAGCATCACGATCTCGTAAGAGAACTGATCACCCCACACACCTCCGACTTATCTTTGAGTGATGTAGCTACTTCTGGATTCACTTGAATCCCAACAAATGCAGTTTTTGCATGACATCGGGCCATCTGCTAGGTTTCATAGTCTCAACAATAGGGATCATGGTTGAGGCAATAGTTGAATTTCCTCCCCCATGTACAATCCTTCAACTTCATAGTTTACAGGAAAAAATAAACTTTTTGCGGTGTTTCATCGCAAACTATGCCGAGATAACAAAGGGATTTATGTGTTTACTGAAGAAGGATGTTCCTTTGCATTGGGATGAAGCCGCTTAACGCTCCTTCGAAGCATTGAAATGTGCCCTTACAGCTGCCCCTCTGCTTTGGCCACCCAATTATAACAAAGATTTCTTATTCTACTTGGTTGCAGTAGAGTCGACCATCGGCATGGTATTAGTTCAGGAGGATGATTTGTTCTCAGAATATGTGATTTATTACCTGAACTGAGGCTTGGTTGGACCAAAACTTAATTATTCTCATATTGAAAAACTTGTGTTGGTAGCAGTTCATGCTGTCCAATGGTTCCATCATTATATTTTGTTTCGCAAGACCACCATCATTGCCATTGTGAATCTGTTTCAATACGTGTTGACACGACAGGTAATCGGTGGAAAGATCAGTAGATGGATATTTTTCCTCCAAGAATTTGACTTAGATTTCGTTTTGGTGAAATCCAAAATGTCTCTGGTCTTTGCGGAACTCATCTTGGAACTTTCGGTCAAGTCAGATGATGTTATGCCCGAAGAGTCACTTATTCAAGGAGACATGTTTTTGATAACATCTTCGAACCCATGGTATGGAGATATACTTGTCTATATCCATAATTTGAAGTTCCTCACCTCTAATTCTTGTGATCAGTGTCACCATATACGCCATTATGCCAATAACTATCTCATACTCGAAGATACTCTGTATCATCGAGGTGTAGATTGCATCCTTCACCAATGCCTCACTCATAAAGAAGCAAAGATCGTGATTAACGATTGCCATATTGGAGCATGTGGTGTTCATTTGTCTATGTTGGCAACAAACCAAAAGATTTTATGAGATGGTTACTTCTGGATGAAACCAATCAAAGATTGTATAGCATCAGTCAGAATGTGCCACCCATATCAAATCTTCTCACAGAATATGAGGGCACATCATGCTCCCATGTTGCCCGTCATCACCATTGACTCCTTCACCAAGTGGGGGATTGATTACACTACCTGCAGCCCTCCTTCAGCAAGGGGGCACCGTTATATCATCGTAGTAGTAGACTACTTCACCAAGTGGGTCGAATCTATGCCAACGTTCAAAGATGATGGAAAGACTTTCACCCTCTTTTTGTTTAACCAAATTATAGCACGTCTCGGCATCCCAAGAGAGATTGTCACTGACCATGGAAGTCACTTTCAAAACACAATGATGATCGAGTTAACATCAAATCTTGGTTTGAGGCAAGAACATCCGTCACCCTACTACCCTCAAGTGAATGGTCAGGTGGAAGTTGTTAATAAATCTCTTAAGACCATCCTACAACGAACGATCAATTCGGCCAAGTCAAATTTTCATTTGATGTTATACTCGGCATTATGGGCCTACCAAATGTCTGTTAAGACTGCAACTAGCTTCTCTCCTTTTCAACTCGTTTACGGGCTAGAAGCAGTCTTGCCCATAGAATGCGAGATCCCATCTTTAAAGTTGGAAGTACAGTTATTGCCAGACACTTCACCACTTGAAGATTGTTTATTATATCTCAAGAAGCTCAATGAGCATCTTCGTGATGCGGCCTTAGCTAATGAAGCTCACAAACAAAAATTCAAGTGTCAGTATGATGGGTCCGTTCGTCCTCGGATTTTATCAGAAGGCGACCTTGTCCTGGTCTATGACCAAGATAAGGACCCCCTGGGGGAAGGCAAGTTCAAACCCATGTAGTTAGGAACTTTCATCGTAAAAGAGGTTCTAAAAAAGGGTGCTTATCATTTGGTAGACTTTGAGGGAAATGCTTTGGCAGAACCTAGAAATGGGCTCTACCTCAAAAAGTATTACTCATAGGTAGGTCACCTTGGGTAACTTTTTGTAACATATGTATAGTCTTTGTACTATTACTTTTTGGTTTCTTTTGGTTTTATGGACGTGTCATTTTTTATGTTATCTTTTATAACTGTGGAAAATGTTAAGTGAATCAGAGGTGTTCATTAGATTTGTAGACGATGCTAGCTGACACACTCGGAGGCTTGCCTCCATGGCTTGGCTAATTTTTACGCCTCAGGGCCAGTTACTATCTTTAGGAGGTATATGTTTAGGTGACACCACAAACAATGTCGCCGAATACAGCGTAGTTATTGATTTTCTTCATGAAACTTTGTCACTTGGTATCTCTCACCTTCAGGTCTATTTAGACTCTCATCTTGTTGTGTCTCAGTTAAATAGAGTCTACCATGTTCATGATCCTACTTTACACCGACGATTCCTTAGGGTACGTCTCTTAGAACGGAGCTTTGATTATATTACATATTTTCATGTTCCTATGAGATTAAATCAAGTCACAGATGCTCTAGCTAATTGAATTTTATATTGGCATATTGCACACATATAAGAAAGACACACACATGAACATGTAAATACATTTAAAAAAAAAAATGTAATCCATAAGACATAAAAATCCATATATAATATAAAAAACTATCAGAGTATAGGCATTGTTGGAAATGTTTAATAGGTAGCGTATGCTTGTCATTGATGGCAAGTACAATAGTGAAGATGGCAGGATTAGAGTGTGCGTCAATAGACAAACAGGAACAACATAGGCTCAGGAGGAATTAGCGCAGAGTCGAAATTCTTCCAAGTAAGAAGGATGTGTAAGCTTGGAGGAGAAGCGTCGTTGATCGTTGGATCCCATCCAAAATTCCCGACAACATGAGGGTCGTCAAATCCGAATAAAGACAAGAAGTGGGCGCACTGAAGAGGAGGATAGATCTCAGATGTTAGATCTGAGCGCAGGATCCGACCACTGTTGGATCGAGGAAAACCTGCACGGTGTTTAAAGTGCACGGAGAAAAGGGGCTCACAAAATCCCAAAAGCAGGAGGACTGTCCATCTCAAGGGGTTATGTGGACCATTGATCTGACTCCCTTTAGGGGTTTCGAGGATCGCGATTTGAAGAGGTCAAAGAATAATAACCACAGGACTCGCGAAATCGCGATATGCGATACCCTGATATAATCTCGACCGTTGGACCGAGGACAAATATGGACCGTTGATTCCATTCCTTGTCAGAGTTTCAGGGATCGAGATTCGGACATGTAAAAAATTATTGACATCAGGAACCTCAAAATCATGATGTGTGAAATCTCGACTGAATCTGAACAGTCAGATCAAGATATGATCTAGACGGTCGACCCGACTCACGTCAGCAAACCATGTCAGCTAGGAACATGTGGCACAACCAGGTAATGACAAGTGTCAGGCTGATTCAATGCTTCAAGAACATGTAAGTCACGAATCAGAGTGACACATGGCAGTATTCAAAACATGTCAATCCATGTGTGACATCAGCAAATGTACACCACTTTGGAGTTTTAGGGATCGCAACATGGAGAGGAAAGTAAACAGTGCAACAGAAATGCCGAAATTGCGATATGCGATATCGCGATGTATTTGCAACCGTCATATCAAGAAGAGATCTGGACCGTTGAACTAACTCCATATCGGAGTTTCGAGGATCGCAACTTGGAGATGTCAAAGAAACAATGCAACAAGAATGTCGATTTCACAATATGTGAAATTGCGATGTAATCTGAGCCGTCAGATCAAGCTTTGATCTGGACCGTTGATTCCAGTCCGTGTCGGAGTTTCAGGGATCGCAACATGGAGTGGCAAGTAAACAATTCAACAAGAATGATAATTTCGCGATATGTGAAATTGTGATTCAATCGCAACCGTTGAATCAAGCTCTGATCAAGACCGTTGATCCCACGCCATTTCGGGGTATCGGGGATCGCAACTTGGAGAGTTGAGATGTCTCATATCCAGACTCACGAAATGTGAAATTGTGAAAGTGCCTTATGCATAAGGTTGTGGTCACAGCCCTTGGTCATGAGAAGGGAAGGAGTTAGTCTAGATAAGCTCCATTTCGGGGTTTTGGAGATCGTGACTTGGAAAGTCGAGATGCCTCATCTCCAGATTCACGAAACGTGAATTCACGAAAAGTACTTCAATAATAAGCGCTTGGTCTTAGCCATGGTCATATTGGGGAAGGAGCTAGTGCAGAAAAGTTCTATATCGGAACATCGAAGATCGCGAAATGAAGTGTGGAGACACTCAGCAAAGGAATGCCGAAATGCCGAAACCCGATGTCAATAAAGTTCATCCAATGGCGCAGATAAATTGGAATATGATCGGAAGGTTATTGTTCTTTCTCACAGTTAACCTCTCAGTTACGAATCTGTTAGTGAAATAGATTCATGATTGCGAATNGAATTAGTTGGTGTTTCAGTTGCTAGGATAGTTGTCTTTCTTTTGCCTAAGGAAATGCGAAGTGGAACTGCCTTGGAGGTGTGTATAAAAGAAAATAAGACAGACTGTGTGTGGTTGGTTGTTCTGGATATGAATGAAACTGAAGGAGATCAGAGGACTACTGATGCACGACACAGTGAAACTACCAGAAACCATTGATGGTGTCTGCTAGAGAATTCGAAGAGACCCCTGTGTGATCACCAGAGGAGATGAAGAGTCTCCAAGCTTCCTCCAAGTGAAGGAAGAATATTATTAGAAGGGATTGATAGATGGATGAGCGTGGAAGCCTGTAACTGAAACAGAAAGGATAAGCTCGACTATGCCAGAGAAGATGAAGAGTCTCAACTGCTAGAGAGGCTAAGGAATCTCAGCATAACACACAGTGATTCCGAACGCACGGTTGAACTGCCAGAGAAGTCGAAGAGTCGCGATGATGATCATGCAGAGCACTTGAGATGTGGAGGAGATTGGCACGGTATGAGCATGCAGAGGAATGGTGAATATTGCATGCACAAGATGCACAGAATCTATATATACACGACACAGAGAAGAGAAGGGGTTGTTGTTGCTGTTAGAGTGGTTGTGGTTGTTGTTGTTGAAGGGGATTCATGTGTGAATAAGGAGGAGAGTGCAGCAGATAAATTGAACAGAAGAGGAACTGTGCAGTGAATGGACATGGCGCACAGAGCATAAAAGGTAGAAGAACAGACAGCGCAAGTCAGGTGAGTAGGAAGGTAGTGAGGCAGACAGAGCAACGAAATGCAGCAGAATAGTGATGAGTTTGGTAAGCCATTGTTGAAAATTATATCACTGTAATAAGTTTCAGTAGCAAAGATTTATATTTTAGGGTGGAAGGGAGGTGCTAAGGAGGACTGTTTTCCTCATAGGTTAAAGTGGGTGCTTGAACACAAGGAGTTGTAGCTTCCATCTGGTTGCAGCCAGAGAAACCAGGGTAGCAGGGTGGTGCAAGGGAGAACTATTGTTCTCTGTTATACAGGTTGGTTCCTGTATGATTGGAAGTTGGTGCTTCCATCCAGTTGGTGTTGGAAACACTCAAGGAGTTGCTACTTCCTTCTAGTTGGTGCTAGAGAAACCAGGGAGTTGGTTCTTCCTTCTAGTTGGTGCTAGAAAAACCAGGGAGTTGGTGCTTCCTTCTAGTGGGTGCTAGAGAAAATAGAGAGTTGGTGCTCTCATCAAGTAGCAGCCCTCAAAACAGAGGTTGTAGCCTCATTATGAGTTATTGATCATATGTATGATAATGTAAAAAATGTAACTATTACTTATCATATAAAGAAAAAGAGGTTTTTACCCTATATGGGTTTCCTCGGAAAATATCTGTCTCTGTGTTTCTCATATATGT
>SNQJ01S0000834.1:87273-173299 GCA_010110895.2 Picea sitchensis | reverse complement strand
CCATAGCTCAAAGTTTTTACCATTGAACTTCTCTATCTCGATTCTAGATGAGCTCGCCATTCCTCTTACTTTACTTGAATCTCCTCTGCAAAATCTCCCACTGAACCTAGGTTTATCACAGACCCAAGATAAACTTGATCTATCAATACCGATTCAGTACTCTTCTGGGTTAATTATTATTGGGTACTTTTGAGATGCCTCGAATGTAGAGATGTGGATAAAGTCCTTAATGAACTCCATGATGGTCTTGCAGGTGGAGATTTTGCAGGAGACACTACCACTCATAAGATATTGAGAGTTGTTTATTATTGGCCCACCTTGCTCAAATATGCTCACACATACGCTAGAAACTGTAAAAAATTTCAAATGAGGACGAGGAGAGAAAAGAGAGAAGCAATCCCACTCCAACCTGTTATTGCTTCTAGGCCTTTCAAGCAAAGAGGGTTAGAATCATAGGATAAATTACACCAAGCTCTTCAAAACAACACAAGTACATTCTTACTACCACTGATTACTTCACGAAATGGGCATAGGCCATCCCTCTGACTCATGTAAATGAGAAGGTTGTGATCCAATTTACACAGAAACAACTAATCACAAGGTTTGGTGTCCCTTCTATCCTGGTTTTTGATAATGCAACTTATTTTTCTTCCACCCGATTGACAGATTTTTCTCTGGACAAAGGAATCATAATTAGGTACTCTACAAATTATTATCCACAGGGAAATGGGGTGGCAGAATTGACTAATAAGAACCTAGTGAGAATATTAAAGAAGACGGTTGCAGACAACCAAAGGAATTGGCATAATATACTCCATAACGCTCTATGGGCCGATAGGGTCACACCCAAGAATCTATAAGGAATTCTCTATACTTTCTAGTATATGGACAAGAAGATATTCTCCCAAACAGACTTTACCTTCCACCTCTTCAACTAGCCCAAGATTCCAGAGGGGAGCCTTCATCGGTCATACAAAAAAGAATTGACACTCTGCTAATGCTAGAAGAAGAAAGGGAAAAGTCTAAATCAAAATTCATATCCCACCAACAGACAGTGAAAATATGGTTTGATAAGCATAAGGCTAAAGAAAAGAATTTTGAAATAGGAGACTTAGTCCTAAAATGGGACAGAGAAAACGAGCCAAAAGGGAAACATTCCAAGTTTCAGAATTTGTCCCCTGGACCTTTCCAGGTGTTTGATAAGATTGGGGAAGGCACTTATCGATTGCAGAATCTGAGTGAGGAACCTGATGCCCTCCCAGTAAATGACCAAGCCGTAAAAAAATATTTCCAATAAAAAAATAAAAATAATAAAAATAAATAAATAAATAATTATGTTTTGTATGAGTGTTTTCATGATTGTGAAATGTATTTTTGTTGTTTTCTTTTGTTTTCTGGACCTTTTCACTTTTGAATATTGTGTTTAGTGAGACAATGGTTGACCTTAAATCATGTGACATAGCCAACTCTGTTCCTAACTCATCACTCACATACAAAAACAAGAAGCATTGAGGGACTTGTGGTTTCTTTGAGGAGCCCTCTATCTAACCTGTGCAAATGAACAACTTCAGAGAAATGTCAAAAGTGTCTACTTAATGGTTTGGTAAGACCTTAAGGGAAATAAGGAAATCTAGAAAGGACTACATGAACCCTAAAGACAAAGCTAGAAAAGGATCCATATTAACCATCTCACTTTTCAAAATAAATATACATCATCCTCTCCCACTCGCTTGGTGCATTGCACCGAGATAAAATTGAAATTATCAAAAGAGTGAACAGTGGGAGAGGGTATGAAGATATCTCCACCAGGGCTATGGACACTCTATAGAAGTGGAAAAAGGTCTGTGATGTCGGGGTGACTCCGTCGGGGCTATGGTTGCTCCCTGGCAGCGAAGCAACATCGAAGCAAGTGGGTAAAGGTAACTAAAGGATCCATGCCATTGAATTCTTTGCTAGACTTTTGTAAAAAGGGCATAAGTCAGGGTGATAGGAAACGAAGGAGGAATAAAGGTTAAAATCCCATGGGCAGACCTAGAAAGCATCAACCAAATAATTTTGAATGCAAGGGTAAAGGAAGCTCTGATTTAAAATCAGTAAGATTCTCCACTAGATTTTTCATTAGTCGAGCCCTGAAGGGGGAACAAAGATTATGCTTTCACCTAGTAAGTCGCCATTTATTGAGCACTCAACATAGCCTAAAAATCCTTGTCAAATTTACTTTTTGGGTACCACTTGATCTTTTCACTGTCTAATTCGACCTAAGTATGAAAAATGTTGCCTTGGCTTATCATTTTGTTTTCCATCTTAGTTTTTAAAGTTTGTTGAACATGTGAAAATATGTAATTTAAAGGAATAAAGAATCGACAGCCAAAAATTTTCCCGACACACTCATAGACTCGACATCAAAAAGAATTAAAGGGGAAATAAAATCACTAGTGAAAACCGCAGTCATCGATCGCCGATCCTCATCAGCGTCAACAAACCGACATTTTCTTTTGCAAACGAACTTCACTAAGGATATTTCCGATGACCGATCCCTTCGGCATCGATGAAAGTTTAAAAGAGTAAGCATTGAATGAAAATGAAATAATATCGCCAATCATTGACTTTTGAAGGATGATCCCCGATACTCACCCAGCATCGACAGTCCCAATGTTAAGCTCAGTTTAGCACGCTCGACTTAAACAAATTCACGAGTTCGACCATTACCCGCAAGTTGAGTTCCAGGTGTTTATTTAATGTGTCCCGAGTCAGTGATGCCATGTCAACATCAATCGACATCATAAGTTTTTTCAAAAAAATATCAACGAAACTACAAAGAAACTCAGAGAAACACTAAGTATAAAATCGAGGCTAATTTACAAGAATCTTAGACAAAGAACACAGTAGATTTATGCGCAAAGAAGGAAAGAATTGCATTCAACTACTATGATTAGAATCCTTTCATCAAAATTCTGAGACTTTATATATTAGATTTCCATCGGGCTCAGGTTACATACAGTAAACACTACCAACACCTTTTCTCCAACCGACCCGGTTACATTGAGAACATGAAAATTTTCACAACAAACATGGAAAATTATCAAAATTATGTGTCACGTCTGAGAATACAAAAAAACAGAGTTTGTCAATCATGTCTCTTCTGTGTGCAGACTTTCTCCCGAGCTACTCTATGCTCCCTGGAGTGTTTTCATGTTCCTTTCTTCTAAAACCCTTTGTGCTTCGCGCAGCTGCACTATCGTATCTTGTGCTTCCTGAAGTTTCCTCTTGAGCCAGGTTTCATTTCCTTCATGACCTTGCAATGATGACACCTCAAGGTTCTTTACCGCCAAATTTCATCGTAATTATCTATTCTCCTGATAAAGTTCAGATATGGCGAGTAGTGTCGGCTCCAGCTGTTGATTAGGACCTCAAACATTAGAACCCAAGGCTTCTGTCCTTCTCATTCAACTCCCTCTTCCTCAACTTATCATTCTAACAGGCTCTAGACAAATAGTGTGCATTAGGAACTCCTCAGTGGTTGATCGTACACACGACTCAATCAGGATGTGGCTTTCCCCTCTTACTTCCTTATTTTTCCTGGGCCTTCCTCTCCTCCACGATATCTATGGTTGAGAGGGAATCGATTCCAACTTGTTCACTTCCGACGTAACTTATTCCACTTTGACCTCTTCTCAATATGGTACAATCATTTCTGAGTGAAGGTAGGAATCTCCCTTTGAATCCTCGGGGACACCCGCTGCAAATAAGAATGAGTCCCAAGTGTTTTGTGGCTCAAGCCTGGTGCTTTGGCTACCTCGAAGGCCCTATCTTGGATTTTTAGGAGTCCCCATGGTATGATGGAGTATCTACCTTATGTGTGGATGACTTAACAAAGGAACAACACATAGGATTTGATCGAATTGGGCTCACAAGACAAGTCACCATTGGTGCATAAGCTTGGCTAATGCATGGAACACATATAGAATATCTAGAATTTATAGCAGAGAGGAGTAGTAAGCTGAAACATGCTAGGGAACATTGAATGCCTTGCGACGGGATGTTTTAAAGAATTATTGCATCACATCCATGTGATGAGTATAATCCAAGATGTGCGAGACACAGTCGATAGGAGTTGCAGAGGATGTGTGGTATGATCATCTCAAGTTCTTTTAATTTCCCTAGCCTCCATAATGAATTGATGATGGTTGATTCACTTGTTGATGCGACTTCTATTTGAGAAACTTGCCTCAACCTGAAGCATTTAATGACTTTCCTTATGATGGTATCTGGTCTTTTGGGAAATTACTCATAATTTTGGCACATGTTCAGCTCTAACATCTTTTCTCGATCACAAGGACCAATTGGCCACTGGCGTGACTTTAACTCTCATGTTTTCCGTACCTGATCTACCATGTTATGGTGCACGGATGTAACTCACCCTAACTGAAGAAAAGTGGCGGCACTAACAGAGACAGGGCAGGTAATTCGAAAGGTTGCAGCGATCACGTAAGTATCAAACAATCGGATTTAGCAATATTTACAGGTATGCATAAGTCTGGTTTCTTCCCGCTTACATTTTTCTTCATATATTTTTCCTAGTAAGCGATTTCCAAATAATTTTAATTCCGACTGCAGGAAATATCCCTCCGACTATCGAGAAAAATTGGCTTTGTAACTTCGTCGAGAAATCTGAGAGAAACCAAGTTCGAGGATAAACAAGGTGATGAAGAATATCAATCTCCTCAAGGTCAGTACCCTGACAAATTCGTCGGCTTGTGTGACATAGTCGGATCACATACCAAGAAAGATTCATTATGGGTTGAAGATCTAGCGAATGTGACCGACGCAATGCCAGGACAAGTGAAACAATTTATGGAACATCCGATTAGGGCTCAGACTGTTCTATACCAGATAAACACCAGTCTAGTGAAGTATCAAGCACATGTGGTGGAGATAAGAGGAATTTACGTGGCTCCAATGGAACAACACAAATTTCCATGGGCCCAAACTTGCGAGGAACTGTTCATCAGTTGGTCAGAGTATGAGAAATGTCACCCTTTCAAGTGATATATTGAGTTGACTATTAAAGAAACTGTTAGAAGAGGACGCCACGTGGTGAATTTTTTTTTGTTAGACTACACTTAACCATTATTTTAATTGAATTTTATGTTATAAATTGGAACATCGCCCAATTAGCAAAGGGTCAATGGTTGTTGCAAGAAACTCTTATGTTTTGGTTTTGTCAAGAATTATTTCTGAGCTACTGTTAATAGGGAAGTCCTTTTGGAACAAAGACAAAGTTATTTTCATCAAATGCATGTGTGATTGGACATGGAGAAGAACTATTTCCTATCTCATTTCATGAATGATGTTGTAATGAGTAAGATCTATTTAATCTATTGTCAAGTTATTTGGTGCAATGTTTTGTTGTTCTTTACTATAATGATGACGATGAATTGTTGTGTTATCATGTGATGGATGATTAGTGTAGGTGAATTATTTTTCTTACCATTGTCTTATCGCATATGTGTTTTCTTTCTGATAATTAAGTGTCTCAGACAGTAATCGGATGCTCATATGGTTAATGTATTAGTACTAGGCCGTGTGGCATAAGATTGTCGTCTGCATGCTTGAATAGCGGGTTATCCCAAGCTCAGTATCTTCCCCTAGTAATTATAACTTAATTCTATTTGTTTCCAAGTTATTTTATATTGGCTTACATCTCATATCGGTCCCACCCAAGAGAAAAATACAAAAGAGATAGTCCAAACTAAAGGAATAGAATTCACAAGAAAATGTAAAGCCCATCGATAAATTGGTCGGATCGCAAGATCTAGAGAACCATTGCACCATTAAATGCTTCAGAGTATAATTGGGCCTCGATGGTAGGTTTGGTTCCTTTTGTTGAACTAAGGGATCTAGGACCCATCAACAATACCCTAAGGAATCGTCAATGTAAAGTAGGATCATAAATGTGGTAAACCCCATTTAACTGGGACACAACCAGCTAAGCATCTAAGTAGACCTGGAGGTGAGATATTCCATGTGACAAAGCATCATGAAGTAACTCTATCAGTGCATTGTACTCGAAGACATTGTTTGTAGTGTCACCCAGACATATACCTCCAGAAGATAGCAACTAGCCTTTAGGCATGAAAATCACCCAAGTTGCGGAAGCAAGTCTCCGAGTGTGTTGGCTAACACCATCTGCGAACCCAAAGAACACCTATAATTCACTTGACATCTACCATAGTGAAAAATATGACATAAATAATGAGACATCCATAAAACAAAAAGACAAAAACTAACTGTATAAGAAGTATACATATGTACAAAAAGTCACCCAAGGTGACCAACCTATGAGTAATACTTCTTGAGGTAGAACCCATTTCTAAGCTCCACCAAAGAATTTCCTTTAAATTCATCCAGAAAATAAGTGCCCTTATTTAAGACATCTTTCACAATGAAAGGTCTGAACCACATTGGCTTGAACTTTCCTTCCCCCAGGCGATCCTTATCTTGGTCATAGACCAGGAAAAAATCACCTTAATAGAAAATCCGAGGATGAACGGACCGATCATATTGACACTTTACTCATTGCTTGTGAGCCTCGTTGGCCAAGGCTACATCATGACATTGCTCATCGAGATGCTTGAGATATAATAAGCGTTCCTCAAGCGGTGAAGTGTCTAACAATAACTCTACTACCAATTTCAAAGACAGGATCTAGCACTCTATCGGCAAGACTGCTTCTGGCCCGTAAATGAGTTGAAAAGGTGAGAAACTGGTAGCAGTCTTCATAGATGTTCGGTAGGCCCATAATGCCGATTACAACATCAAATGCCAATTTGACTTGGCATAATTGATCATTCATTGTAGAATAGTCTTGAGGGACTTATTCACAGCTTCCACCTAACCATTCTCTTGTGGGTAGTAGGGTGATGAATTCTCTTTCCTAAACCAAAGGTTTGATTTTAACTTGGACATCATTTTGTTCTAGAAGTGACTTCCATGGTAAGTGAAAATCTCCTTCGGGATGTCAAACCTAGATATTATCTGGTTAAAAATGAAGAGATTTGTTTTTTCTCCATCATTGTTAAATGTTGGCATAGCATCGACCCACTTTGTGAAGTAGTATACCGCTACAATGATATAATGATGCCTCCTGGCTGAGGCTAGGTGGCATGTAGTGAAATTGATTCCCCACTTGGTGAAGGGACCAACAACAATAACGGGAAAAATGGCAGTGGGATGTGCCCTCATCTTCCGAGAGAAGATCTGACATGGGTTGCACTTCTTGACCAACTCAATGCAATATTTGACTAACGTAAGCCAAAAGTAACCGACTCGTAGAATATTTTGGGTTGTTTCCAATCCAAACAAATGACCACCACATGCTCCAGTGTGGAAGTCATTAAGAACGAGTTCTACTTCTTTGTGAATAAGGAACCGATGAAGAATGAAATCTACACCTCGATGATACAAAGTGTCATCAAGGATGAGATAGTTTTGTGTCTAATGGCGTATTTGTTGATGCTCATCTAGAGAAGAAGAGGTGGGACACTTCAAAGTCTGGAGATAGACTAGTATATATCCATACTAGGGGTCCAAAGATACAATCAGAAAAAGATCTCCTTTAATAGGAGATTCTTCGGGCATAACATCACCTGATTCGAATGGAAGTTATGAGATAAGTTCTGTAAAGACCAGTGATTTTTTGGATTTCGTGGAACCAAAATCCAAGTCAAATTCCTGGAGGATAACGATCCATCTATTGATATTTTTTCCGATGACATGTCGCGTCAACACATATTGAAATGGATTCACAATGACGACGACGGTGGTATTATGAAGAAGAATATAATGATGGAACCATTGGACAACATGCACTGCTACCAACACAAGATTCTTAACATGGGAGTAGTTGAGTTCCGGCCCAACCAGGCCTCGGCTCAGGAAATAAATCACATGCTCTTCAAGAATATTGTCTTCTTGAACTAAGACCATACTGATGGTCGACTCTGTAGCGGCCAAGTACAATAAGAAATATTTATTATAATTGGGATCTCAGAGTAGAGGGGCAGATGTAAGGGTGCATTTCAATGATTCAAAAGAGCATTGAGCAGCTTCGTCCCAATAGAAAGGGACTCCCTTTTTCAGTAAACACATGAACCCTTTAGTGATCTCGACAAAGTTTGAGATAAACACTGAATAAAGTTTTCTTTCCCCTGTAATATTTGACGTTGAGGGACTGTGCATGGGGGAGGAAATTGAACTATCGCCTCAACCTTAAGAGGATCGACCATGATCCCTATTGTCGAAACTATGAAACCTAGAAGATGACCCAATGTCACGCAGAAACTTCATTTGTTAGGATTCAAGTGAATCCTATAGTAGTGACATCATTCAAAGATTAGTTGGAGGTGTGCGGGATGATCAGCTCTCTTGAGATATTTTGATGCTAGATCATCGAGGTAAGCCTCAACTATATGTATAAGGTCATGGAAATCAAAATACATGGCCCACTAAAAAGTGGATCCAACATTCTTCAGGCAAAAAGGCATCTTACAATAAGAAAATGTGCCCCACAAACAGATAAAAGTTGTTTTATGTTGGTATTCAGGTTTGATCTGAATCTGGTTGTATCCCAAAAAACCATCCATGAATGAAAAGACCTCACATCCTCTGCATTCATCGACAATTTGATCAATGAATGGGGTGGGGAAATTATCCTTTGGACATGCCTTATTCAAGTCATGGAATTCCATGCACACGCAAATCGTACCCTGTTTCTTGTTAACCGGAATGGGATTTTACACCCATTGCATCAACTGTACAAGGTAGATAAAATCGGTTTTCAGCAGTTTCTCTAGTTCAACCTTAATAGCTTCTACTTTCTGAGGATTCACCAGATGAAGCTTCTGTCAGACCGGCTTAGCATTGGGATAAGTCGTTATCTCATGTTCGATGATTCTTGGATAAATTCTTGGAATTTCCTCATAAAACCAGACAAAAACATCATGGAATTCCTTAAAAATCTGTATATATTCGAACCTCTTCGGGGGAGTAGTCCACTCCGATGAAAACATTCTCCATGACTCTAGGGGTTATGGAGATATCAATAGGTATTTTTTCAGCGATACTTTCCATATTACCCTTGGCATAAGCTATGTGCGTAGCCAGAGGATTAATAGGACAATACCTATCTCCATTCATAGTCAACACGAATTCACCTACCTCTATTCTTCTTAACTCTAGGAGAAAATAAGATATGTGATGGAGATCATCCCAGGGTTTGTCTAGACCATTCAATGCCTCAATAATAACCTCATCTGAGGGAAATACCAATTCTAAAGAATCAATATTGGTGAGGGAACCTTGAGCCCAAATAGGTTCGAGAACTGGATCTAACTTCTGTGCGGGAGCTGGATCGGGGTCAACTAAAGCTTGTTGGACAATACTGTACACAAATTTTGTCATGGACAGGGGAATGGCCATGTCCCTTCCATCAATGCTGATGGGGAAGGAATATTCCATGGATAGTTAAAGTAAGTTGTACTAAATGAAGACACTTGAAATATTTCAGCCTTAGGTTGGTCGGGGACAACCGATATCATCTTGACATCACCAGAAGGAGGTAGGTAATTGAAAGTACCCATCAAAGGTGGGCACAAACCAACCACCACATTGACAATGTCAGGCTGAGGTTTATCAATCATCGAGATCGTGGATACCCCCAATGAAGGGTTAGGCCAAGAGAAGGATGTATTGTCCCCACTTTGGGACATCATTATATTACATAGTGTTATGATGACCAGGGTAGTCAATTGGAGATTATAGTGAGTACAAGGATTATTAAGAGGCATTTTGGGGTTCGGCTTGCATCGTTCATCCCATTTCATCATTATTATCCATCCTACACAGGTTGTCTTTGGTTTTGTTGCATTTCGACAATTTCCATGATTTTGAGTATTTTGAGCTATAAGTTAATTAAATTCACTGAAGAGGTCATTTTGGGCACATTACTTGGAGGAACCTCTTAGCATAATAGCTCATTGGAATTAGGAGGAGAAACACTACAGGATGATATGGTGAGAAGTGAATTTCAGTGGCCATGGAAGCCACAAGGAGAGATAAGGTGCTTTTCAGAGGTAAAAAGGTTAATTAATTAATTAAACTAATTTAATTAATTAATTAAATATTAATACAATGAAAGTCACTTTGGAGGAACAAGGTGAGAAGGAAGTAAAAAGGAAAGGCAAGGGCCTCTATTCATTCATTTCATGTATGTTTATCATTTTGATAGTTGGCTTCTAGCTAGAGAGCCCATACCTTCAGGGTTTTGAGGGTTTTGACTTAACAAACCCTAGAGGAAGATTCGGTGGTGAAAGATTCCACCTAGCTTGTCCCAATCTTGGT
Organism: Picea sitchensis; assembly: GCA_010110895.2. Classification (NCBI taxonomy): domain Eukaryota; kingdom Viridiplantae; phylum Streptophyta; class Pinopsida; order Pinales; family Pinaceae; genus Picea; species Picea sitchensis. The sequence continues at coordinate 162,898 of SNQJ01S0000834.1, read as the reverse complement.
CTCGAGGATGAAATAATCCCCCACACCACTCTAGTTCCAATATACATCAGTGTAGGAGGGTTCAACACCAGCCACAGGCATAGGAAGGAAGAGAGGGTGCACCATTGGGGGTTCCAGCAGGGGGGGGTGCACCATTAATTAAAGGAAGGTTCTATTTAGCCAAGGAGAAGGGATTTTAGAGATTTTAGCATATAGGTTCTTCTTGCAATATCTTTGCCATCATTTTTGGTGCTTTTTGAGAGAGTCCTATGGTATAGATTATTTCCTAGAGCATTGGGACGAATTTGAGAGAAGGAGGGCATTTCTGAGATTCAGATCTATTCAGTTTGGAAGGGTTATACTTCAGATATGACCCTGAGACTTCACCTAGGGACTTGCAGTGTCCCAATATATCTTTCTAGCAAGTTTTAGGGAATTTGGAAGCCTCCTTCATCAAGGATGAAATTGTAGGGTTTGACAGTTTTAGGAGGGCACAACTCCATTGGAGGATTCAACATTTGGAGGATTTTCCCTTGGTATTCCGATATGAGATTTCAGGAGGGGATTCTACTCATCTTGATCTACAGTTTGGAATATTTAGTGGAGCATTTTGAGGTCTTTGACAATAGGGCCGAATTATTGAGGCTATTCAGTGATCCAGTAGGACATGGCATCTTTCAGCTTGGGGGTTGACACTTCATATGACCCAGATCTTTCTTGTATTGGTGTTCATGGTGTATTCAGCCTTTGGAGGTTGATAGTATCTTCTTGGAGCATTTTGTAGTAGCTCGTATTATGTATTGGATCCATCCGTTGAGCATTCCAGATCAACATCTTCATTGTATCAGGTTCTTCTATTTATGAATAAAATCATATCTAAGGTGTTTTGGCTTGTCTATCATATTGTTGATCTTGCATATAGTTGAGGTATGTTCCATTATGGTATATCTTGTTTATTGTTACAAAACACTTTAAATTCATCAACATAAAACCTAAGGCCAAAATCAAGAGGTCAACCTACAAGTAAACACATACCAACAAGTAAATCAACAAAGTGTTTGATGAAATACCACAACCACTAAAAGTTTAAAAAGACACCCAAAACCGTGATGTTCCTTGCATCTTGGATTTGGAACATTACAAAGGACAACTAGTCAATGGTTATGATTCTACCCTCATGTGGAAACAATAAGAGTCAAAAAACGGTGGCAATCACTGCATGCATTGCATAGGTCCAACTCCTTCCTAATAGAAGGTTGTAGTTGAGAGGCTCATCGACCACTTCAACTTCGACGCACATGGTCTTCCCTCCTAACAACACTTGGAAAGAAGGAATGATTCCATTTGGTCAGAAAGAATGGTTGTCTAAAGCAGTAAGCAGAGTAGGTGAAAGAGAAAAAATGGGTTGGCCAATGGCCTTCCAACATGCCAACAACATCACGTAGGTCGAGGCTCCCTCATCAACCACTGTACTAAAAATATTTCGTGTAAAAGATTTCATGGGGTGAGCCACTAGTATCTGAAATGAAAAGTGGTAAGGGAGACGAGGTTTCAAGTCAGTTGTATCAAGCATGATAGTTCCCATATTACAGGTCTTAGTATATCCCAAAGAAGACAACAAATCCTTTCTCTTTGAAGGGAAGCTCTGGAGCACCTCCAAAGAAGACATTGTGCAAGGGTTTTGTGACAAATCTTCCACCACAGAGTAATTTTGGGCAGACCTTGCATTTGAATTATGGGAAGCTTTTTTGAATGCCCCTTTCAGGATGCGTGTCATTTTTTAGCCCATCATATTCTCAATCTAGGAAGGAATAAATGAGTTTACAATTTCTTTACCCTTTTTAGTAGTTTCTGACATTCCGTAGTCATGTTCCCTAGTTGCTATGTAAGTGTCACCTTTCAACCTATAAATTTTCAAGGCCGAGGGAATACTAGAAGACGCGGGGGGTCCCTGACTACCCCCATCTTCACTCAAAGAGGATTGAGTCATATTTTTCCCATGTGGAAATGGGTTCGTTAACACAACAGGTTATTCTTGTGCCAATAACTTTTGGGCCTCCACAAGTCGAGGGAACAGGTGAGTTAGGTGGTCCTCTGAGAAAAAGTTACACAGATACTTCAACTTTATCTTCTCTATGTTTCCCCTGTCAGCATTGTTGTTGGGTTTCTTATCCCCCTTACCCTTCTTGTTTCGTTGTTTTTTGTTCCCTTCAGGTTGTTGGTTGGCCTTTGGGTTCGTCAAATGCACATTGTGTACATATGACATTTGGGTAGGGGGAGAAATCGAATTAGAGGTTTGGATGGTTGTTGTCTATTGTATTGACAATTGTTGCAATTTATTTGACAGTTGGTCAGTGGGATTTTCTTGTGCTGAACCTACTATACCATCGGCACGTGGTCCAGATTTGTGTCTGGCATTTTCAAGGATGAACCATGGTGCATCTGGAAAAATATCATAGAGTAAACCAGACTGAGAGTATATCAGTTCTAGTTGTTGTGCTCTCATTATCACCTCCTCCTCTGAAAACACTCCCAACGTTGCAACATCCTTGGATAACTAAGGTACCAAAGACTTCAGGAACCACTCCAGCAGGAATGTCGATGGGACATAGACTTTTATCAAACTCTTTAGATGCCACCATTATTGGATGTAATCCAAGATATGATCGCCCTTCTTCTGCTCATAGTTGGCCAACAATTCGGTGTCGGCATCGTATCTCACAGGTAGTTGGAAATGGTTCAGAAAAATGATCGCCAAATCTCTAAAGTAAGAGTATCTTGAGCGGTCGAGCTCGATGTGCCATTTCACAACACCCTCGATAAGAGTGAATTGAAACATGTGCAACTGTACAGAGTCATATCACAACGGGTTTGAAAAGCACCATAGTTTGAAAGTGGTCATGGGATCACTTGGATATTTGCCAGGATTACCTTCAAACTTTAGAATGTCCAAGGGAAACTTAGTCGGCATGGGAGGCCAATGTAGATCATGAAAAATCAGATCATTTCACAACCTTTACAAGTCTAGCAAGTGTAACGTCGCCATAAATGGTAGTTTGGGCAGAGTACTATGTACAGGAAAAATTGAGCCCAGAGTTTGAATGGCACCAGGTTGCCAGGAAACGTTAGGTTGTTGACCAGGGTTCTGGTAGACACCATGGCCTTATCCAGCATATGGATACTGTGTTTGTTGGGACATCATCAGTTGATTCCTGTAATTGGATGTCGAAGCCTAAGTGGGGATTTCTCCCCGCGTTGTGTTCCAAATATCCAGGAAAGGATTTTCCCTTGTCGATTCGATGGGCATAGGTACCAAGCCTTGCTCGGGGTTCCATTGACCATGTAAGGGGTTTCCCCTGGTCATCATTCCCCACAAGGGAACTAATCCCTACCAAGGATTCCAGAGTCCTTGTGAGGAGAGAACTCCTAGGTTTTCCCCCTGTGTAGGAATAGTACCCTGCAGAGGATTCTGGTGTACAAAACTAGGGTTTCCCCCGAACAAGATGAGAGTTGATGAAAAAGTGTTATTACCAAATGTGTCAAACAAAGAGAATGTCATAGAACCCACTGGTGTGGTGTATAATGACGATCCTAGAATTCCTTCTCCAAACAAGTTGTAGTTTGTGTTTGTCCCGACTGGTGGCTGGAAAGCATCACTGAGTGAGGGGGATGGAGGAGGTACATGACCTCCACCGTAATGGATAGAGTTATAGGAGGATGAATTCCCCCCCATGGGTGATGGGATATAGGCGGTGGATTAGTTGGGAAACTACCCAATAGCCCATAATCTCAACGAATTCCTTGCAACTTTTTAATTTTTTCAACTTTTGCATGTATACACGGGTTGTAGTGGTGCAGCTAGAATATGTACATGGGTTGTAGTGGTGCAGCAAGAGTATGTACATGGGAAGTAGTGGTGCAAGGAACATACATCTTCAAAAAATGAGTTTTTAATAAGAGCAACTCAGTGATGGCTTGGCAAAATTTGCATGTAAGAGGACCAAATGCCAGGTTTGCATAAGTGGGGAAATTTAGGGTTATAATAGTGGAGGATATGTTCGGGAAAGTGTCGAAGTTGAGATTCTCCAACCATGATGTTCGAGATTCATTAAATTTTCTTAACGTTCCATAGGAAACTTATTTGGTGGAAACGAGAGAGATGGGACCCCTAGGAAGACCCATCATGGATCCCACGCAGTGGATTACAGGGATGTATAATTCAAGTATCATGAACCTATTGGACATACCACATTTTGGGCACAGTAATAATGTGGGACTACGTGTCAAGAAATTGTTGGCCAGGTTACATGGAGGAATCTTGTGGATAGATAGGCCAGTCCCCATTGATGTGGCGTTAATTTCGAAGATTAAATGGTTTCCCACTATTGGCATACAACCCGAAGATTACTTAGAGAATAAAGTGTGAGAGAAAGAAATTACGGATATAATGAATTAATAGTTTGGAACAAATAGGGGGGACTGCGGAATAGTCATCAAATACATCAAAGTTGTTGCGACATGGTTCGCCAACAAGATAATAACTTACAAATTGTTGAGGAAGTGCAGGAAATAATAGGCTTCAGTAGGAGTCATAGCAGTAGCTGCGCAGTGTGCAAAGGGGTTAATGTTTAGCTGGGTGACCTACCTATTAAACCAATTCCTGAGCGACTGTAGGGATGTGCAGGATAATGGAACTAAGTTCCATTATTCCTGGATCATCATACTCATATATTTGGTAGGTTGGAAGGAACCAAAGTTCTTGACTTTTATATATAGGAATGGGAAGTGCTACGCAGCGAGATATGAAATCCTTTGGAAAGCTAAGGATAGTAAGAATCAACAATAAAATAGCACAGTGTTTTCCATGGTTCTGGAAGAAATACAATAGAGAATGGAAAATATATGGAGGATTCATGTTGAGGTGGTCCAAGAGAACAAAGGGATTTCTAGGTTTAAGGAATCCAAACATCACATATGGATCCAAGCCACAAAGGGCCTGAAGAAAAAAATGGTTGGAAATGTAGTACGATGTGTCAAGGGAGGAGGTCGACTGGATTTTCAAAGACTAGCCCGAGTAGTGGAATTTTCCAGCACCAAAGAAAGGATCTGAACCCAAGGAGAAAGTAGAGGCAGGCACATCGAAAAAGACAATTAGTCCAACTAACAACACCAGAAAGGTTTCAGACCACGCTCAAGTGTTAGTAAGTAGTTCAGCAATGAAAAATCCTAGGATGAAAGAAAGAGTGTCAAGGGAAGAATTCAAGGGGGATGCCAAGAATGGAGAAACCTCTCACCCAAAGAGGAGGATGCAGAGAATAAGAATACTTGGGAACAACCCTCAAAGACAAAGAAAAATACAACACAGGAGGAGGAAACATGAAATAATATGAAATACCATAAGAAGCCTCTAGTAATCACAATTATAAAGGACAATGTCGAGCTAGTGGGAGATAAAGTCCAGGATAGGGGAGAATATCACATCCAAGTATAAGAGGAAGAAATGGAGGAGATCATGGCTAAGTTGGTGGAAGTACATGATACTCTTTAAAGGATGTATATTCCTACAATGCAACAATCTACAACACAACAAAAAAAGAAGACACAGCAAGCACCTACGTAGAAGGAACATGAAGCAACAATTTAGATAGTGGTGTAGGGAAGCGACACCTTAAAGGTCACATGGTAGATGCTGAGAGTTGATGAGGTGACAACATATAATCTATTTGGGGACATATACCAACTTAAGTTGGTTATGGAACAAATACATACAAAGGCTCTATATGGACTACAAGCAAGTGTGATGCAAGAAGTCCAATCCAAAGCCCACGCAGATGCAGCTAACTTGGAATTTGGCATTGAGGTTGTAAAATTTATACAAATTACGTTTGATCATTTGACTCTCGAGAAGGAGGAGGAGAATAAACATGTAGAAAAGTTAGATAAGGTATAGATATAAGTCTATAACAAGATCCTAGATTGTGTGTAGGATCTAGAAGATACACTAGAAGGAATTTTATGGAGGATTGTGCAGCTCATGGAGAGATACCAATAGGAGATCACAGAGCTCACGGAAAAATTGACTCTGACTACACTATGAGAAGTCTGATATCAAAGAGAAAAAGAGGCCATTGTGCACATCGACAATATTTCATAAGAAGTTAAGGTCATGGATAAATTATATGACCAGACTGCTCAAATGTGGACCAGTATGGAAGAATATGAGAAAATTCAGCAACTAGACTAGAATCAAGAGAAGGTAACTGCAGACATTCAGGAACTAAATAAGAAGAAGAAGGAAATGGCCATCCTAGAGAGGATGAGGAGTGCACATGATATGAATAACCTGTAGGCAGATTTGAAGGTTACACAGGTGGACAAGAAAACAAGACAGGCTCAGTTGGAGCCACTATAGCAAAAAGTAGAGAGGATGATAAAAAAATTGCAAGTAGAGGAAGGGAAAATTGAAAAAATACATGCAAAATGTAGTGCAGTGATGGAAGATCACATTACAATGTAGAGTGTGGAAAAGCTAGCAGAGTAGAGGACACAAGTTAAAGAGACAATCATTCAATTGGAAAAGGTGTTTCAGGAGTTGTAGCTATCCATCTAGAGTGTAAACTAAGGCTAAGTGGCTTGGCATGAGCCACATGTCAGTGTTGGGGGGCTATTGGTGCAGGCCTATTTTGGGAAAGATAAGCCTATTTTTTGAATGTGTTTCATATGTGGTGGAAAATAAGCATGAATAAAAATAAGGAAAAGAAGCATGCAGAAAAATAAGGAAAATCATCATGCGAAAGATGGAGGAAAAGCAACATGGTGCACATGCAAAAAAATCTAGCCATGTTAGGGTTAGCGTTTTTTAGAATAATGTGGTGTTTAAAAGCCAATAGAATAGTATAAATAAGGCCTAGGAGGTCTAGTATAGGTTCTTCATTGTTTTGTTGGTTAGTTGGTCATTGGTTGATTAGTATGAGTAGGCTAGTTTTGAGAACTAGATCACATGATGTGGAGCCTAGTGTGGTATATTCTTCCTCACGGAGGATACTTACCCTCCTTTTTATTGTAAACCTGAAGAATTTAATGTGCACAGTGCATATTTTGAAGAATAATGAATAAAAGAGAAGACAAGACAAATCTTTGTTGACATATCCCTAGGGGGTGAACCACAATAAATATATCGTGTCAATGTGTCTGAATGGTTTTTTTGATGTTATGTTATTTATCAGTTAAAGAATTAATGGTTAAATTATCTTATAAAATCATGCATGAATAGTTTGATGAATGAATGAACAATATATTTATATGAATGAATAATAATGTTAATGCATGAGGAAAAGGATCATAATACAGTCCCAATCCCTTCCTTGACTACATACATCTGAGTATTGCAGTCCCCCATAAAGTTATCTTGGGTGAGACTCCGTTCTATACTATGTGCACAGTGTTGCCTTCTAGTTTACTAGGAGGGCCGATAGTTTGAGGGTTTTGTTGGAAATATATTGAGCTCATAACCTAGGTCAGCCCAAGTGTCCAACATATGCTTTGGTACATATTTGAGACACATACCCTATGATGGTATGTTGGTGATCTTGGTAGAGGCATGTTTTGGTGATGTTAGAAATCTAGTTGAGAGGTTTTCTTAGTGTATGATACATGTGAGATGATATGGTTTAGTATCGGTGATAGTGACAAGTTGGACAATTTGGTCAATGATAGGTTTATATGATAGGTTGCATATAGTGATAGGTTGGATACGGTGACAAGTTGGAAGGTCACAGGTTGATGTGACATTGGTAGTGATAGTGATAGTGGTTTTGATAGTGGAAGTGATTTTTGTAGTGACAGTTGGTCTACACTTATATTTCAGGGCGACATTATGGGGCAAGGATAGGTTGTTGTATCCACCTTCTTGTTGGAGCTAGAGAGTCGGGGAATTGTAGATTCCTTTAGATTGGAGCATGAGAATCAAGGGATTGTAGCCTCCTTCTGGTTGGAGTGAGAGAATTTAGGGAGTTGTATCTTCCTTGAGGTTGGAGCATGAGAATATGGGGTTGGAGCCTCCTTCCAGTTGTAGTTGGATAATTTGGAAGTTGGTTCTTCCTATGAATGAATTCTTAATATATATAAGAAATAATTTATTGGTTTTATCCCATTTGTGTTTCCACATAAATACTAGTGTAGTGTGTATTTGATGTGATTTTTCTTATGTGATGTTTCTTATGATTATATTCTCATGATATATTGAATGAAAACATAGATGATACAGCGATGATAAACTGTTGAACATTGTTGTTAAACTGAAAGAATATATAGTGTGTTTAAAAGTGATATAAAGTGATCATATTGATTCACCCCCCCTCTCAGTATTCCAACAATTGGTATTAGAGGAAGTTCCTTCAGGAAACATGTTAACCAGTGGAAGGTGTATCATGGAGTGCAGTGTGAATGGAGTACCAATGTTTGATGTCCAGAGTGGTCTAAAGTATGACTATTGGAGCTCGAGGATGAAACTATTTTTAATGATAGAGGGGTATGATATTTGGAAATCAATTGTGACAGTATGCAATAGTACAAACAAACCTAAGACCACACTCAAGAAGGAATTAAAGAAGAACAAAAAAATAGAAATGGATTTCATTTTGGAAGGACTATATGATTCAGTAAAATAAAAAGTGGGTAAATGCTCATCAACTAAAGAACTTTGGGATAAGACACATAATATATATTCTTCTCCCATCACAGATCCAAACAATGATAAAGAAGATATGGGTATAGGAAAAGAATAAAAAATCTCATCATTTTATATAGACTCAGAAGAATAAGAGTGTGAAGTGGATATTGAGGCGAAATTTAACTACGCCTTCACTCAATTAATCAAAGAAAAGAAGGAAAACCAATTCCTTAAGGAAGAATTGATTAAGCTAAAGGAAATTCTTAAATCTTAGAAGAAGTACATCATATTATTACAGGTTTACAGGATCAGTTGAAAGAAGCCAAATAAATTGAAGAAATGCTCAAGAGTTAGAAGAAGTACATGGAAGCCAAAATAGTAGCACAAAAGGAGGAAGCATGAAAGAGAGAAAGGATATTGACATATCATCTCAAGGAAAGAAATAAGGACCTAAATCATCTTGAAAAAGAATGTGGTCAATAAGAGAGAAGACTTGAAAAGGAAATCATCTCCTTGAAGATCTAACTTGAAGAAGAAAAACGAACAAAAGAAGTAATGAAGAGTCAGATGATGAAGAAAGGATAATAGGTTGACAATATTGAAGAAGAAGTAATCACATTAAGAGATAAAATCGTCAAGATTAGCATGAACGATGAAGATACAGAACAAACCACATCATCAATAGAGAATGTTGAAGACAAGCACTCTAAGTTTCCATAAAACAAGATTAAAGAAAAGAGTAAGAGTTATGAAGAAGTACTCAAGGGAAGGAATCGTGGTCAGACATAATCAAAGAAAAATGATAGAGATGCATATTCAAGAATATCCCCCACATTCAAGCCACAAAGAAGCTTAAATAGTGATCATCATCATCCAAGGCATGAATTCAGAAGGACTACACCACAAAGAACAACATTCACTCCCAGGTATGTAAATTTATTTTATGGTCATTTTTTTTATTGTACTAACTTTGGACATAAAGTTGCAGGTTGCAGAGCTTATGCAAGAAATGTTCAAATGAGAAATACTTATGTGGCTCCACACAATATTTAATGTTACAAATGCCAAAAATATGGGGACATAACTTGTGATTGTAGAAGCATGATGGATACTTCTAAGAAAGATAACATTGATGTCATATATAAGAAAGTGTGGAAAAGAAAACAAGAATAGGTAAAGGAAGATCAGATAAATGAAGGACACCCATAAGTCATACTCTCAATATTGAAAATAGTACAATATCAAGAGAAAGGAAGATGTCAGATATAGGAAGATTTGGAGAATAAATTGAAAACAAGAAGAACAGGTGAATAAAGACCAGGTCCTAGAGATCGTAGTATTTCCAGTAGCATGAGAAAGAAAAGAAGAAAAGGTGAATAAAGAATAGGTTCAAGAGAGTGTACTTTCAGGAATTGTAGTGCGAGATCAATCCACAAGCCGAAAGGAAGAATTTAGAGTTCAGAGAGATAATGAGTTTACAGATGAAGAGGAAGATTACTTCGCATCAGAGCATGTATTTTACTTAGCCACCCAAATTGGAGACTCCTAGTAAATATGAATATTGAACAGGGGGAGTCAATGCAGTAGCTACTACAAATCAAAGAACCATATTTCGAGTAGTATGAAGTGATTACAGAGATAGACTCAGAGCAGTCAAATAGTAGAATTTTAGAGTAAAATATTGATCGATTAAGAATTAGTTTTCCCACACATGTATCAGTTGGTGGTTACACAGGAAGAATTTTATTATTTTATTGCATGTATTTATTTAGGCAGGGATATCTTCAATACATGTTGTTCCAGACATGTAGAGTTTGGTGAGAATATATATCAAATCATTGGATATATTTGATTTAGTATGATAAATAGGAACATGTGATGATCATTTGTAGCATATCCAGGTGAATCCTTCATGATAGTTCAATGATAGATGGGTCAACATTGTGGGAAAAATGAGTAGCAGGGTTATGAATAGTTTGTGACATATGGACAGAGATGGATTCGAGAGCATGGATGATTTTAGGGGATAAATTTCGCTCATGGGCTAATTTTCCATGGTTTTTCCAAAAACGAGATTCACTATTTTAAAAATGATTCGCCCAAATTCTATAGGATAAAATTATTTTACCTTAAAAATCACCAAAAATTTATAAAAACTATATAAAATCCTTAGAAATTTGAATATTTTTACAAAATAATCGCCAAACATTTATAGTTGTCATATGAAGGATTAGTAATATTCGCCAAGGTTTCTAAATTTTAAAATAAATTTCCATCCTTAAAATCATCCCTATTCGAGAGATGCTTAGTAGGTACAATATACATGGGTCGGATGCATAGCAACATATTTACAATTGGAATCAATGGAATCAGTTAGTCACAAAAAGGAAAATCAGTTAAAGGTGTAGTAGAACAGGAAAAGAGAAACCATCAACATAAGTTATATCATCAAAAGGAAATCATTGAATAGTGTGGTCAAGTGAACATGACAAGTGATTGAAGAAATCAAGTAATGAATGTTTTTTTATATATTTCAATGAATTTCAAGAGGAATCACTAACGAACAATAAGAAACACTAGAAGTGAGGAAAGGAAACACATACATGAATCCTTACATTGATCTACACAATATCTTGCAGAGAAGTCAAATAATTAGAGAGAGAAATGCATAAAGGAATATTATTAACATACAGACAAAGAGACATACCCACATGGGGAGATATTATTTTCCCATGATTGGTTGGAGAATGTATAGTGTCAAGAGGAGACATATGGATAGGGGGATTTAACCTTTGGACAAAGAGGAAGAGAAATAACAGAGGCATGGAGATAGAGGGAGCATCCCCAAGGGGATATACCTTTTGGCATTGATGTCAAAGGGGAGAGATATACACATTGATGAGGAATGATGATCATAGTGGAGCATGAACATGAGGTTTATCATGTCTAAGTGTTTCCATCAATTCCAAAGGGGGATATTGTTGGACAGTTGGTTCTCATTGATGTCAACCCTTAGAGAGTGATCTTGGATATTGATGTCAACCATTAGATATTGATGTCAACACTTGGAGAAGTCCTGAAGCCGCATATATGTGGGTGAGATCATTGGATAGTTGGTTATCGTAGGTATGATTGAGATTTATTTTGAGTTAGTTGGTGTCATCATATTTGATGGATACATATGATGAAGTTTACATGAATCCCTAGCGGTGTGGTTATGGAACCCAAAGTTTGTTGAGGAATATGGACATAAATGATAGTGAAAATGCAGGTAAGATACTCATATATGTAAAATAATCATTGTGTCATTTCCGGTGATATGTGGAATTCCACATGGTTCCTCATGGTTATAGATATATGGCCTTGTAAAGTTGGAATCCTTGAAGAGTGGTCAAGAAGCCCCTAGTTGGTTACAAGTCATAGTCAAAGGGTACAGTGGTTGCAACAAGAAATACCTAAATTAAGGAGAGATGTTGCTATGAAAAAGTATATAAACATCTCAAGGAGACTCTCATAAGGAAACACACACTTACATTGAATATATATCTTGGGAGTTTTATGGGAAATTTTTATATCCTGACTTATTTTGTTCTAGTTTCGTGGTGAAACTAGGGAGATCCATTTCTATCTGCACTTACCAATTAATCCGATAACAAAATTGGAGACCATATTGGGGAAACGAATTGTTTTCCTAGATTTTCTTGCTTTCTTAATTTGATTTCCTGGGTTCTATTTTGTGGGTCACTAGGAGATCTAGATTGACTCTCTGACTGTTTAATTTCACTGAAAAACTTCATGCATTTTATTTTTTCCACTTTTTCTTTGATCGACGCACCCTTCTTTGAGAGACAGTGCGACAATCTAGGATCGTCACACTTTTCCTTGAGAGATAGTTTGATGTCGTTGCACTATGGCCTTCTTTTACCCACGACGATCTAGGATCGACCCACTATGTTAGTCCATCCTGTGACGATTGCGAAAAAAATAATTTTTGGTGGTTTTCCTTGCCCAAATTTGTGATAAGTGTTTTAGATGATTTGTTGGGTCTGGTTACAATCTGATTGACAACTTTGAATCTTCTTTTAGCTATATTTGAAAAAAAAAAAAATTCTTGCTTTGCATTAGATTGGGGGCATCTTTGCATTTGAAGTAGCAAAATTTCATGGTTTTTGGCATTTTAAATATTGAATTCTTAAAAAAAAATCCCCCACATGGATGGGGGGGGGAAGAATCATGTATTGGTGTATAGTCTCTTAGGCTCATTTCTTGAAGATCTTGATATTGATGAGTTTAATAAAATTTATGGGACATTGCGCATTTGGGAATGATAAATGTTTTCTCCTTCTCGTACTATATCTTTCATCGAAGTGAAATTTTTTCATTCTCATTTCTTTGCATTGTTTAGAGTCGGTCAAAAAATCATTTAGTCCACGCCATTTTCCTCTTGAGTAAAATCAGCTTTAAAATAAAGCGCTTATAAAAAATGATTAGAGATTTTTTATATTTTCTCGTAGTAAACCTACATTACATTAGTTGTAGGGATTTGGAATAGGTGTGAAAGATATATTTAAAAATATGCAAACAAACATAGAATCTTGAGTTAGGGAGCGGTAAAATCCACTTATTACATTTTGTCCTGGGAAGCCTTCTCACACAAGGGTCAATCACAAGGTCGCATTAGGGCCGACAGAGTTACTCACCCTACTTTGTTGGTCTTGGTGTAGAGATTGCACATATTATTGGGGGTCACTTGAGAATAAAATCTTGTGGGGACCTTCTCGAGTTGATTTCGAGCTTAGTTACCCTACCTTTTCACGTGTATTGGGTTGTTGACTATTTCCCCATGAATCATTGTTGTATTTGGTAACCTTAGTAGCCTATATCTTTAGGGTCTTTGCACAAGGTGACTGTGGAAAGGCAAGTCTTCACGGTACCTGTAATCAACGTTGGCCAAACTCACTTGGGATCCTTAGAGGGTTTACACACGATTATGTGTGGGAGATTGCACCAGGGTGTAATTTTGTTAAGAAGATCATCAATGTAACTTTTCCACCTGCTCTATCTTAACCCCTTCTTACATTGTTCTCGTGACGTTGGATTTCATCACTAACTAGTGCATTCATTGTAGAAGTTTTTGTTTCTTTTCTTTCTTACTAGATTTTTAACATGTGCTATTTTTTTTCCCTAGAAAACTCTAGGTTGGATTTGTGTTTAATGGCATCAGTGCCCAGAATGACCAATTAAGCAACCCCTCCTCCGAGGGAACCTTTTTTTTTCCTTCTTACGGAAATGTTGGTCCTCCTTACATTGCTACTTTGAGCCTTCCAGGTCTCACAATTGGATTATTGGTATGGTTGTTTTCCACTCCGGTAATCCCAAATGCAACCACTGCTTTAGTTGTAAGAAGTTTCCCCCAAGAACATCAACCTCATGTTGATCCTTCTCCTTCTTCGCCAGTAATATCTTCTCCTTCTTCACTTCCAAGGTCTTCTTTCATTTCATCTTCTTCACTGAGTGAAAGCTCTGAAGCTAGTAACCTAGTGGATAGGAAGAGTAAGAAAAGGAATATTAAGAAGAAGAAAAATAAGCAAGGGTCCAAAATTCCAACCATTGTCATACATGTTGGAAAACAACCAGTTGTCGATAATCATGTTGGGAGTGTTGATGATGCCAAGATCACCCAAACAACCCGTAAGCCCAAGTACCCTTGCAGGATTTGTAAGGGTATCCATATTCTTAAGGATTTCCCTAGTCTATCCAAGGTTATAGAAGCACAGTCTATGCACCCTCACCAACCCATGTCATCAACTTCTGAACAACATGTTGATGACCTCCCATCAACTAGTCATGGTACATTTGGGAAGAATAAAAGTAAATTCAAGTTCCCATGCATGTTATCCAAAGGAAGTCATATGACTCACCTTTTCCCTTGTATGGACGAAGCCTCGAAATTACTGGAAGACATGACTCTTTCATAGCCTCAAATTCCATTTTCTTACCATAAGGTTTCTTTCAACCCCTCTGTAGTTGATGGAATGATCAATCTGGTCCCTTCGTCGGTCAATCTGGTTGATCATGTTGTCAATATGGTCACATCCTTAGTTGAACTAGTTGAAAAAGTGGTCTATCCAATCCCATCCTTGATTGATCCCACTCACCCATTAGAGAGTTTCACCCAAGTGGTCAATCTGTTTCCATCCATCGACCCCATTATCCCCTTGGAGAATGTAACCCAAGTAGTCAATATGATCCCGTCATCAGTTCATCCTACTCTCCTGCTAGAGAGTAAACCCAATATTTCCCACATTTTTTTCATTGCTATAGAATCTACCGTGCTAGGGGGTATTCCTCCTTCTCCCATGGAAGCCCCTCCAAGTAATGAGGCCATACTTTTTGATTGGGGTGCACTAACTAGACCTCGTCTTCCCTCTCACATTCCTTTCAAGATTACAATATAGGTTTGTGGTCAGGACGTTCCTCAAACGTCGATAGACGAAGGTGCGTATGTTAGTATTTTGTTCTCTATTGCTTGGGAAAATTTGGGTTATGATCATCTTGTGCCAGTTACGCAGAATATGTTATCTTTTAACATAAGAACCAGTCACCCTTTAGGATTCCTTCCTCAATTTCCCATAACTTTGGGAGGGAAAACTATCTTTATTGATGTTATGGTAGTCAAAGACCCCTTGGATTTCGCTTTACTCCTTGGGAGAGATTATGTATATTCCATGAAATCTATCGTGTCCACTCTTTTTGTGTGATATATTTCCCTCATGATCAATCAACTTTCATTTGTTGGCCCTCACTTGACCATCAACTTAATGAACTCCCTATATGGTTTGTATATGTAGTCGATATCACCCCTACCAAAAATCAATTATGTGACGTTGTCTCCCATGCCTTCAGTTGCTAATGCATATGAGCCTCTCCTTGTAAGCTCAGTCTCTTCTAAATTAGATCTAGTAATTGACATGGTTATCTCTTTGATTAGGCTATTGGGGCCTAACCTCTTTACGCCCATTACGGCCCTCGACTTTTGTTCCTTCTAGAGTGTGTTTCTTCTATCAAGTGAAGATCTCTTGGAATCCATGATCAATTTTTGTCCCTTGACATGGTGTCCTTTCGGAGCATTGTCCTCTTGGAATCCATGATCAAGAAGAGAGCCTTGAGAATGGTTTTCTGATTTCAAGCTCGTTAAAAAATGAAACCAATTATGAGGACAGTTTTTGCGTCTCTGTGGAAACCGCGTTAAAAAAAAATGAAACATAGGTATCGAGCATAGTTCCTGTTTCTGTGTCAAGCTCGTTAAAAAATGAAACAAAAGTCTCGGGATTGAACCTAGATTCTCGAGCATAGTTTTTCTTATTTGTGGAAAGCTCATTAAAAAATGAAATAGATTTCTCCCCTCTTTGATTGAGTCAATTACTTCATTACATATAGTATTTGAAGTTTCATTTCATACTCTTGTGTTGTTGGATGAAACGAAGCTTGGGGGGGGGAATGATTTCAGCCTTTGGACTTCATGATAAGTTAAAGCTATTATTTTCTTAAGCTGGGGGATAAGTACCAATCATCCTTGTGTTATGCATTGGGAAGTCCAAGCATAGTTTTCTATGGTTCAAGCTTGTGTAAAAATAAAACCACCTACCTCAAGCATAGTTTCCTCTGGTTCAATCTTGTGTAAAAATGAAACCAGATCCAAGCATAGTTTTGGCTAGTTTTAATCTTGCATAAAAATGAAACTAGGTCCAAGCATAGTTTTGGTTAGTTTTAATCTTGTGTAAAAATAAAATATATCCCAAGCATAATTTTGTTTTGTTTTAAAGCTTGAGTAAAATGAAAACAATCTTAAGCTTAGTCTTTGTTGTTCTTTCTCATGCTTTCCATAAATACGAGTATAGCAGGAAGTAAACTTTTATCACTTTTTTCGGGCTTGTAAAGGTTATGCAAAAAAGGAAACCTATGGAGTGTCCTTTAATCTCTTTTCCAACTTCCTAAACATGAAAATATGGCCGAACGACCTTGTTCTTCTCAAGTTTGTAGAAGTATTTGAAGAAAAATTTAACATGAGGTGGTAGCTTATCTGTTTTTGAGTCTCATCGGACTAGCCTATGAAAAGGACCTTATGGAGTTCTCTTTAATTGTTTTGCAGACTCTCTAAAATGTAAAACCACGAGTTTTCTTTCTTTGGACTCATTAAATGAACATTAGAAAAGGCCCATATGGGACGAACCACTCCTTCCTAGGTTTCATTAAACATACTCAGGGACTCATCCGAAGGATGAGCTTCTGATTGAAGCATATGTTGTTATCGTCCTCCAAGATTGTGTAAAATGAAAACAATCTTAAGCTTAGTCTTTGTTCTTTCTCATGCTCATAAATACCTGAGAATGTAACCGAGTAAACTTTTATCACTTTTTCGGACTCGTAAAGGTTATGCAAAAAAGGAAACCTATGGAGTGTCCTTTAATCTCTTTTCCAACTTCCTAAACATGAAAATATGGCCGGGCGACCTTGTTCTTTTCACGTTTGTAAAAGTATTTGAAGAAAAATTCTTATGAGTGGTAGCTTATCTGTTTTTTGGTCTCATCAGACTAGCCTATGAAAAAGGACCTTATGGAGTTCTCTTTAATTGTTTTTCAGACTCTCTAAAAATGTAAAACCCCTGAGTTTTCTTTCTTTGGACTCATTAAACAAACATTGAAAGACCCATATGGGACCGAACCACTCCTTCCTAGGTTTCATTAAACATACTCCAAGGGACTCATCCGAAGGATGAGCTTACAGTTCAAGCATATGTTATCGTCCTCAAGATTGTGTAAAAATAAAGAGGTACTCGCCAGAAATGGTGGGGGGGGGGAGAATTGGGAAAGAAATGTATCTACAACTATATTCTATGGAAGAGTCACTTTTGAACATGACGCCCTTTCACTCGCTTTATGTCTAGGTTCGAAAATTTGCTTGTCTCTTGATCATAATCCTTTATAAGATTACAAATTGGTCTGTGATCCCTGTTGTTGAGTCAGTTTTTCCAAGACAGTTGTTGTGTCATCAATATGTTCAAAAAGAAGTTCAACCCAAAAATCCTTCTATTGCGTCAGCCATTTCTGCAATCCTTAAGCCTTTTATTGCGTCATCCATCCCTGGGTCAATCCTGAATCACTTATTACTTGATCTACCTCAAATATTTTTACCCGTTTGATGTCATTGATGGGGGTTACTTTAAGGCCCACCTGTGACGAGTCTTTTCCTATCGACTTCAACTCATTATCCAGGAATTAGACTTAGAAAATAATTAGTACCTTGTAACTTGCATGCCTCAATGGCAGGTTTCCTCACTTTTGACAATGGGTTTTCATTATTGACCCTTGATCGAGAGATTCCGCCGAGTGTTCTACTTCAGTTCATTAATTCATATTCGTTAGATCGTAATAGAGTACTATTGATGGGAGAAAATGACCGTCCGTCAATTGGAAGAATGAGTCTGGTCCAGGGTTGTCTAATTAACCCAAGCTATTTGGTATGATTCATTCTGACAAGTTTAATGGTTCCATTGGCCAATCTAAAAGTCCTAAAGGAAACAAATAAATAAATAAAGGAATGAAATAACTAACTAATTACTAATCACTAATATATATACGTACATGTATGTATATAACTATTTTAAATAATATTTACACAACAGATTCACTTCTCTAGTTTATGTCCATGTTATACAAGTGTGAGTTTTAATCTAAACTCACGAAAATCTATAAAAAGATGGTTTCTTTAACAAAAGTAGATACAGAAAACACATAAACTATTTTTTTGTTTTTTCTTAAGTTATCAAAGACTAAACAAAAAGAATATATTATGAAACAGAAATACGTGAATGGTCAAAGCCAGGTCACACATAAGAGTTTCAAAGACAAATAAAAGATAAAAGAATTAAACTAACCTATTAATGAATTGTTCGTCGTGCATCCAATCGTCTGTATGATCATGAAATGTCCAGCCAGCCTGTCCAAGAGTTAAACCTGCAATGAACCTTTACACTGTTTGGAATAAATGCAAAACAATATATTAACTGTTGGATTTTAATGACAGAACGATAAGACACAAATAATAACTATGATATTTGTTATTGCAAGAAATTATGCATAAGATAAATCTAACTGTAACAACCTGCTTTTAATAATTCAACAAAATTAAAGATAAACCTTATCATTTGAATTGAACGAGCGATCACTATTTTTTAATAACTGAAGCATCCAAATGTGGACTATATGAAAATAAATTTTCTTGACGACATAATAATTTGTGAAGAAAAAATATATCAACAATTATTAAATTATCAAGATAAACAAACCATATACGACAACAATATTTACAGATAGCTAAAGAAGAAATGTAAACATATGTTCTGTCCAAATTCATGTATAAGTTGTCCACCTTCAGCCACAGGCCAAGATGATTGATTACAAAAAATAGTGAGTTTTTAAAGTCTTCAAAAAGGTAAATGTCTTATCTTCTGTGATAAAATAGAATCATCTATTGCTTAGAAAAATAGAGGGGGAATATAACCACCCATATCACACTAAATCTTAAAAGCTAAAAAAAAATTGTTGCTATTTATACAAAAATGGATCATAGATATGGCTAATAATCCCCAAAAAATGCTTCAAATCACTTGGTCACCATAGACTCCCAAATATCCTGAAAGAAAAGATAAAATAGAGAGATTCAGATGTACATTTAACCAATAATTTCCAAATTTCGAATTAGAATAGACTGGCTAGAGAATCTGTTGATTCTGTAGCTAGTCTTATTTTAGCAACGAAATCTAATTTATTCAATGAACAAGAAATTAACACTATTTTAAGATAAAAACAAACCCTTACCTTTAACTAGAAAATCAAATTGATTCACATGATCTCAGAATTGATCACTGTTGTTACACTCTCTACATTTTTTATAATGATATTTCTAGTTCTCTTTAAACGTTTCCCTGGTCTTTGTGCATTTAGTTTGAGTCTATGATTTTCAGTCATTAGTGAGTCAATATGGGTTGTGAAGGCCTTGATTTTAGCTTACAGGGAGGGCACATCTGTGTAGTATTTTTCTATCCAGAATAAACAGACTTCACACCACAGGTCCAAAACTGTTGATTGAGGGAACCCATGGCTGTATTTTAACACACTCCCACTATTTCCTATGGTTTTTTTTATCAAGCTTGATAAAGGGATTCAGGCAATGCCCTTGCGTGAGGTTTTTCATACAACAATTTAGGCCTGACATTTGAGAGCCCGAGAGGCTTCTCTATCAAGGGTTTATCTAGCACTGTAGCAAGGTCTGTAACAAAATAAACTAAAAAAATGCTTATCTTAACCGAAACAGAAATTCTGAGAAAAGTACCTCCAAATTTCGAAGCATATCTCTATAAATATCCATTTTCTGGAGAAACTGCCCACGATGAAGATAAAACTACTCATTTTGGTTCTGTTTTTTAAAGGGTTGTGTCTAATTCGTAGTGATTTGCTCAGAATCCCTCTCGCAAAATCATGTTTCTGGGAAAGAAAAAGGGGATTGAACAGACTGTAACAAAATAAAATAGACCAGCTGTGGGTTTAGATGGTAGTGGTAGGAGGTAAGACCGCATTAAAACAATGGAAACAAAACTAGGAACACACCAGGGAAACCATAACACAAACAATGGGGTTTTCAGTCATGAAATTTGGGCGTTTTTGGTGATGAATGTTTAGAGTACATACGAAATCCGAGACTTAGCTCGAAATGATGGACCTATTGTTGTCAGACTGCCACCTCCCATAGGGTACAGACCATGACCAAGGTCATAAAAAAAATATCATTGCGCACAAGGTGGAATCGGTTTCCAAAATTTAGGAGAGGCAAAAAATTATAAACCAAAGTGTAATGACAAGAATAAGACTTACCAAGAGCCACAAAGATATATATGATAGTTTAATTTTAATGGATCCTTGGTGTTTCAAACAACAATTCCGAGCACACTTCACAATCGATGAGCCAGTTTAAAGCAGCAAACAAGGGGAGCTTCATAGCCCAAAAACCTTTATTAGAAACCAAACTATAGAGACATCTTCCTTTCACAAACTTTAGATAAAATGGTAAAACAATCATGAGTTTCAATGCTTCATTCATGCTTTCAGTCATGAACAAAGACACCAAAATGAAGAAAGGAAAACAATAGGAATAACTGAGACATCGCATTTACAATTCAAAACTACTTTTGAAAAGTAATAATCCCATGACCACGTGTCGGTAGCTACAAAACTTATCATTTGTCGCTTTTAAAAAGTGAAAACATGTTGGGCTGCCAACAATGGTGACTTACTCGGAGAAGCAGTTATCTCTATATCACTAACGAGTTCAAGCTATAAATGTTTGAATGATTTCAAATCAAAGAACAACTAAAAAGGCATTTGACCATCTCTAATAATCATGACGTGGTCCAGCTTAAGATATCTTTCATTAATAAAGAATGAAATCTGGTGACAGACTTCACAAATGAAAGCCACGATGTTTAATTTAATGGCTCCAATATTGTTGACAGGGCCACTACTACCAGTAGGCGTCCATAGCCTCGACAGGTGTTGTTCCTGAGTCTGTACTTAAGGCTCAAAAGTATGGTGTCAAGGCATCCGAAGTGGTTAGGATATGGGGAAGGGAGGAAGTCAACCTTCGTAGAAAGAAACTAAGGGAGATTTCTTCGTTGGGGTTGTCTGGCTTCGAACTGTTCCTGAATATTTATATCTCATTCAATGGTTGCCCATGATTGTTCAAGCTCGACCTGGTTAGTTGTTGTTTTAAGGATAGTGTTGAAAAGGTTTAGGGTGATATGTGTTTGGTTCAATAATCTAGGTTCGACGTTAGGTTGAGTTGGTATAGGGACTGTCATGGGGGAACAGTATAGATATAAAAGACTTTTAGGAAAGATTAAGTGATGTCTCAGTTTGATCTTATAAAAGAGAAATTACAGTTGCAGAAATAACATATAGATGCAAATATAAGGCTCGTTCCCGTAACTGTATCATATTTTTTATAAAAGGGGTGAGATGAGAGAAAAACATTGAGCCATTTACCAAGTAAAGTTCCAACCAGTGGAAAATTCACGACATAAATGGGAGAGGAAAATATATAAGAAAATAACCAATGTAACAAAGAATATATGTAGAATTCTGAAACTGCAGATTGGTCTTACACAGCTGATAGCTGGTGTAGAGGAAAGGCAATAAACAATTACAGAAAACTCAAATTCATCTGTTATAGTAGTGGTCGTACTAAATTACAATGAAGCACATCAGTTATGAATATGAATTGAAATGTAAAAATGAGATACGAGGAAACAAACTTGTGATACAGAAGTAACGGAATTGAGAATCTCGGATCCGCTTGTATTAAATATCAATGCACAAATTCTCTTACAAAAACTCAAAAAGGGTCCAGCCCTGTTTATTTCTCTCTGGGGTATATTTATACAATTTTTACAAAGACGGTATAATCTCAATAGTTGCAAAATTTCAGTTACAACAGAGGAGAGAGAAATCACTCCATTTTCCCTATTCTGTCTTCAATTAGTGCCAGGTCCTCGTCTTCGCGCAGATTCGGTGTAGGCGATACATTTTTCCACAAGCTGAGATACGAGCTGTGAAAGCTCCGCTTGACAGCTGGCCTCTGTGAAGAAAAATTCACGGGGTAACTGTTGTAGCTTGTCTCCCATTTGTGCATCGATGATGTCGAGGGCACTTAGTTGCGCGTTGGGCTAGATCATGTGCTTATCGACTCGGGCCATGTCCACCATATCTATCTGAGAGATATCGACTGAATCTCTCTCATCCTTCTCTTTCAGATCAAGTGAGATCTATTCCACATTCATTTGTATCAATGTTTCTGCATCGCCTCCACTGTCCATACCCAATAGCTCGCTGTCTATAGAATTGAAGGCTTCTTCTAATGAATTGGTTACCTTTTGGGCTTGCTCTTTGCCCAAGGTAAAGTTGTGCTCCCAATCCCTTAGCAAAATATTACCTCTAGTTTGATCTAGGATGGTGAGCCTGAGAGGACCCACTGAAACACTGTTATTCATGGCTATTACCGCCTCCTGGAAGGAGACTCGAGCCGATTCTACATCTCTTTCTCTGACAGTTAGGTTCTCAGAAACCCGATTCATCAACAAACAATTTTCTCGGATCGCTCCCACTTTGGCGAGCAAATTCTATTGTGCAGAAGAGATTCTGTTTCGAATCTCGATCTCTCGGGATTTAAACCCCTCGATGTCGATCATCTTGCTTTCGGTGATCGCCACCCGATCCTGCAGCTCCTCCATCATAATCCTCTATTGACCCGCCTGTATCCGACTGTCTCGGACCACTAGATGTGCTTGCTCCAGCTTGGTTTTGAGTATCTCTATTTCATTTTTGTCAGCTAATCGGGCCTTCTCTATCTCCACGCTCACTTGGCCTCTAGCATTTTCAGTGGCCAAAGATAATCTGGCCTCGAGAGTCCTGATTAGGTGATTCTTTCTTTTGAGATGGTTTTTTAAAAGCCCAACCGAGAATTGATTAGCCGATGCATATGCTCCCAGCGTCCCTGCGATCTCCGCGGTGAATTGCTCATTCTTTTTGTTCTTTCTGTCGGTCATAACTTTGAACTTCTTAGCAGTCAACTCTCCCTCTTGGTAGAATTATCTTTTCACCACCGCTTTCCTCTTTTTATCAAAGAATAACTCATTTGGAGGGAGTTCCTCTGCTCTTATGGGCCTCAGTTCTTCGTTAAATATCCATCCCTCGCTGACATTTCCCTGTGCCGACTGCAATGGTGTGACTGAGGTGATGGGTTCTCCGATTTGTTTTGTTGACTCTCTCGGAGTGTCAACAGGATTCTGCTTCTTTGGCGGCACTAGAGTGTTTGTTTCAGTCTCCGGCTTCTGTTTCCTTGGCAGGTCTGGAGTTTTTACTTCAGCCTCCGAATTCTGTTTCTTCGGCGGGTCTGGAGTATGTGCCTCTACTTCGGGCTTCTTCGTTGGTTCCTCTTTGTCCTGTTGTTTTCCTGAGTTAGGAGTAGCATCTTTGGAGCCTTCCGCGTCCTTCTGTTGTGTCTCAGAAGCACCTGAACCTCCTAACACAGCGGGGAGACAACTTTGTCTATTTTTCTGGAATCTCAATACAGCGGTTGTGTCTTCGGGTGCCAAGGATTGGATCCAGGCTAGAACTTCTTCATAAGACCTCGCCCCTCGAAAAATATCATCCGAGGGTGAGTTCTCATGCTCGAATCTCTTGAGCCCACAATTTGCTAAATGGTTGCTTACAACCCTCTACGAATCATGTTTCTTATACTCGATGGAGACCAACTTCAGGTCTTCCAAGGCTGCAGCCTTGGCCTTTGCATGCTCGAAATCCAATAAAGAATAAGAATTCAACTGAATGGGAAAAGACGGACATACCTTCTTGGAGTACCCTTTTAATTCTTTACTCACCCCACCAATTACTGTCTGTCGGGCGACCTTGCGACAAGCCAGCTTGTCGGGGATGAACAATGGTAGCGCAAGCGGGGGAACGACAGCATGTCTGAAACAAATGACCAGTTGAGGACTGAGTCGACACTTCGGGGCAAAGTGTCAGAGACATTGTCTGAGCCTTGTCCTGTGACCTCGACATTCACCTTCGTTGCTTTCCATGGATCCATAGTCGAAGCTTGCATTTTCTCTCTTCTGCGGTAAAACTGCGTATACATGCAGAAATTAGTTTACTCAGAAGTGATGAGCTCTGCGTACTTATGAAAATGCGTTCGTTAGAATGAAATTAAACTCTTATATATATTTGAAAACTCGGTACTTTTCAAAATAAGCCTGTCAAATCATAATTAGAAATAAATTTATTTCGTAAAAATCCGATCTTATATGCGTAGATTTACCCTATATCTTCATAAATGTCATAAATTTCTGGTGGTTTGATAGTCAGTCGAAGTATGGAGAGAAAATGGTTACCTCGAGAAATGTGCAAGCTCGAGGCATGGGATATCTCTTACTTTATCTTAAATTATCAAATCTTACCAATGTACATCAATTTTTCGTCGTTCGCTACATCGTGGATCTTCTTTTAACATTCTGAATCTCCAACTCGCGAGATCACGAGGACCGACTTCAGTTTAATTAAAGGTAATCGTGATTTAAGGCATAATTAATTTTATAATCGTTTTACTCGCCGTATCGCGACTCAGAACTTCGAAGATAAATTTTTGGGAGACTAGTATGCCGAGTCGCGAAACCGCGAGATGGCGATAATTAATACTCAATTAAGATTAAGAAAACCTTGGATTAGGCGACTAATTAATCAAGTTATAATTGCCTCGTGACTTCGTGAGTCGGGGTTTAGAAGCTGGAAATTTCGAAAAAGATAATGCTGAGTGGTGAAGTACCGAGAACAAACTCAACCACGGTTAGCCTTTTTGCCTCTAACCCTTGCCAGGGGTCATCTAGAAAAGGCCTCGCGTTCTCGGCTCTCGTGGTTGTAAAAATAAAAATTTTGATTCGACAGATGTCGAGGCGCAAAACTCTGATGATGTCTAATCACAAGTTAAAATACTTTACACTGTTTATTGCTTAGAGTGAAAATTAAAAACAACCTCGTTGTTTCGTGACTCGGGACGTATGAATTTATGAATTACGGTATTCGACCCGTGAGATCCCGAAACAGAACCAAAAAAAGAGGGAAAACTTCCATGAAAGGTAGGGATTATTTCGAAAGTAAAAGAGAACGTCGTTGCTCTAGCGACTAGCTTTCAGAGGTCTCATCTTCTTGGACAGCAAAAGAAAAACAACTTCAGACTCCAAGCATCAAATTAAAAATGGTGACAGGCTAACAACAAGGGCGGCTCCAACATAGGCTCCAACTAGGGATCCTGCCTTCCTGTGAGGTGGGAAGAACAGTAGACCACGTGCCAATATTAGGTTAATGGAGTCAAAATCTCAATCAGATAGAAAAGTTCCCAGCAAGGAGAATCGAAGGGAAAAATTCCGTTCTTAACCTTGAGAAACTTTTTCAAAATCAGACATTCTTTTCAAACACAACTGTAGTCCCTTTCACCATTTTCTCTTTCCCACCACTAACTTCGGGTATGTTTTAAGACAGTCGAAATGACCCTAGAAGACTCAACAGATCTTGTGACTCTCGGCTTGCATCAAAAGGATGAGATTATACATATTTTTAATCGGGAAGTCCCGTCCGAATTTGGGATGTGGATCAGGCCTTTAGAAAGCATTGGCCACTAGAGTATAATGATATTCATGTATAACAACCTTACAGATATCTCAGACATTGCTTCACTTCCAGCGAGCCTGTTCAGTACCCCAGTGAAGTTATCTGGCTTCTTTTACCAAATTTCCTTTCACCACTTCGGAAAATATTTATGCATTTAAATGCTAAGACGAGGGAAATCATTTATGAATTTCCTTTCATCGTCTTCCTAGACTAGGTGGGGGCAATCATTGTTGAATTTCCTTTCACCACATATCTTATAATTTTATTTTTTTAAGCACGAAGATGGGGGCAATCAGTTTGTATCAGGGCTGATATCTGTGTAATATTTTGCATCAGAGGTCTGTCAACTCACTTTGATTACTCGGTACCAATATTTCCTTGACCTTCACAACATCTTCATTCTTAGGGAGGCAGGGAAAATAAATTTTTAAGGGGCATCCTGTTTGAGCAAACTTTGATTCTTCTGATGCTGTTGAAAAACCTAGGAAAGTTAGGATCGCTCTAAATGTTCCTTCACTTAGCAAGGGATTAAGTAGTCGTGAAGACCCACTTTCTTATCAAGATTTGTTTTGAAACCTCCGAGGTTTAAAACGAAAAAAACTTTATCCCTTCGCAATGAAATGAAAAGATGTCATCTTGTCAAAAGTTAGACCTGAAAACAAGAAGGATACAGGGCAGCGATTTATTGATCGAAAATACAGAAGGTCAAAACAGTTTGAGACTGACTCTTGTAGATGTCTTTGGGGATGGTTACTTTTGACTGACTCTTCTTAGTTTTAGTGTATCATTCAAACCATTTTAAATCAAAGGTTACCAAACCATGCAATAATCCTGTTATCTAACATTTTGGCCAATATTGTAGTTTGAATGACGTTACCTTGGTTTACTTCAACAATCTTTCATAACATGTGTATTGAGAAAGCTCACCTTTACTTTTTCTTTTCACTATCTTTGTGCATTACGAGGCTAATGTTAGGTATCACCTATTTCATGCCGATTTATTCCTGACACCACCTTTTGAATTAATCTTCCTACTATCTTTGCAAGCTGCTGAATCCTGTAAAAAGAAATCACTAACTTTATTAGGAATATGTTTAAAAAACTATGAACAGAAGAAAACAAAAATTCAAAAGGGTAATGTTTTAAATAAAAATGCATGTATGTACACCAAACAAATTTATTTATTTATATATATATATATATATATATATATATNTTTTATTTTTTTGGCAACTGTTATGTCATGTAATGTTTCAGATATCGCCTGTTGACAGGGGCGCTGAGGACTTCTCCGTCGATGTTTTCCAGCAGAAAGGAATTTTTTCCTTCTGGAGCTGAGACCCTGAATGGTCCATACCAGAGGTGGTCAAATTTACCATGCTTCGCGGCTTCCTCTTTCCTTGCATCCCATATTAGTACTAAGTCACCTGGAAGGAATTCCCGATCCTTTTCCTTGAGATCAAACAATGCTTTCATCTCATCCTGGTACTTCTGCATTTTTTCATCAACCTCAACCCTATGTTGTTGAACCTCGATCAGTTGGTTAATTCTCTGAGTTACATGATTTGGTTCTTCATTTTGGTCCTGCCATAGTTTCATCACTGGCAGTGCCAGGTTTATAGGTAGTGCCGCCTCTGTCCCATAGACCATTTGAAACGACGAAATGCTGATAGACCTTTTAGTGTTGATGCGGTTCGCCCATAATGCATATTTCAAGTGCACATGCCAAGATCTTTTATTTTCATCCAGTACTTTCTTGATTATGTTCACCAGGCTCTTGTTAGATGATTCGGCCAATCTGTTCCCCTGGGGGTAATATGCAGTAGAATGGCCGAGAACGATATTATACTTCTGGAAGAAACTAATCATAGCCATAGATTTGAAAGCCTGGGCGTTATCGGTGACTATCTTATCCTCCAAGAAATTGATCACCACCGAGTCTGTTGCCCTTTTGGTTGGAATGGCTTCCACCCACTTGGTAAAATAATTCGTAGTTGTTAGGATCCACTTATGTTGAGCACTGGAATGAGGATTTATTTCCCCTATGAAGTCTAGACCCCATTGTTGAAATGGAGCTTCGGCTTTGACTGGAACGAGTGGCAGTGCAGGGAGTTTATGTTTACCAGCGAACATTTGACAGGGGTTGCATGCACTTACTTTAGCATTGACATATGAAAATAGTTTTGGCCAATAGTATCCGGCCCTCAAGATCTTGTAGGCTGTGTCTCTCCATGCATGGTGTCCTCCACAGACTCCTTCATGAAATTCCTCTATAACCCGTGGAGTTTCCAACTCAACCAAACAGATTAGAAGGAACCCGAGTGGATCCTTCCAGTATAGCTGGTTTTCGGCGATGCAATATTTTACAGCATGGAGTTTTAAAGTTATACATTTGGCTAGTGATAGCCCATCTGGGCATTTCAGGTTTAACAAGTAGAACACTATGTCTTTATACCAGTTTGACAATATAAACTTTTCCTCAATTTTTCTTGAATCTGTCTGGTCATCTGGCTTGTATAGGTGTGTGTCTCTGTCTTCTTCTTGGAGGCAATTAATATCAAGAGCTCTAAGATTCGACTCAGCCAAGAGTTTGGCCAGACCCTGCCCCTTTATCAATTTAGTTGGCTTGACTTCCAGATCGAATTCTTGTATTTTGGCGAGCCATCGCCCTCGTTTTCCGTCACTATCCGGCTGCACCAATATGTATTTTACAGAACTGATGGGCACATACGCAATTATTTTTTAATGTAGCACATAGGTCCTAAATGCTTTCAATGCTTTTACCATTACGTATGCTTGTTTTTCCATTATTTCATATTTCAGTTCTGCATCTCTGAGGCTTTTGCTGAAAAACGTTATCGGCTGTTCGAACCCCTCTTCATTTTTCTGCAAGAGAACCGCGACGATGGTATGTTCAGAAGCAAAAGAGAAAATGAGAAAATCTTTCAGATAATCTGGACTTGCTAACACAGGTGCCTCTCTTATGACTTTTTTAATATGCACGAACGACGCCCTGGCCTCAGTGGTCCAGTTTATCCCGCTATCCTTCTTCAACATTCCTGTAATCAGTTTGACAATTTCAGCGAAATTGGGAATGAACCTTCGTAGAAAATTTATCTTTCCTAAGAATGATTGAATTTCTTTTATATTTCTAGGGATAGCGATAGTATCTATCACTTCAATCCTCTTAGGATCAATCCTGATTCCCTCCTTAGATACGACATGGCCTAGAAGCTTACCTTCCCGCATAGCGAAATGTGATTTCTTTTGGTTCAGGGATAGACCAAACCTGCGGAATTTTTCGAAAGTTTGTCTTAGATGCATCAAATGTTCTTCATCAGTTTTAGAAAAAACCATCAGATCATCAAGGTAAATGACTATGAACTTTTCCCTTTCTCCCACGAAAGAAATGTCCATAGCTCACTGGAAAGTGGCCCCTGCATTCATCAAACCAAAAGGCATTTTGTCATACATGAAAGTACCCCAGGGTGTGGTGAAAGCAGTTTTTTCCCTGTCTAGTTCATTCATAATGATCTGATTATAGCTAGAGAAACCATCTATCATAGACATTCGATTATCTCCAACAACCTTTTCCAAAACATGGTCCATCTTGGGTAGCGGGTAATTATCTTTGAGAGACAACTTGTTTAAGTTTCGAAAATCCACACAGAGTCGGATTTCCCCGTTCTTTTTCCTGACCGGAACTAGGTTAGCTACCCAGTCCGAGTATCTCAGAGGCACGATTATTTTTGCATCCAAGAATTTCTTAACTTCCTTTTCTATCACGGATAACAGAATGGGGTTAATTTGCTTAAGCTTTTGCCTAAACGGTTTGACCCCAGGCTTCAAGGGTATCTTCTGATCAATAATGGAAGTGTCGTACATTTTCAATTCATCATAGGACCAGGTGAAAACATCTTTGTATTTTTTGAGTAAGTCTTTATACTTATCTTTCGCTTTGGGAGGGAGGAACTTCGATATCTTTGCCATCCGGGGTTCCTTTTCGGTTCCTAAATCATAGTCCTCCACTTCTTCTGGTTGGGGCTGTAAAGTGGAATTTACAGGTACATTGTTCTTATCAAAAAGTATTTCCAAAGGAATCAATCCTTTGGGGATCTAATTTCTTTTAAGGACCAACATACGATGATCTGCAATTTTTTCTTGGAAGATTTCAGGTTCCTCTCCTTCTTGCATGATCCACATCGAGTCATTCTGATTTTCTTGGTCGGCATGAGTTTCAGAGAATTTGCCTACTGCTGTAAGGAACTTCTTAATTTCTTCGTCATCTTCAAAGACTTGCCAGTGTCGGATATTATCAGGTATGGAGGGTTTGTATATGATTTCAATATGATATTTCAGTTTGAAGGTCGTGGGAGGAGAGAAGGTTGAAGTTGCCTTTGCCAATGCATCAGCATGCATATTCTCTGTGCGAGGGATAAAATGGATATTCACAGATGAGAAAAAAATTTCCATCAGATCCCAAGTACAATTTCTATACGCTCTTAGTCTGGGATGCCTGGCCATGTACTCTAGGTTTACCTGTTTTACTATTAATTCAGTGTCACCATACACCTCCAAGTTTTTTATATTTAGCTTCTTGGCAGCTTCTAATCCTAAGATCAATGCCTCATACTCACACACGTTATTAGTGTAATCTATGTCCCACTGTAAACGGTAAGAGAAAGGAACAATGAACTTACCTTCAGGTGCCCCAAAAAGCACTCCAGTGCCTGCCCCTTCAGTAGACGAAGCACCGTCAAAATACATCTTCCAAATTCCAGTACTACACAGCTCTTCTGTTATGAGGTTCGCCTCTTCTTGTTTTATATTGATTTCCTCCAGGAAACCGTCGAGACCGTCATCAAAAGATAGGATGCAATTTCCCAAATCTTGGTCTGCAATGTAAATAGGGAAATTATGGGGGTTTTGAGGATCACTAACAGTATATGCTAATCTTGTTTCCCTATACAAATGAGTAAAATGACCACCAAACACAGGGATCGTGGCATAAGTCATGTCTAACTGAAGAGAACCCCCCAATTTGGCTCCCCATGACCTAGATAACATCATACCATACTTAGGGGGGATATCGATGATAACCACGTCCATCAGGATACTCTTAACATGGGCCTGCGCCAGGGTAACCACCATATCCTTTATCATTCCCATGCATTTAACCTTCCTCGAATCAAAGGAGTATAGATTTCTGTAAGGTCTTGTGATTTGGAGACCTAGCTTCTCCATTATAATTTTGGGCATAACATTATGAGAAGCTTCGGAGTCTAACATACAATTATGCAGAAATTGGTCATGTATGTTCAGGGTGATATAAAAAGGAGCGATGTTGTCTTTAGACCCTTCAAAATGGGGACCAAAAGTGATTTTTGGTCTATCATCTTCCAATTTTATGACATCAGACTGGCTTTCTAGCTCAGAGACACCTATCATTTTGGTGATTTGTTTGCGATAAACGGGGTTTTTCTCTAATTCCACCAAAGGGATCAGTATCTTAATTTTGTTTAACTCATTTTCAAAGTTAAAAGCTCGGCTCATCTTGTCTGTTTATCCGGTGGAGACTTCCGAAATCTTTCTTCCTGAATTATTTGTCTGGACAGATTTATCATTCATGATCCTAGTTGCAGACGTAGCATTATTTACGGGTGCGGTTTCCTGAGTTTGAGTTCCAACTTTTTCCGCCTCGAAATCTTGAGTGCCTACTCTCCTGGATTTGTTGTTTGGTAGTGGGATCTTGTCTGAAGGAGGCTCATAAGTTTGGCCTCTTTGAAGGATATTTTTGGGTTGAGTCGCGGAGGTGGGCTTATTTTTAGACCTTAGATTGTACTTTGGCTGGAAATCAGCCATCATTACCTCAGTTTCTAATTTAGAGTCACAGATCTCGGTGTGATCACCCTCCTCACTCTCATTTGACTGCTCTGGAGTGTGTAAGGACTTTTCATAGTCTTCGCGAGTCAGATATGGTTGACTATAGTCATCACCGAAGTTAGTGACGTCATTATCTGAATCTTCGTAGTCTTGAAAATCGTTTGCTCCTATAAAATTTTCAGTCTTTAAAGGAGCCTGTATCCTTTGATCCTCATTTTTTATTTGTCTCTGTTGATTAGGAGGGTTTTGATTTCTCCTGAGCTCTTTTTTAGGGTAAGAATCGGCCTTGGCCTGTTCGAGTTCCATTCGGGCTATTTTATTTGACAAATCTTTAATCACTCTTGCCATATCGTCCACTCTATCGTCTAAGGATATATTAGACCCTGAAGGACCCGCTTGTTCTCTGAAACACTTGGTTTCTCGGTTTACAGTCTCTACTCTAGCCTTAATTTTACCCGAAGCCATCATGTTGGATTCTATCTCTACCGCATCATCATGCATACGGTTTAATATGTCTCCCCTTCATTCTCGCAAAAGTAGTGCGAAATATGGATCAAAAGCTCCGACGAAAGTCACTTTGGCTGCGGGTTGAGAAGGTTTGACTTCAGTTGGGATTTTATTGTACAATTTATTGAATATTTGGATGAATTCCAAGACTGTTTCTAAGTTCTTTTTCTTCAAAGACCCAAATTCGGTTAGATAATAGAGATGGTCTTTCCTCTCTCCCCATGGTCTGAGGAAAGCGTCTTCCAAAGCGTCATATGATGAGATTGAGGCTGCGGGTAGGCTCTGAAACCAAGTTCGGACCTACCCTTCGAAAGTTTGGACAAGTAGTCTTGAATAGACATCCTCGTGTTCGATGCCAAAGACATCTACGAATTGGTCAAAAAAATTAATATGTTCGGCTGCTGTCAGATCCCCTTCTCCGATGAATTTCGGTAAAATTTTTATGTAATTTTCTGGAAGATCGTGTAGGGGGACAGGAAATACTAATGGGGCATATCTGGCCGTGACTTTTGCGAAAACTCTGGGAGTGGGTGGAGGCCCTTGACCTCCACCTCCTCCTAGAGGGGGGCCCTGACCTCCACCTCCTCCTAGAGGGACTCCTCCCCCTCCTCCTCCGATAAACCCTCCGCCTCCTCCTATAAACCCTCCACCTCCTCCTTCGGCAGTTGCCATCGTTGTTTGTGGAAAGTTATAAAGCGGATTTTCGAAAAATGAAAGGGAAACTTTATTTTCTTTGCTAAGAGGAGACCCTGAGGAGGAACGATAAGGAATGCGAGGAGTTGGTTCCTCAGACTTGCAAGAGATGGAGTCAGGAAAGCTGACTGGTGTGAGAAACGAGTGTGTAACACACTCTTCAGGATTTGGAGAAGTCGGGAAATTTAACTGAAGATAAGATGGAGTTTCAAAAACCGACGAATCTTCAAGAGAGCCCTTTCCCCTCTGTATCAAGGGGACTGTTGGATGAATCTCACCCCTAACTTCAGAGCGAATAGGCGTTGAATGTTTAGCATCGAAACAATGACTGAGCGAGGTCGAGCATTCAGAAGGATTCTCGGTCTTCAGTGATGGGATTTCAAGTTGGCAAACTGCAGTGGTTGGCTTAAAAGAGCCTCTCGCTCTTAGAATTTTTTCGGGATCAGTAACTGGTGTGATCTGCTCACCATCCGGGTTTTTTCTGGTATTCCTTCGACCGAATGCCAGTTTATTTTTCATGGAGTCGCCAAGTGAAAGATAAAAAGACTTAAAATATGTGTACTCTTTGTTCACTATCAAAGGGTAACGCTTTCAATGAAAAACAATTTGTCGTTTTCCCAGGGAAAAGATTTCGTAACTTCATTCCCCGGCAACGGTGCCAGAAAGATGTTGTTCCTGAGTCTGTACTTAAGGATCAAAAGTATGGTGTCAAGGAATCCAAAGTGGTTAGGATATGGGGAAGGAAGGGAGTCAACCTTCGGAGAGATAAACTAAGGGAGATTTCTTCGTTGGGGTTGTCTGGCTTTGAATTGTTCCTGAATATTTATATCTCATTCAATGGCTTCCCATGATTGTTCAAGTTCGACCCGGTTAGTTGTTGTTTTAAGGATAGTGTTGAAAAGGTTTAGGGCGATATGTGTTTGGTTCAATAATCCAGGTTCGACGTTAGGTTGAGTTGGTATAGGGACTTTCATGGGGGAACAGTATAGATATAAAAGACTTTTAGGAAAGATTAAGTGCTGTCTCAGTTTGATCTTATAGAAAAGAACTTACAGTTGCAGAAATAACATATAGATGCAAATCTAAGGCTCGTTCCCGTAACTGTATCATATTTTTTATAAAAGGGGTGATATGAGAAAAAAACATTGAGCCATTTACCAAGTAAAGTTCCAACCAGTGGAAAATTCACGACATAAATGGGAGAGGAAAATATATAAGAAAATAACCGATGTAACAAAGAATATATGTAGAATTCCGAAACTGCAGATTGGTCTTACACAGTTGATAGCTGGTGCAGAGGAAAGGCAATAAACAATTACAGAAAACTCAAATTCATTCGTTATAGTAGTGGTCATACTAAATTACAATGAAGCACATCAATTATGAATATGAATTGAAATGTAAAACTGAGATACAAGGAAGCAAACTTGTGATACAGAAGTGACGTAATTGAGAATCTTGGATCTGCTTGTATTAAATCTCAATGCACAAATTCTCTTACAAAAACTCAAAAAGGGTCCAGCCCTGTTTATTTCTCTCTGGGGTATATTTATACAATTTTTACAAAGCCGGTAGAATCTCAATAGTCACAAAATTTCAGTTACAACAGAGGAGAGAGCAATCACTCCATTTTCCCTATTCTATCTTCAATTAGTTCCAGGTGCTCGTCTTCACGCGGATTCGGTGCAGGCGATACATTTTTCCACAAGCTGAGATATGAGTTGTGAAGGCTCCACTTGACAGCTGGCCTCTGCGAAGAAACATTCACGGGCTAACTGATGTAGCTTGTCTCCCATTTGTGCATCGATGATGTCGAGGGCACTTAGTTGCGCATTGGGATGGATCATGTGCTTATCGACTCGGGCCATGTCCACCATATCTATCCGAGAGATATCGGCTGAATCTCTCTCATCCTTCTCTTTCAGATCAAGTGACATCTATTCCACATTCATTTGTATCAATTTTTCTACGTCGTCTCCACTATCCATACCCAATAGCTCACCGTCTATAGAATTGAAGGCTTCTTCTAATGAATTGGTTACCTTTTGGGCTTTCTCTTTGCCCAAGGTAATGTTGTGCTCCCAATCCCTCAGCAAAATATTACCTCTGGTTTGCTCTGGGATGGTGAGCCTGAGAGGACCCACCGAAACACTGTTATTCATGGCTATTACCACCTCCTAGAAGGCGACCCGAGCCGCTTCTGCATCTCTTTCTCTGACAGTCAGGTTCTCGGAAACCTGATTCATCAACAAACAATTTTCTCGGATCACTCCCACTTTGGCGAGAAAATTCTATTGTGTAGAGGAGATCATGTTCTGAATCTCGATCTCTCAGGATTTAAACCCCTCGATGTCGATCATCCTGCTTTCGGCGATCGCCGCCCGAGCCTGCAGCTCCTCCATCATAATCCTTTGTTGACCCGCCTGTATCCGACCATCTCGGACCACTAGATGTGCTTGCTCCAGCTTGGTTTTGAGTATCTCTATTTCATTTTTGTCAGCTAATTGGGCCTGCTCTATCTCCACGCTCACTTGGCCTCTAGCATTTTCACTGGCCGAGGCTAATCTGGCCTCGAGAGTCCTGATTAGGCGATTCTTTCTTTTGAGCTGGTTTTTTAAAAGCCCGACCAAGAATTGATTAGCCGATGCATATGATCCCAGCATCCTTGCGATCTCCATGGAGAATTTCTCATTCTTTTTGTTCTTTCCATCGGTCATAACTTTGAACTTCTTAGCAGTCGACTCTCCCTCTTGGTAGAATTCTCTTTTCACCACCTCTTTCCTCTTTTTATCAAAGAAGAACTCATTTGGAGGGAGTTCCTCTGCTCTTATGGGCCTCAGTTCTTCATTAAATATCCATCCCTCGCTGACATTTCCCTGTGCCGACTGCAATGGTGTGACCGAGGTGATGGGTTCTCCAATTTGTTTTTTCAACTCTCTCGGAGTGTCGACAGGATTCTGCTTCATTGGCGGCACTAGAGTCTTTGTTTCAGTCTCCGGCTTTTGTTTCCTTGGTGGGTCTGGAGTTTTTACTTCAGCCTCCAGATTCTGTTTCTTCAGCGGGTCTGGAGTCTGTGCCTCTGCTTCGGGCTTCTTCGTTGGTTCCTCTTTGTCCTGTTGTTTTCCTGAGTCAGGAGTAGCATCTTTGGAGCCTTCTGCGTCCTTCTGTTGTGTCTCGGAAGCACCCGAACCTCCTAACACAGCGGGGAGACAGCTTCGTCTATTTTTCTGGAATCTCAATACAGCGGCTGTGTCTTCGGGTGCCAAGGATTGGATCCGGGCTAGAACTTCTTCATAAGACCTTTCCCCTCGAAACATATCATCTGAGGGTGAGTTCTCATGCTCGAATCTCTTGAGCCCACAATTTGCTAAATGGTCGCTTACAACCCTCTGCGGATCATGTTTCTTATACTCGATGGAGACCAACTTCAGGTCTTCCAGGGCTGCAGCCTCGGCCTTTGCATGCCTGAAATCCAATAAAGAATAAGAATTCAGTCGAATGGGAAAAGACGGCCATACCTTCTTGGAGTACCCTTTTAATTCTTTACTCACCCCACCAATTACTGTTTGTTGGGCGACCTCGCGACAAGCCATCTTGTCGGGGATGAACAATGGTAGCGCAAGCGGGGGAACGGCAACCCCGAACACTCTGAAGTTTGAGAACTCTGCCTCCATGTACCAGTCTTCTATGCCACTTAGATTTGCAGCAATGTTTTCTGAGATATGAGGTGGTGGATGACCAAAAATGGCGTTGTGCAGGGGCACCATCACCTAGTTGAAATTTTCGTATGCGAACTTCTTCGCTTTATTTTCCCATAGCTTTTCATGATACATATGTATGGGTCTAGCTTCAGCCGGAGTCCAATCCCAGCTCATCAATGGAAATGGTTTCATGGAACATATCGCATCCATGATATATGCGGACATGAAAAATGAAGACGGCCTCCCACTTTCCTTCTGTTCCCGATACTCTGTGACTCGGTTGGCCAAACTGTCCGAGAGTATCTTTGCCCAATTAAATGAGCAACCTTCTGCGACCCAAAACATCAGAGGCACATACGCAATGAAAAAATGTGATGTGTCCTCTCTCCCAAAAAGCCAACATGTCATCATAGCCACATATTTATAATGTGGCTCTAACGAAGTGATTGAATAAATGCCCTGGTCATTTGCTCTGAATTTCACGGCACGCGAAACCCAATCTTTTATCAAACCTGGCATGGTTTTGTCATACTGGGTGCACTCTTTCTCCTTGAATTTCTCCAGGAACTCAGCGCCATATGTGTACTCAGACATCGTCGAGAGCTTATACATGGTTTGTATATGTTCTGGCCTAAAAGTCCCGACCGTGACTCGATGCCCGTTCATGATAGTCCTGGTGGGTATATCCACATGATCGAATGCCCATCGGATCATGCCATAGTATGGGAGAAACCGCGGTCTAGATGCTACCTTGTGAATTCCAGATTGGACAACTATCCTGTATTTGGTGTTTAGATCATCCTTCTCATTGTCGTCTGAGTCGTCTGAATAATCCACCAATTCTGATTGCGGCATGTCTAAAACAAATGACCAGTTGGGGACCGAGTCAACACTTTGGAGTGAAGTGTCAGAGACATTCTCTAAGCCTTGTCCTACGACCTCAACATTCTCCTTCGTTGCTTTCTATGGAGCCATAGTTGAAGCTTGCGTTTTCGCTCTTCTGCGGTAAAACTGCGTATACATGCAGAAATTAGTTTACTTAGAAGTGATGAGCTCTGCGTGCTTATGAAAATGTGTTCATTAGAATGAAATGAAACTCTTATATATATTTGAAAACTCGGTACTTTTCAAAATAAGCCTGTCAAATCATAATTAGAAATAAATTTATTGCGTAAAAATCCGATCTTATATGTGTAGATTTACCGTATATCTTCATAAATGTCATAAATTTCTGGCGGTTTGACAGTCAGTCGAAGTATGGAGATAAAATGGTTACCTCGGGAAATGTGCAAGCCTCGAGGTGTGGGATATCTCTTACTTTATCTTAAATTATCAAATCTTACCAACGTACATCAATTTTTCGTCGTTCGCTACATCGTGGATCTTCTTTTAACATTCTGAATCTCCAACTCGCGAGATCGTGAGGACCGACTTCAGTTTAATTAAAGGTAATCACTATTTAAGGCATAATTAATTTTATAATCGTTTTACTCGCCGTATCGCGACTCAGAACTTCAAAGATAAATTTTTTGGAGACTAGTATGCCGAGTCGCGAAAATGCGAGATGGCGATAATTAAGACTCAATTAAGATTAAGAAAACCTTGGATTAGGCGATTAATTAATCAAGTTATAATTGCCTCGTGACTTCATGAGTCGGGGTTTAGAAGCTGGAAATTTCGAAAAAGATAATGCCGAGTGGCGAAGTACCGAGAACAAACTCAACCACGGTTAGCCTTTTTGCCTCTAACCCTTGCCAGGGGTCATCCAGAGAAGGCCTCGCGTTCTCGGCTCTCGGGGTTGTAAAAATAAAAATTTTGATTTGACAGATGCTGAGGCGCGAAACTCCGACAATGTCTAATCACGAGTTAAAAGACTTTACCCTGGTTATTGCTTAGAGTGAAAATTAAAAATGACCTCGCCGTTTCGTGACTCAGGAAGTATGAATTTATGAATTATGGTATCCGACCCACGAGATCCCGAAACAGAACCAAAAAAAGAGGGAAAACTTCCATGAAAGGTAGGGCTTATTTCGAAAGTAAAAGAGAACGTCGCCGCTCCAGCGACCAACTTTCATAGGTCTCATCTTCTCGGACGGAAAAAGAAAAATAACTTTAGACTCCAAGCATCAAATTAAAAATGGTGATAGGCTAACAACAAGGGCGGCTCCAACAACAGTGATGTCAATTAACCCACTCTGACATCTATATCCTATCCAAGAAATTTCAAATCAGAATGAAGGATACTTATGACCAAAATCAAAATTTATACTTGAGAATTTTCTTTAACCTGACATCGCTTCGCTGCCAGCGGGCCTGTTCAGTACCCTGGTGAAGTTGTTTTGGCATCATGCATGCATTTACTTGCTACCAGCAGACCTATTCAGTGTCTCGACGGGTTTACAAACACTTCCCACAGCTCTCTGAGAAATTATTCACATTCTGATATAGTTTTAAAGACATTCAACAGAGCGGGGTGACACTAAAATTTTTAGTTTTTACACAACTCAATATTTTCCAGACCTTTAAATTTTTCTTGCTAACCTTCATCAAGATTTGAAAATAGTTCATTAATAAAACTAATTTTTGAGGACAGGGAGGCATCGTTGAGTTTCTTTTCTTAAGAGCAGGGACAACGTAAAGAGCTTTTAAAGATAATCGTGTCTACTCTCAAAATGTGAATTGAAACCGAGAAATCAATTTTCAAACAAAATACCATCTTTAACTAGTCTATGTTCTTTAGAAAAACATAGCAATTGATGCTCTGACAACCCTTGACAACTGTTTTGAGATGAAGCATTATGTTCTCTTCTTCTGAACTAAAAGGTGACACATGCACGGTTTAACCAAAAATAAGTGAAAACAAACAAAATAAAAAGAAACAAAAACCAGAAAATAAATCAAAACAGAAAAAATATATACAAAGATGGGTCTGAAAACATCATGCAAAAAATCCCTTGGGAAACTAAAAAAAAATAGAAAAAATCATCATCGATGTGAAAGCAGTCCTACTCGTGGCACCTTGGGTCAGGGTCGAATTTACAACTCAGATTTATTTATCTCTTTACTTTCCATTTAAGATTTTCATGACGATACTGCGTTTTTTGAAAAGAAATGTTCAACGAAAAGCAGAGAGAAAAGGATCAAGCAGACTTCCCTGACAACAGTCGTATTATGGTTCTCTTGGTGCACCCACTTATGTTCTTTAACTTCATTATTACAAAGAGAAACAGTGAGGAATAGACCTAAAAGAAAACCTTCTCCTAAACCTACCCTAACTACTAAAAAAAATCATAATACTACATGAAGTCATGCTTCCAATGTAGCCATCGGAGTAACTCCAATCTTGCAATGGAAACAAAATCAAACATTACTAACAAAAATGGTAATATATCAAAAAATGACAGAAATATATCACACTTCCCTTCATAATCATTATTTAAAAGTAAAGTAAGCATGATCTTACCATTTCCTTGAATATTCTTGTTGTATGAATCCTCCATCCATTCGGCAATCTTGTCATGATATGGGTCATAATGGCATGGGCGAGTGTAAGTAAGTTTGGAAAACTTGTCAAGATTATGGGGAAATGACATAACCATCAGCCAAGGCTGAAGTGCCCCATCCTCCTGACAATTCTCTAAGTGTTCATTAATTTCTTCACATGGAGGATCTAAAAGAAATATGTCATGCCTACTTCCAAGATACTTAGGTAAAAACAAAGCAAGAACAACTTTATCTTTATTATGAAGATTTTTTATATATGAATATTCAAGCCATCCTAAGATATTGTCACAAAAATGAGGATGCAAACCACAACTTTGATGAAACAAATATATCAATGGGGAACTCATCATAAGAGGATTCATGACATCAATTAGATTATTGGTTTGAATCCTTCCTTTGATGAGATTGATCATTTCAAAATGTGAAGCATAAACATTAAAATTCGAGCTAATCAAAGAATGAATATGCAACGTAGAATGTTTGATCTCCATAAGATAGAGTGCATTGTCTTTTTCAACAATAAACTGTGTAAAATCATCTCGCAACATGTCCTTTTCCCATGTGAGTGATGAAAGTGAAAGAGCATCAAATCTGACTTTATCAATGTTATGTTTGGAATTAACTTCATCAAATCTTGGCATATTGAAAGGATATGATTGTGGTGGAAAAGAGTAGGATGTTGTAGGTAAGGTATCAAGTCCACCATAATCTAAGAAGAGATCGGGATATAAAGAATAAAAGGAATCAGAAATAAGCACATGAAAAGAATCTCTTGAGATATGATATTTAACAGTGGTATTCTCAAGACATTTCTCTTCACTTTCTTTAAAACTCTCACTCTGTTTTGGTGATAAATTCCTCAACATAATATGATCATCTAGATTTTCCTTTTGTATGATAGATAATTCAAAACTTACGTGACAAACATCTAGTCTTTCTTGTGGATAAAGTACATTTTGAGGATGAAAGTTTAAGGTTTCTCCTTCCAATTGCATATCCTCTTCTCTAATCAGTTTCATAGGAATGTTAGAATGTTTAAGATGATTTTTGTCGCTTAAGTGTTCTTCAATGATCGAGTTTAAATATTGATTAGAGCATGAGTTACAAGAATGATGATATTCACCTTGACCAAGAATCAAATCTTCTTCCGCGATGGTCGAAGACTAAAAATATAATGATTCAGAGGAAAAAACAGTTTGGTTGTCGATAAGAACCTGGCCAATAGATTCTACCCCCCTTGCTTGTTCAAAGTTTTCGGATGGATTCCTCTCATCCTGCGAACTAAATTCTTCTTGCAATTAAGTGATAGGATTTGCAACTAGTTCTTCATTCGCGATTGAATATGACTGGATGGAAGGGACACAAGCATCATAGTGGAGATTTAATACAAATGACATGTCATCAAGATTAAATTTACAGAGGATATGATAGATTCTTGTCAAAAAGTATTCCGAAGATGAATCGCCATTGATTAGCGAAGTTTGAAATTCTTCACATAATTGATTGTAATCATAAATGTCAAAAGCATCTACAAATTCATCTACAAATTGAACCCAATCAAAAATGTGACATGCTGGAAATGATTCAAACCAATGTTTAATCCAACCTCTAAAAGTAAAAGCGAACAATCTGCATAAAAATCTTAAATCAGAAATGTCATGTTTGATGCATTTGCACCAAAACTTGTTAAGGTGGTCTTTAGCAGATGCATTGCCTCCACCATCAAAGGGGAGTTTGGACAAGTGAGAGACTGTCTCATTGGGAACATCGGGTAATGAGAAGTGGAAAGCATGTTCCAACATAGTGATTTGGAGAGCCATAGGGAAATTGAATACATTTAAAATAAAGGCTCCTACAATGCCATCTTGTCAGTCGGCCCTCCTTCTAGTGCCATTTGTTGACGGGCGAAAATGACCGTTCGTCAATTGGAAGAACGAGTCCGATCAGAGGTTGTCTAATTAACCCAAGCCGTTTGGTATGACTCGTTCTGATGGGTTTAATGGCTCCATTGGCCAATCTAAAAGTCCTAAAGGAAATAAATAAATAAATAAAGGAATGAAATAACTAACTAATTACTAATCACTAATATATATATATATGTACATGTATGTATATAACTATTTTAAATAATATTTACACAACAGATTCACTTCTCTAGTTTATGTGCATGTTATACAAGTGCGAGTTTTAATCTAAACTCACGAAAATCTATAAAAAGATGGTTTCTTTAACAAAAGAAGATACAGAAAACACATAAACTATTTTTTTGTTTTTTCTTAAGTTATCAAAGACTAAACAAAAAGAATATATTATGAAACAAAAATACGTGAAGGGTCAAAGCCAAGTCACACATAAGAGTTTCAAAGACAAATAAAGGACAAAAGAATTAAACTAACCTGTTAATGAACTGTTCATTGTGCATCCAATCGTCTGTATGATCATGAAATGTCCAGCCAGCCTGTCCAAGACTTAAACTTGCAGTGAACCTTTACACTGTTTGGAATAAATGCAAAACAATATATTAACTATTGGATTTTAATGATAGAACGATAGGATGCAAATAATAATTGTGATATTTGTGATTGCAAGCAATTATACATAAGATAAATCTAACTGTAACAACATGTTTTTAATCATTCAACAAAATTAAAGATAAACCTTATCTTTTGAATTGAATGAGCGATCACTATTTTTTAATAACTGAAGCATCCAAATGTGGACTATATTAAAAGAAATTATCTTGACAACACAATAATTTGTGAAGACAAAAGATATCAACAATTATCGAATTATCAAGATAAACAAACCATAGACGACAACAATATTTACAGATAGCTAAAGAAGAAATGTAAACATATGTTTTGTCCAAATTTGTGTATAAGTTGTCCACCTTCAGCCCCAGGCCAAGATGATTGACTACAAAAAATAATGAGTTTTTAAATCCTTCAGAAAGGTAACTGTCTTATCTTCTGTGATAAAATAGAATCATCTATTGCTTACAAAAATAGAGGGGGAATATAACCACCCAGATCACACTAAATCTTAAAAGCTAAAAAAAGTTTGTTGTTGTTTATACAAAAATGGATCATAGATATGGCTAATAAGCCCCAAAAAATGCTTCAGATCACTTGGTCACCATAGACTCCCAAATATCCTGAAAGAAAAGATAAAATAGAGAGATCCAGATGTACATTTAACCAATAATTTCCAAATTTCGAATTACAATAGACTGGCTAGAGAATCTATAGAGGGAACCCATGGTTGTATGTTAACACACTTCCACTATTTCTTGTGGGTTTTTTTATCAAGCTTGATAAAGGGATTCCAGAAATGCCCTTGCATGAGGGTTTTCATACAACAATTTAGGCCTGACATTTTAGAACTCGAGAGGCTTCTCTATCAAGGGTTTATCTAGTGTTGTAGCAAGGTCTGTAACAAAATAAAATAAAAAAACGCTTATCTTGACCGAAATAGAAATTCTGAGACAATTACCTCCAAAGGTAGAAGCATATCTCTGCAAATATCCATTTTCGGGAGAAAATGCCTGCTTTGAAGATACAACGGCTCATTTCGGTTCTGGGTTTTAAATATTTTTTTCTAATTCATAGCGGTTTGCTCAGAATCCCTCCAGCAAAAGTGTGTCTCTGGCAAACAAAAACGGGATTGAACATAATGTAAAAAAACGAAAATAGACCAACTATGGGTTTAGATGGCAGTGGTAGGAGGTAAGCTCACAATAAAATAATGGAAACAAAACTAGGAACACACCAGGGAAACCATAACACAAGCAATGGGGTTTTCAGTCACAAAATTTGGGCGTTTCTGGCGATGAATGTTTAGAGTACATACGAAACCCGAGACTTAGATCAAAATGATGGACCTGTTGTTGTCAGATTGCCACCTCCCATAGGGTACAGACCATGACCAAGGTCATAAAAAAAAATATCATTGCGCACAAGGTGGAATTGGTTTCCAAAATTTAGGAGAGGCAAACAATTATAAACCAAATTGTAATGACAAGAATAAGACTTAACAAGAGCCACAAAGATATATATGACAGTTTAATTTTAATGGATCCTTGGTGTTTCAAACAACAATTCCGAGCACACTTCACAATCGATGAGCCAGTTTAAAGCAGCAAACAAGGGTAGCTTCATAGCCCAAAAACCTTTATTAGAAACCAAACTATAGAGAC
Source organism: Picea sitchensis (assembly GCA_010110895.2). NCBI lineage: Eukaryota > Viridiplantae > Streptophyta > Pinopsida > Pinales > Pinaceae > Picea > Picea sitchensis. Next base: position 118,489 of record SNQJ01S0000834.1, on the reverse strand, counting down.
ATCTTCCTTTCACAAACTTTAGATAAAATGGTAAAACAATCATGAGTTTCAATGCTTTGTTCATGCTTTCAGTCATGAACAAAGACACCAAAACAAAGAAAGGAAAACAATAGGAATAACCGAGACATCGCATTTACAATTCAAAACTACTTTTGAAAAGCAATAATCCCATGACCACATGTCGATAGCTACAAAACTTATAATTTGTCTCTTTTAAAAAGTGAAAACATGTTGGGCTGCCAACAAGTACCTTGGGAGTCATTGAAATTAATCGTGATTTCCGTCGCACTTGTTAATGGTATACACTAATGAACGGTAATCAAGTGGTTTCTACCATGTTCGACTTCAACACATGTATTCACATGGTTAGATTTGTACTATAGAGTGGTGGAGATGAATACCCTAGATATTTTCTGATAGATTCAGGTTGTGTTAGAGTATATTCAGATTGTACTATCGCATAGATCCATAGTGTATGTCTCATGGATATGTTCAAATTTGAGTCTTTAACACATAGATCCACATTTTATTTTTGGTGGCTATGTTCAGATTTGAGTCATATTGGCATGGATCCATAGTGTATGTTTGGTGGCCATGACCTGTCTTACTTGAAATGGATCTTCACATATCATCATTTATGCTTTGATTCATTTATATTCTAAGAATGGGAGTTCCTACCTTAGTGATGATATATTATTGTACTGCATTTCCTTGTTTGTTGGTAGGTTTCCGACTGACGTGTTCCTTGCTCCCTACACACAATCGACAAAGTATTTCAGCTATCACTTTGTTCTAACTTCATACTTTGGGGGGATCTCTATTACACATTATTTTCATCACCCTTATGACCATTAATGATGTAAACTTATCCCTTTTCTGTAGAAGGATCAATGGCCTAAATCTCTTAAGAGAATGAAGATACTTTTTCCCAGAGAGATGAAATTATACTTTTCCTTTGTAAAAAACCTTATAAAAAGTGATTTTTGCACCTTTCTTAGTGTTAAGGGTGAAAATATATAGGATCATCACAGGTTGCACCATAGTTTCCTGCGACGTTGTCGCATTTTTCTCAGTGTTAAGGGTGCGATGATTTTTGTACGAAGGAAAAAGAGGAATTTCTCAAAAGTTCTAGAATAGAAGCTTCGAGGGTGAGGTGGCCTCCGATTGGTTTGGATATAATTCATTTCCTTGATATCATGGGATCATCATAACCTCCTCACCCTATCCTTTTCATCTTATAAAAGGAAAAGAGTTATCATGGGAAAAGTTAGCTAGATTTTGGTGTGAGCTTGAGTAATTTTTGTAGCTTTGAAATTTTCTTTGTCAAGATAGATTGTTGATCTCAGAATCCGTGGAGAAGAAGTGTGTGGGAAGAAAAGAACTGTTTTAAGGGACCTTACAACATCAAGTCATTGGTTGTATTCTCCTTTTCATATATTTAATACAATGGTATATTTCTTTCCCATAAAATTGATCTTATTTTTGTATGACTCCTTGATCACATACATAGGTTTTGTTGAGTATACGTTGTTTCTTTCACTTCGTTGGCTTGTGTATTTTTATAGGTTTCAAAATCCTATAAGACTTGGAACGGAGCGAGGATGACACTAGCAAGGAAAAATGATATTTAAAAGGAATTTCATTTATCTCTTGTTAGATAGTATGCTTGACAATTAAAACTTAGGGAAAGTTTTATATCCTGTCTTATTTTGATCTAGTTTCGTGGTGAAACTAGGGAGATATTTTTTTTTCCACACTTACCGATTAATCCGATAATAGTAGGTCATACTGAAAGTGACGAGAATGAAAATTCTAGGAATGAGAGGAAGTTTCACCTTCGGTATGCAAAGGTGGGTTAGATACGGGAAGATCTGCAGGGATATGCATCTTGGCATAGCTCATCGTAGTGACAGATTCAAGTTGGGTAGTAATGTCTTGTTTGAGCTCATCTTTGAGTTCCGTGATTGAGGTAGCGATGGAGGAATGCATGTTTTGATTTATGGTGGCAATATTGGCACTAATCTGTGGCACTTATTGTTGGGTTTCTGTGAAATTAGAGTGCAAGGTAGTGAAGCGAGCTTCCAAGTCTTGGCTATGGGTATGGGCCATGATGATGAGGGAACATGAAAAGGGGAGGGTGGGACCAAACATAAAAATGGGTTATGGGTGAATTTTATCACAATGATCAGGGAGAGGAGTGGAATCCAATGGGGTAAATATGAAATAAGGGTGTTGGAAGCGGGTCAGGTCCACAAGAAAAACAAAATTCTAAAAAATGATAGGTATGACTGTGATAAGGGAGAAGAGAGAAATCCAATGGAATAGGTCTCAAATAATGGTGCCAAGTTATAATATGATATGAATAATAATCCTATGGAGTTATACTCTAATCTGAAGAATATTGCAGTGATGGAATGCCCAAATGATTAACAGGAAGAAATGTGTAAAAATTTCGCAACTCGAAAAAGTCGTGTCGCAATATATCTTGTCTATTTTGTTTTTGTTTCTGTCCCAAGGGTTAGGTATTCAAGGGTTCTACAGACAAGGGTTTTCACTGTGCTATAGTTGTTTGATATATGTGTGGGGTCCAACAATAGTACTTGACCCAATATCTCAGGGAACCAACTAAGGAGGCTAGACTGTGCCCTTAGCCATACTACCCAACTACCCAGGTACTAGAGAGTATCTTCCCGAGTATTGTTCTCGGTTACATTATAGCAGTCAGGTGGTCGATTGGTTTATATATGGATGGATTCAAGAGATCTAGGTCAATCTGTATATAGTTTCTATCTGATTCACTACCACTCGAAGGGGTACCAACAGGGGCTACAAGGGTGGCCAATATATGTGAACTTAAGTAACACTTGTATTTCCTGCATGTGTGAATCCCTGACCATGGGTTTATGCATGTAATGACAGATATTTGTAGATTAAAGACATCGGAATACATCTCTACCCTGAAAAAAAGTTAACCCATAATTTCTTTCCGAGGAAGGTGCTATGATACCACTTATAATATTCCAGATATAAAAAAGTATGCAAAACATAAATAAATAACTAGAAATGGAAGATGAACAAAAATATAACTAGAAAAACACCATAATAATACCAAAATGATACCAAAAGAACACCAGAAAGAGCACTTTGATTACTGAGAGAAATGTTCACTTTCCTCTTCGAGGGGGCAACCTCCAGCAGAGAAGAGCTCTATTACAATAATATCCAAGACAAGAATTCTCATACCCTCAACTCCTAATTATACTAAATATGTCTATCAAAAGAACCATCTAAAGGAATATCCTTCTAGAAGAAGAAGCTTCTATTAGGTCTTCTTACATTGGACTTATTCTTCCTTATTAATAGGCCTTATTAATATTGACCTTTATTACATGGAAATATATTATTCTACCTACGTAATACGTTAGGTCCCTAACACTCACTCACTTCTCTACTCCCCAGAATCTCAAATTAATTGGTTACATCAAAAATAGGAAATCCATCATCCTTGTGGACAGTGGTAGCACCCATAATTTTATTCATCATCGCATTTCCAAAGAATTTAATTGTTACATTTGTTTCTTCAATAATTTTCAAATCATGATTTCCAATAGAGGTTCCATGAAATGTGGGGGAAGATGTGAAAATGTGTGACTCCAAATTGGTCAGTATCACCTGAAATCTCATATTTTTGCTATAGACATGGGTGGTTGTGACATTGTTCTTGGTTTCAAATGGTTACGCACTCCAAGCCCCATTCTCATGTATTTTAAGCACTTAACCATGCAATTCCAACAAGATGGACAAAAATATAAGTTCCAAGGAATCACAACAAGAACCCATGAGATCATCAGTTCCCATTGCATGGAAAGCCTCCTCAAAAAATTTCATTCAGGTGTTATAGCCCAACTCCACTCCATTCATGCTATCGAGACACCTTTTGTGCATCTCGACCTCCAATCTATCCTTTCCCTCCACCAAGTTTTTTTTACCACTCCCAAATAACTTCCCCCTTCCCATGGAGTCCATGATCATTCCATCCCTCTCATCCCGGGTAGTCTTCCTCCCAATGTTAAGCCTTATCATCACTCCTTTTCCCAGAAGAATGAAATTGAGAAACTTTTTCATGGATTAATAAAAGTCGTTGTTATTTGTCCCAGTACTAGCCCCTACTCTTCCCCCGTGGTCATGGTACTCAATAAATAAGGTACTTGGTGCTTGTGTTCTAATTTTCGCACCCTCAACAAACTCACAATCAAAGAGAAATTCCCCATTCCTACCATTGATGATTTCTTGGATTAATTGAGTGATGCTCAGTACTTCACCAAATTGGATCTACATTATGGCTACCACTCGATCCGTATGAAAGGTAAATACATTCCCAAAAATTAATTTCGCACTAATGAGGTTCATTATGAATTCTTGGTAATTCCCTTTGGATTGTGTAATTCTCCTTCGACTTTCCAAAGTATTATGAATCATGTCTTCCGTCCCTTTCTCCATCATTTTGTCTTAGTTTTCTTTGATGATATTCTCATATATAGTCAAACTTGGCCATCTGATCTCTCCCATGTGAATCAAGTTCTCTATTTACTCTATAAGCACCAACTTTTTCTCAAACAATCTAAATGTGACTTTGGTGCCTCATAAGTGGAATACCTGGGTCATATTTTCAGAAAGGATGGTGTCTGAGTGGATCCTAAGAAAGTTGAATCTAAGTAGGATTGGTCTCACCCTAAAAATCTTAAGAGATTTTGTGGTTTTTTGGGTTTAATGGGCTATTATAGGAAGTTTGTTCAGAATTATGGAAAAAATGCATCTCCTCTCACTTCTCTCCTTAAAAAGAATTCTTTCACTTGGACTTCAGTTGTGGATCATGCATTCCAAGCCTCGAAAGATGTTATGTGATCGACCCCTATCCTAGCACTTCCAAACTTCACAAAGACAATCATATTGGAATGTGATGCTTCCAAGAAAGGAATTGGAGTCGTCCTAATGTAATATGGCATGCCTTTGGCCGTCACTAGCAAACAACTTTTTGAACAACATTTGGGCCGATCCATTTATGAAAAGGAAATTTTATCTATTTTTCATGTTGTGGATATCTAGCATCCTTATTTATTGGGTCAGCGATTCCAAATCAAAATTGATCATCAAAGTTCAAGTATTTCCTAGAACAATGAATTTCATCCCCGACGTAGAAAAAATGGGTGACCAAGCTATTTGGTTATGATTATGATATCATTTACAAGAAGGGAAAGGAACATGTTGTGGTCAATGCTATTTCTCAGAAATATGAATAAGAGGGGTCCCTTTTCTCCCTCTCCTTCATTGTACCAGATTGGCTCCAAGTTGTTCATCAGGAATGGCTGCAAGACCCCAAAATTTCTCTCCTACTCCACCAATTGCAACACAATTCTTCAGTTTCTCCAGGATACTCTTGGCACAATGAATAGCTTCGCTACAAAGGTCGTTTGAATTTGTGAAAGAAATCACAACTTAAATCCACAGTGCTTTCTGAACTTCATGCCTCACCCATAGCCAGGAATTCAGGGTTTACCAAAACCTATGAATGGGTCAAACAATCTTTTTTCTAGGATGGTATGAAACAAGACGTTCACATTTTTGTGGCTAAATGTGAGGTATGTCAATGCAACAAGGGAGAAACTGTCAAATCTCTGGGAACACTCCAACTGCATATGATTCTCCCTGCTATTTGGTGAGATATTTCTATGGATTTCATTGTGGTCTTACCTAAATTGGGCAATAAGTCAGTAATCATGGTGGTCGTATATTGTCTCTCCAAATATGCTCATTTTTTTTCTCTTCAACACCCATTCACATCCGCCACAGTGATTCAAATATTCATGGATAATATCTTCAAGCTTCATGGAATGCCTAATTCTATCATCTCTGAAAGAGACCCCACTTTCACATGCAATTTTTGGAAAGAATTATTCAAGCTATAGGGTACCCAATTGCATCTTAGCACTTCCTAGCACCCCTAGACGAATGGCCAGACTGAAGTTGTGAACAATTTTTTTGGAAACATATTTGACATGTTTTTCATTTGAGAGGAAAAATCGGTGGGCTCAATGGTTACCCCTAGTTGAATGGTGGTACAACACATCTTACCATATAGATACTTGCATGACTCCTTTTGAAACAATCTATGGATAAAATCCCTCATTGGTTCTCTCATATATGCTAGGGGTCTCAAAGGTTCAGAAGGTTGACAAAAATATTACCGTTCAAGAGGCTATTCTTCATTCCCTCAAAGAAAATTTGGTCATGGATCATAATTGGATGAAGAAATAAGAAAATCACGGTAATTCTGAATGACATTTTGTTAGAGGGGACCAGGTGTTTATTTGAATACAACCTTATAATAAGACTTCACTCAAATTTGAACATCGTTAGAAACTTTCACCCAAATTTTATGGTCCTTATACAGTTCTCAAGCATGTGGGATCAATGGCCTATCAGTTAGCTCTACCCAATCAGTCGAATCTCCATCATGTTTTTCATGTGCCAAACTCAAACTAGTCTCCCTGAGTTGGATGAAGAAGGTTCCATATGGTTACAGCCACATGTAGTCTTAACCCAACAAGAGTGTCATATTCGTCAATGCACCATCAAGGAAGTGTTATTCCAATGGAAAGATACAGCTTCAGAATATGCCACTTGGGAACCAACCACCATTCTACAAAAATTTCCTCATATTAAGCCTTGAGGACAAGTTTGTTCCTCAAGGGGGAGGGAATGTTAGGGACCTAAACTCCCTAACCCCTCACGTAGTTAGAATAATATAATTCCATGTAATAAAGTCCAATATTAATAAGGAATATAAATAAGGAGGAATAAGTCAAGTTTAAGAAGACCTAATAGAAGCTTTCGCTTCTAGAAGGATCTTCCCTAGATTGTTCTTTTGGAAAGATAGATTTAGTATAAATAGGAATAGAGGGTATGATAAATCGTGTCTTGGATATTATTGAAATATATCTCTTCTCTGCTGGAGGTTTCCCCCTTGAAGAGGCAAGTGAACATTGTTATCATTAATCAAGGTGTTTTTTCTAGTGTTATTCTAGTATTATTCTAGTATTGTTCTTCTTACATAATTGTTCCTTTGCCATTTATATGCTAAAATATTTATGGTCTGCATACTATTTTATATTTGGAATACTAAAGGTTGGAATGAAAGGAAGTGGAATGGGAGGATTCAATGCCTTCTGGGTTATAAGGTGGTGAAGAAGTGAAAGGATCTTAGTATTTCTTAAACAATGTGGTCAAGTTGTTCACGACTTCTTGGGATTGTTGACACATTGTTTACAAGTGGTTCATTGTTGTCGTAAGGGATTCTGGTGGGGTGATATGAGACTTTGTGCTAGCAATATTGGAAGTAAGTTTAGAGATATCTTGCATGTTTTTATCATTGACTTTTTCCAGGACAAGGATGTGGGCATCCCAGTCTTGGATGTGGGTGTGGGCCATTCGGCAGGGAAAGGGGAAAGTGGGTCTGCATAGAAAAGGGGTTATTAGTGAATGGTACCACGATGATCAGTTGAAAGAGAGGAATTCATTGGGATAGGTTTCAAATAAGGGTTTAGGGAAGGGGGTCGATTCCACAGGAAAAAAAGACTTAAAAATGATAGGTACCATGGTGATTAGGGTGAAGAGAAGAATCCAATGGGATAGGTCCTAAATAAGGGTTCCAATAGAGTTATACTCCAACTAAAGAATAGTATAGTGACAAATGTACCAAAGTGTTAATAGGAAAAAAATTGTAGGAATTCTTCAACCATAATGAAAGAGGTAGGGTTGCACGGAAATAAATCTCATATGTTCCTTTTTTGTCATGTTTCTTTTCTAGGGGTTAGGGTTTACAAGGTTCCTGGAAAAAAGGGTTTTCCTTGTTCTATAGATTCTGATATATGTGTAGGTTTGAATAGTAGTACTCAACCCAATATCTCAGGGCACCAACTAAGGAGGATGGACCATACCCTTAGTCATACTACCTGATTACCCAAGTGCTAGAGAGTATATTACCGAATGTTGTTCTTGGTGTCACTATAATAGTTAGGCAATCAATCAGTTGATCTAGAGTTGGTTTTAGGAGACGTATGATACTCCTGATATACCTGATGGTACGTGGGAGTGATAACCGTGTACGTATTCTATCTGATGTGGTACCACTCAAGGGGTACCAAAATGGGTTATAGAGGTTTCCAACAAGGTGAAATATTTGTTTATAAGTAACCCCGTGAAACTGTCTATATTTCTTGCATGTAGTCTTCCCCACCACATTTTTACCCACTAAGTGACAAATCAATTTTCTTTAAATATTCCAACAGTACACATCTCTACCCTGGAAAACAAATTCCCACAATTTTCACAGAGGAAAGTGCTTTGATACCACTTGTTAGGTACTAGATGTATTATAATAAGAAGGAAATGAAAATAGTGTAGAAAATACCAGCAAAACAACAAAATGTAGAGAACCAAAATACCAAAATTGATACCTTTATTGATAGGAAGCAATGTTCACTTGTCTCTTCGAGGGGGCAACCTCTAGAAGAGAAAATATCTATTACAATAATTTTCAATACAAGGCTTTCTCATCCCTCTGAGTCTTATTTATACCAATTCTATCTTCTAAAGAACATTCTAGAGGAAGATCCTTCTAGAAGCGAAAGCTTCTATTAAGTCTTCTTACATTAGACTTATTCTCATTATTAAATAGGCCTTATTAACTAATGCTAGCCTTTGTTACATGGAAAATATATTATTCTACCTACATGAGGGGTTAGGGAGGTTAGGTCCCTAACAGACATGGCATGTCAATAATATATCCATACTGAAATAAAATTATTACTAAACATAATTAATTGCAATTTAATTAGGGCATCAAAATAGAGGTGTTATGATTCAATTTTTTTTCTACAAATTCAAATTTTTTTTCTACAAATCCATTTTTTTTTCTACATCCCTAAGGATGAATAATATCTCTACAGTACTAGATGAGCTCTGAAACATGCTAGGGTTAGGGTTTTCACTCAGCCCATGGTGCACTAGGCCACCCCTGGTGGGGAAAACCATGCTCCCAAGTGAGGGAGGGGTACGAGGTACCTCCTATAGTCATGTAGTGGCACAAGGCAACACAGGATGAGGCTCTAGATGGTTGACCTTTGAACCACCCCCAGATCTGCGCTCATAGCTTCTCTTCAAAGGTTCATTCAAAGGAAAGAAAATGGAAATTTACTTAGGGAATACACAAACAAGGGGAGCGCGACCTTGGGCACTCAAAAAGTGCATCCTTCAGGTGTCGCAAGCACCGAAATACGTCATCAGTTCACCCATAATAGAATAATAGAAACAATATATGTGATATTATTCTTGGTCGGAAAATTTCTAGGGCTATGTCCCTCTGAACGTGAGTTGATAAAATGGATACAACAATGGTGGAAACCCAAAGGTCACTATGACCATCATATGGGCTCCAAAGGATTCATCACAATAATCCTGCACAATCTAGAGGATAGGAACCACATCTTTAACAACGGTCCTTATTTTTTCAACTCAACTGGTCTCTTCCTATGCTTCTGGATGGAGAAGTTAATGCCTAAAATAGAGGATTTTGCAAATGCATTAGTATGGATTTGAATCTATTCCCTGCCACAAGATTTTTGGCTTGAAGAAGTATTGGTGGGTATTGGAAACACCATTGGGGTATATGTGAAATATTTGAAACCAACCAAGAAGAGGAAGTATACCTCGTATGCACCCATTTGTGTCTACTTGAATATCTCCAAGATGCTACTGGGTTTTGTTATCGCACATTTTGCATTTAAGGTAAAATAAGCATGGAAGAAGGGAAAACTACTGAAACTGAGACTATCCCACCACTGTCACCTCAATGGGATATCTCTTTTTGTTTAGGGAGGTAAGGCCCAGGGGAGACGTCCCCTGTGACCTGGGGTTTTGAGAAGGAAAATTATTAAAAGTCTAAGTGACAATTTCCCCCTCACAAGTCACCACTGATTAGAAAGTCTCGGCTAACCAACCAATAAAGATAAGTAATAACCCAAAAAGGTGTACCTACCAGAGACAAAGCAACAAAGAAACTATGCATATGCAAGATCACTTGCTTGGTTAGTACTTCATATAATCATGGACTTTTGATATAAATAAATTGGCAATCAATATTGATGAAGAAAGTCAATGATGTATGATGGAAATCATTATAATATATCACTTCACAATAAATGCTAAAGGTAATCAATGTAACAATATCAATATCAAGAAACAATGCCTTAGATAATCATTCAATTTCTTTTAAAGATATAAATGTTGCAATGTATAAGATAACTCAAGTAGATAATGGAAACAGTAGGGTTAGTAGATATTAGTCTAAGCTAGGGTTAGAAGGGTTAGTAGTTGTTCAAGGTATTGGATGTTTATATGATCAAGGTGCTCACAAAAGAAGTCTTAGATCAACATGTTATTAGGTAAAATGGAGTAAAATGGATACAAATGTTGAAGGGATGAAATGATAATGATATGGCCAAAGAAAAAAGGGTTAAATGTTGAGGTGTTGCTAAAGAAAGGCCTCAACAATGAAACCCTAGGGGAGAAAGGCTCACTAAGGTGTAGAAACCCTAGGCCTTAGTGCTCTCTCCTCCTTCTTTGGATCAATGGAAAGATGAAAATTGGCTAGCTTGAGTAATAACTGTAGGGCTGAAGATGAGAGTTTGAAGATGAAGTGTTGCTAAGGCAAGGATTCATCTATAAAACCCTAGGGGAAAATGTCTCACCAAGTTGTAGAAACCCTAGGCCTTGCTGTGTTTTCCTCCTTCTTAGCTCAATAACAAGTAAACAATGGCTAGGCTAGAAGAGTATGGATAGAGTGTTGCTATGGCAAAGCTCTATCTTACTTCAGCAAATCAAATGGCTCTTAATCCTAGTAGGGACATGAGACGAGGACCTTATCATGTTCTTGTCATATAGGGTTTCAATTCAGCAAATTATAATAACAAAATGCATGTAAATATTACCATAACCATTCAATAAAGAAGTGTTGCAGAAACTCACTTACATAAACCAAGAATTCATGTAGCCAAACCCCAGTTGTAAACCTTCCACCAAGAGAAATGTCAAAAATATCCAAGAAAAGTCTCCTTCAACAAGTGCGCATCAATTTTCAGCCAAAATCCCCTAAATGAGGGCACAAATTTCAGACCTCACTAATGTGTGAGTGAAAGATGATGAAAATATGAGAGTGAAAACCTTCAATATATACCATACCAATGACCTTAACTAAAATTTAGGTCATCAAAAGGCCGACAAGGCCAAAATACAAAATAATATCGTCTTACATTAAAAATTCATAATGAAACCCTAATCAAGAAAAAATTAAGATGACATGCCCCTTCTAGGGTGACGTTAGCCCTTTCTAGGGTAGCATAGGCCTCCTGGAGAAAAACGTTAGCCCTCCTTGGGCCTATCCAAGCTACCACACTACCATAATTTCCTCCCCAAAATATCCACAATGTTGGATGACAACATGGGCATGTTGGGTGATGTTATAGGCCTTCCAAGGCCAACGTTCCAGTGGAGAGGGCACAACCCCCCTAGGTAAGGCTCTGTTAAGGTGCCTCTATCAAGTGTCCTCCTTTTCTCTGGTGAAAACCCTTATGTCCTATCTCTTCCCCCTGTTGGGGTCTCAACATCCATCTGGTGGTCTCTTCATCCCCATGGAGGTATGAACTAATGATCTCCCCATGTGTACCTATCCAATGTGGTACCTGTCTGTCAGGTATGATCATGTACATCAACAGATACGCCCTCCATGGGCTCATATGTCATAGGGATCATAGAAATTTCAATCACATATAATCATCAATATTATTAAACATGTGCATAAAACCCATTTTACCCAGTCAAGTGCTCAAAGACATTATACAAATCTGCAATGCAAGTTTGGAGAAAGTGACAGGGTGTCCTATTGGGCTAGTGCCCATTGGAAAAGGGATGTATCTGGAAGATATTAAAGCCAATTCATGCAAATGGGTGAGGTGGATAAGGGATGTCCTGACAAGGGGTGCAATGAAAGCGGGGAAATACAGGGCTTACCTATTGGTGTCTTTGTAGAAGGCGAGTTGCACCTGTCCTAGAAGAAAATGTTTCCAATCCCATTCATGCCTTTTATTATTTATTATTTTCTTCTTTTTCTTCAAGAAGATAATTAGGGGACACTGCCCTGGCGTGGTGACCAGTGGTGGCAATGTTACCCACAAGCACTTTCACTGAGATGCGAAGGTTGGCTCGTGATAAGACCAACTTTCTCTTGGCCATGCAACCAAGATCCACTACCCTAGCGTGGTAACCAGCTGCTAGTAGTGTCATACCACTAGGTGCCCATGGACCTAATAGGATGGCTCGTGATGAGACCCCCTATCCTCTTACCATGTCTTGTTTTATTATTTTTATGGATCCCTCTTGTTTCTTACTAAGAATCATTTTACTTCTTTCTCGGGGATCCCTGGGCAAAGCATCTCGAGTTTTTCATTTTAGGATTTTATCTTTTGTCGAATGATTTTACCTTTTGGGCCTTTATCCCCTTCTTCCCACAAGGCAAGGTGCAACCCTTAAATAGTTGGCCAACCCAATTCCCAGACCAATGTAATGGGATGGATGAGCGGGAAGTAAGAGGGAAAGTGGTAAGTATGATGGTAGTGGACAATGACTTTTCAGAAATACCCCCACTAGAAACTCAAAACCTATGGGTGAAATCTTGCTAGGGAATCCTATCATTCCCCCCAGACATGGTCAAGTGGATAAGTACAAGATCCAAGCACCCATTAGAAACAAAAGGAATTAAATGCACATATACAAAGGTTTTGAGGATCAAATTGACACATACCATGATACCTAGACTCATTACCTCATGGAGCAAGAACCATCTCTGATACAGGACCAAGCCGAAGGTGATGGATGTTTTTGTTGTTGACAAAGTGGAGGCACTGAAAGGAAGAAAATATGGGCCCTCCAGGGCCATGCTCAAGTTGATCTAGCTCTTGGTACTCCATGTCTAGGACCTATGGGCCTTGAGACATAATCTCCTTAGTTATCAATAAAAGTGGGGGATAACATCTGGCTCCAACTCGAGGACATGTGCTCACTGTAGAACACATGAGAACCTCAACATCTATGGCATAACCTATAACCAGCTTGATCTCAATATCAATTATCAGTAATCATTTGGGGTGGTGATATCACCCCTAGATCATATATATATAACTGAAACAAAAACAATCATATGTACAAGTGTGAAAGCAAACTACTCTATCATGAAATGAAATGGTATATACAATGAATGAAAAATTCCTAAATATTTACCTACACTTACCTGTGAAGTCAAATCCCCCCACCTTGGTGGGATTTGAGGAGGTTCCCATTGACTGGTAATGGGCTCATTCTTCCTTCCAAAGTGGACAAGTAGTAAGAGTCGTCAACCAATTTTCTTCCAAGTTTGAAGGGCTCGAGCCAAGATTGAGTACTTCCTTTGAAATTAGTTGGCTATCCTTTCTTGGTATCCCACATACATAATACATACCCTTCCTTGTACTCTATAATCTTGTATTTGGTTGTTCCCTGAACAAACCTGGTGTATTATGCAGAGGGAGGGGGGTCGGATTCTGCTGTAAAGACTTCCTGCTGGGAAGGTCGAATCAGTTTGTCACTTTCTCCTATTTTTAGTAACTTCACGGTCCCAACTTCCTTTTATTTATATTTATCTAGGAGTCGTTGGTATTCTTCTTTCTTGGGCCATTGAATCTGATCCAAGTCTTCCTCTATCGCAAAAGGCATATCATTTGGAGAAAACTCAGGAAGACTTTTCATGATTTGCTCATGTGATTTTTCATCTTTGATGGGATCACCAGCTTCTTGTACATGGGTTGTATTCATAGGTACATTCGGGAAACGACCTGTGGTTCCATTTTTCAAAGGTATATTCACATAAGTGAGGTCCATCTCAAGAGTTCCACCCAACATTGAGGCAAACTTCCTATACAATAACATTCCCCACACATCTAGGACGTCTACTACCACTATGTCAAGGTGGACTACCTTTTAAGGGTATTATTTGAGGCAAACTTCCATGTTTTGAATTACCCCATGTGTGGGTATGGCTCTAGAACCAAAGCCACACACATTCATGTAGGGTGTTGAGACTTCTAGACCCAATTGTTGCATGACCTTGAGAGACATCATATCAGCACTGGCCCCTGAATCCAACATGCAATTGTTAAGGCTCTTTTTATTCATTATCAAGGTCATAAATAAGCGGGGATGTTTGTCATACTGGACCCTAAAGTGATCATCTTGTAACATAATAGGAGGGTCCATGGGTCTATCTAATCCTTTGAAGAAGTTGTCAAATCATTCTTTAACATATGGTACCTTAATGACTTCTCTCAGAGGGATGGTTACATGCATCTTAGATAGTGCCCCTTCAAAGTCAAAGTTTAAGTCCACTCTCTCGATTTTGGAATTTTTAGGGAGGATAATGTCTGAGGGAGGAGGTTTCTTTTGAGCTGCCACAAGAATGGTAGAGATGGGTTGGTTCAACTTCTTTCATCTATACACCTAGAATTATTGTTTCTTCAACTTCTCTTTTGATTCGTGGTCTAGGTTGTTTATCACTGCCATTCTAGAGGCTAGCCTGCATGGCTTCTTCTTTTACGCCCTCCCGATGTTCTTCAAGAGTGATATTTATTTGGGGGCCTTCCATGACATGACCCATATTGTTCACTTGTTGATGGCCATCATTGTTGTAAGGACACTCATGTTCCCAATGTGCTTCACCACACTACAAGCACCAAGGATTTTCATCCACGATATTTTGCAGGGGCTAGGGTGTTAGGGACCCCTTGTTCATTCTTTGGTTTATAAACTTGGTTTCCCCTTTGGAATTGGCCTTTGTAAGGGACTCTTGGTGCTTGGTTTTGGGATCTTTCTAGGTTGACAATCTTAGTCATCATTAGCTCTTGATTTTTCATCATGCCATCCATATTATCTTGCAATTTTACCATGCTGGAGCAAAGGTCTGAGGTAGGCTCGGTATTGTGGACTATGTTAGGTTTAGTGTCCATTTTTCCCCTCGGATTTTTTAAAGGATCAATCTTATATGAATGGAGATAGTCTTTAATATTGGTAGCCAATTCTTGAGCTTCTTGGGTTGTTTGGGGTTTTTGTCCCTAAGAAGATACTCTAATTGACCCGTGCAAGCTCTGGTGTAGATATAAACAAGGAAATTATCAGTTGGATGATGGATTACAGGGATATTTTGCAACAGGGTTTCAAACCTAGTGTGGAATTCTTGAATGGATTCATTCTCATATTTCCAAAGGGAATTCAGCCTTGTCAGAAGCATGTTGGGGTCTTCTTTGATACTCCATCTCTTGAGAAAGTCTTCTTCTATTTTTTCCATGGTTTTAATGCTGCCATCGGGAAGACTATGATACCAATGCCTTGAAGCATCAATGAGGGTAGCAGAGAACAATTTCATGACTAGGTATTCAGCATCATCACTAATGCAGTGAAGCTAAAAAAATGCCCCAAAATTGTTCATATTCTCTTCGGCATTGATTACATCAGTATCAGTAAACTTAGGCAAACACTTATAATACTTGGGTGGCATTTTCCTAGGGTATCCTGGTATGGATGACATGTCTAGTGGCTTGAAGAGACTGGACGACAATTTTCTTTGGTTATTTCTTGGGTTTGATGCATTGGTCTAAGTTGTTGTGCTAGACATGGTGTTCAAAGGAAGACTTCCTCTGAAAAGTTATTTTACTATAGGAGAGTTTTGGGGAGGCTTTCTTCTGAAGGATTGAGGAGGATTATTGTAACTCCTTGTGGTTTGTGGAGTCACTAGATAATTTGCTAAAAAATATCAAAGAATAAGGGAAAACACCCTAAGTGGAGTCGTCGGGTAAGCTTTTAAGATAGAGACTCTAGAGGCAAGGCTTACCGAAAAGTGTCGTCTTCAAGAAAACTGAATCAATGTTCCCCGACAACGGTGCCAAAATTTTATCGCACAGTTTTTAGTTAAGGTAAAAGACTAATGAAAGAAGGGAAAACTGGTGAAACTAAGACTATCCCACCACTGTCACCTCAATGGGATAGCTCTTTCTGTTTAGGGAGGTAAGGCCCAGGGGAGACATCCCCAATGACCTGTGGTTTTGAGAAGGAAAAGTATTAAAAGGCTAAGTGATAATTTCCCCCTCACAAGTCACCATTGATCAGAAAGTCTTAGCTAACCAGCCAATAAAGATAAGTAATAACCCAAAAAGGTGCACCTACTCGAGATAAAGCAACAAAGAAACTATACATATGCAAGATCACTTTCATGGTTAGTACTTCATATAATCATGGAATTCTGATATAAAGCAATTAACAAACAATATTTATGTAGCAAGTCAACAATGTATGATGGAAATGATTATAATATATCACTTCACAATAAATGTTAATGGTAATCAATGTAACAATATCAATATCAAGAAACAATGCCTTAGCTAATCATTCATATGCTTTTAAAGATATAAATGTTGCAATGTATAAAGATAACTCAAGTAGATAATGGCAATAGTAGGTTTAGTAGACATCATTCTAAGTTAGGGTTATAAGGGTTAGTATTTGTTCAAGGTATTGGATGTTTGTATGATCAAGGTGCTCACACAAGAAATCTTAGATCAGTGTGTTATTAGGGAAAATGGAGTCAAATGGCTACAAATGTTGAAGGAACGAAATAATAATGTTATGGCCAAAGACAAGAGGGTTAAATGTTGAGGTGTTGCTAAAGCAAGGCCTCAACAATGAAACCCTAGGGGAGAAAATCTCACTAAGGTGTAGAAATCCTAGGCCTCAGTGCTCTCTCCTCCTTCTTTGGCTCAATGGCAAGATGAAAATCAGCTAGCTTAAGTAATAATTGTAGGGCTGAAGACAAGAGAGTTTGAAGATGAAGTGTTGCTAAGGAAAGGCTTCATCTATCAAACCCTAGGGGAAAACGACTCACCAAGGTGTAGAAACCTTAGGCGTTGATGTGCTTGCCTCCTTCTTAGCTCAATAACAAGTAAAAAATGACTAGGCTAGAAGAATATGGATAGAGTGTTGCTATGGAAAGGCTCTAGCTTACTTCAGCAAATCAAATGGCTCTTAATCCTAGTAGGGGCATGATACAAGGACCTTAGCATGTACCTGTCACCTAGGGTTTCAATTCATCAAATTATAATAACAAAATGCAAGTAAATAGTACTATAACCATTCAATAAAGAAGTGTTGCAAAAAATCACTTACATAAACCAAGAATTCATGTATCCAAACCCTAGTTGCAAACCTTCCACCAAGAGAAATGCCAAAAATAGCCAAGAAAAGTCCCCTTCAACAAGTGCGAATCAATTTTCAGCAAAAAACCCTAAATGAGGGTGCAAATTTCAGACCTCACTAATCTGTGAATGAAAGATGATGAAAATGTGAGAGTCAAAACCCTCAATATATACCATACCAATGACCTTAATTAAAATGTAGGTCATCAAAAGGCCAACAAGGCCAAAATACCAACAATATTGTTTTACATTAAAACTTTATAATGAAACCTTAATCAAGCAAAAAATAAGATGCCATGCCCCTTATAGGTTGACGTTAGCCCTTTTTAGGGTATCATAGGCCTCCTGGAGAAAAATGTTTTCCCTCCTTGGGCCTCTCCAATATGCCACATGTTTCACACTGCCATAACTTCCTCCCCAAAACGTCCATAATGTTGGATGACATTATGGGCATGTTGGGTTACGTTATGGGCCTTCCAAGTCCAACGTTCCAGTGGAGAGGGCACAACACCACTAGGTAAGGCTCTACCAGGGTGCCTCTGTGGAATGTCCTCCTCTTCTCTAGTGCAAACCCCTCTGTCCTGTCTCTTCCCCCTGTTGTGGTCTCATCATCCATCTGGTGGGCTCTTCAACCCCATGGAGGTGTGAACTAATCATATCCATATATGTACTTGTCTAATGTGGTACCTGTCCATCGGGTATGATCTTGCACATCAACAAATATGCCCTTGATGGGCTCATAAGTCACAGCTATCATAGAAATGTAAATCACATCTAATCATCAATATTGTTAAACATGTGCATAAAACCCCCTTTACCCAATCAAGTGCTCAAATGAATTATACAAATCTACAATGCAAGTTTGGAGGAAGTGACATGACGTCCTATTGGGATAGTGTCCACTAGAAAAGGGATGTTTCTAGAAGAGATTAAATCCAAGTCATGTAAATGGGTGAGGTGGATAAGGGATGTCCTGACAAGGGGTGTAGTGAAAGTAGGGAAATGTAGGACTTACCTGTGGGTGCCTTTGTAGAAGGTGAGTTGGACCTGTCATGGATGCAAATGTTTCCAAGCCCATTCATGCCTTTTATTCTTTATTCTTTATTTATTTTTATTCAATAAGATAATCAGGGGGCATTTCCCTAGCGTGGTGACCAGTGGTGGCAATGTTACCCACAAGCACTTTCAGGAATATGAGAAGGTTTGATCACGATGAGACACCCTTTCATTTGTCCATGCAACCAAGAGCCACTACCCTGGAGTGGTAACCAATTGCTAGTAGTGTCATATCGTTAGGTTCCCATGGAACTAATAGGTTGACTCATGATGAGACCCCCTATCCTCTAAATAAGTCTTATTTTATTATTTTTATGGGTCCCTCTTGTTTCTTGCTGAGAATCCTTTTACTGCTTTCTTGGGGATCCCTGGGTGAAGCATCTTGAGGTTTTAATTTTAGGGTTTTATCTTTTTCCAGCTGCTTTTACCTTCTAGGCCTTTATCCCCTTCTTCCCACAAGGAAAGATGCAACCCTTAAATAATTGACCAACCCAAAGCCCAGACCAATGTAACAGGATGGATGAGAAGGAAGTAACATGGAAAGTGGTAAGTATGATGGGAGCGGACAATGACTTTTCAGAAATTCCCCCAGTGGAAACTCAAAACCTATGGGCACAAGCTTGCTAGGGCATCCTGTCATTCCCCCCAAACATGGTCAAGTTGATAAGTATAAGATCCAAGCACCCATTAGAAACAAAAGGAATTAAATGCACATATTCAAAGGTTTTGAGGATCAGAGTGACACATACCATGATACCAGGACTCATTACCTCATGGAGAAATAACCATCTCTGATACGGGACCAAGACGAAGGTGATGAATGTTATTGTTGCTGAAAAAGTGGAGGTTTTGAAAGGAAGAAAATATGGGCCCTCCAAGGCCATGCTCAAGTCGATCTGGCTCTCGGTACTCCATGTCTAGGACCTATGGGCCTTGAGACGTAATCTCCTTATTTATCCCTAAAAGTGGGGGATAGCAGGTTCCATCGTGCTGGAATACCACGATGAGGACTAGTCATAAACCATTGATTATGGGCACATACCTTTTCACTGCAGAAAAGTCCACGAGCACAGGAATCTCTTTAGAGATTTCCCCCTCAACATGGTGAGAAAGGAATTCAACCCTGAGAAAATCAAAACAAAGGATGGCTTCATACCCGTAGCAGGAATACAGAGACAAGGGGCCAGGAAAATAGTCATTGATGCCACTAGGGAACCACCCTCCAACAACACTTTTGATGCCCTACATTGAATACCAGAGAATATGGACACTCCACAGATCCCTCCTATGGTATAGGTTCAATAAGGCCATACAAAAGGGAAAACGGTGGAAACCCCTGTCATGGAGGAAACTTCATCCATTCCAACTTCCAATGCTACAGATGCCGAACCTTTAGATCCAGAAGACAGAGATGAAAAAATGGACCTAGATGAGCAGGACCTAGCTGGTATAGACCTGGAGCATCTAGAACAAAAATATTGACATCAACAGCTATATACCATCCCTCCCGACCAGTTACGCAAAGTCCACAAAGTTTTCCTCAACTCTTCAGCGAGATATGTCACTAGATCCAAACCAGGTCTGGGCATCCAAGGAAATCTACTGAAAGAGAAATGAAAAAATTAGAAAGACGAAAAGAAAAGGGGTATAAAATCCACTCAGAAGCTCATATAGGATATTGTACACTTTATGGTTAACTCAAGTCAGATACATCTCATTTCTGACAACTTTCCCCCCCTCCCCTCCCCATCCTCATCATGAAGCTCATCTCTTGGAAAATATGGGGACTCAACGATCGTAGTAAGAAAAGGATACTACAAGAACGTATTATAGTGGAACAACCAGATATCATTTTTTTACAAGAAACAAAATGTGCAATGAAAGAAATGGATTGATTACTCTCTTGTTGTTGGAATCAGGAGAAAGTGATTTGCATTGATGCAATAGGAATGGTTGAGGGTCTGGAAGTTATCTGGAACCCAAGTTCTGTGATCCTAGAAAATTTCTTCACCACCAGGTGGTCAATCTCAGTGGAATATAGGATTATTGGCTCTAAAAAACTTGGCTTCCTCACAAATTTGTATGGACCGGCTACTCCAAGGGACAAGACATCCTTCATTCGTACTCTAGAAGGAATCACCACCCTCACCTCCAGAAGTAGATGGATTCTTGGTGGAGATTTTAATATGATCTACAATCTGGATGAGAAAAGAGGAGGAACACATAGGCTTGAGGCTTATTCAGGGCACTTTCAAGCCTTAATCAACAAGTTGGGCCTCATTGATCTAGAAACAAAAAATGGAATCTACACCTGGACAAATCAACGATCGAGGTCCCAATAGGTGGAGTTCCTCCTCGACCGCTTCCTCATCTCAGACTCTCTCTTAATGGATGGAGCAACTACAGAAGCTAGCATCCTCGATGCCCCCAGGTCGGATCACTAGCCCATTCAACTCTGGTTATACATTTCAGCCTCTCCAAGTAGAAATCCCTTCGAATTTGAGCATTTTTTGTTCAACCACCCCAACTTCCAAACTAAGGCCCCCATATGGTGGATGGATTTGACCATTCAACATGGCTTCAAGATGTATCGTTTCCAGCAGAAACTTAAAAAATTCAAGCAATGCCTCAAGCTATGGAACAAATAAACCTTCGGAAACATATTCACGTCCCAACAACAACTGAACAAGCAAATGAGAATCCTACAAGTCCAAATCATAGATCAAGGCATCACTGAGGAACTAAGGGAGTAGGAAGAAATGATAAGTCAAAAGTTGGGGGAAAGGCGAGCTCGAGAGGAGATCCTTTAGATACAAAAATCCAGGGTGCAATGGCTAAAGGAGGGAGATAGAAACACCAAATTCTTCCACAGATCCACTATTCAACGAAGACATGTCAATCGCATCTCACACCTAGTCATGGAAGAAGGGAAAACTCTCCATTCTCATGACGACCTAGAGAAGGAGTTGGTCTCCTTTTACCAATATCTCTTGTCCGAACCTCCAGGCAATATATCTCATGCCATTGCTAAAATCACTCATCACATACCTTCCACAATCACTCAGGAATAGAATGAAGCACTTACGAGACCTATCGCGATTGAAGAACTGGATTTGGTGCTTCATGATACTCCAAAAGGAAAATCTCATGAGTCGGACGGCTTCACAGTAGAATTTTTCCACCATTGTTGGCCAATCGTAAGGGAGGAATTTTGGGAAATCATTGAAGACTCTAGGTCTTCAGGTCTATTTATTCCATCTCTCAACACTACCTTTATCACCCTCATCCCCAAAGAAGAGAAAATCAATCACCCAAAACAGTTCATGCCAATATCTCTCTGCATTGTAATCTACAAGCTTTTAACAAAGGTGATCGCCTAATGCCTGAAACCACTCCTTCCCTTCATTATTTCTCTAGAGCAGTTAGGATATGTGGAAGAAAGAAAAATATTGGAAAGTTCCATTCTAGCGCACAAAGTCATCCACTCACTTCATAATACTTGAACTCTAGGTATGATGTTAAAGTTAGATCTTTCCAAAGCATTTGATAAGTTAATCTGGGTTTACATGCAATATGTTATTTTGGCCTTTGGATTTTCTCCCACCTGGGTTGACTAGATTTGAATCTATCCTCCTCTACATTATTTTCTATCCTCATCAATGGTGTTCCCTCCCACTCCTTTTCACCCACTCTAGGGATACGTCAAGGGGAACCCCTTTCACCCTTCCTCTTCATCATCACGGCGAAAGGTCTAAGTAGGTTTATTCAAACTTCCATTGCATACCTTACTTTAGCCAGGTTACCCTTACACGGTATCAATCTTCCAATATCCCATGATTAATTCATTGATGAAACCTTAATGATGGACTCCCCCATGGTCCAAGAGGCACACTGAATCCTCCTCATTCTTCAAACCTTCTGCGATGCCTCAGGAATGGACATAAATAAATACAAATCCCATATCTTCTTTTTCAACACCTCAATCCCAGTCCAGCTTCACATTACAATGATCTTGAGTTTCACTTGAAGCTCCCTTCCATCCGAATATCTCATAATTCCCCTCCTAGACAAGGCCCTTCGAAACATCTCTTGGGAAGGACTTCTCACCTCTTCTCGAAAATAATTTCCTCTTGGAATTTTCGCACACTCAACCTCCCCAATCACCTTATCCTCCTTAAGTCTTTCCTACAATCCTTTCCAATCTACACCTTCTTAGCCTTAGTAGATCCAAGATTCATCGTCAATGCTATCAGAACCCTACAAATAAATTTTCTATGGAAGGGGGTGAAGACAGGGGAAAAAATGGCTCTGATCAGTTGGGAAAATATCTACAAACCAAAATCACAAGGAGGCCTCAAGCTAAGGGATTTGACAATTCTGAATAAATTCTTGAGCACCAAAATTTGGTGGAGATGGCACAAGAGACCCCAAGATCTCTAGGCCAATATTTGGAGGAGGAAGTACTCACCAAACACTACCGAAAAGAACCTTACCAGATGGAACGAGAACACTATAGGGTCCTTAATTTGGATGCTAGCCAAGAAGAACTATCTTTTGGTGGTCAATCACGCCTTTTGGGAAGTTTATAACGAAAAAACATCTTCATTCTGGAATGACTCGTAGAAGAAATTTCTCATTATGGTGCATGATTCCCTTCCTGACACCTTCCTCATCCAAGCTACCCAAGCAAGACTAACAAAAGTAGGAGACTATTGGCAAGAGAATCCCCCTAGTGCCACCTAGAAAAGATGGAAATCCTCTAGAAGCGATCTCCACCTAGAAGAACACGTGGATCTACAGCCTTGGTACAATCTGATCAATGCAAAGAAAATCCAAATCCTTTAGGGAGAGGACACCTTACAATGGGGACACTCCTCACAGGGAATCTTCAACATACAAGAAGCTTACAGCATCAAGGCGGACTACCACCCCAATCCCCACGAGAAGGTCTAGATTTTAAAATCTGGTCAAATAAGCATTGGATGAAAAATAGTACCTTCCTTTGGCTTGTGTCTCACAGAAGTATTCCCACTTGGGACAATCTCATGAAGTGGGGATTCATGGAGCCATATATTCCTTCTTTTATTAAGGGAGGTGAAAACGCAAAATAATATGCTCAATCTATATTCTTATAGCTCCCAAGTCTAGGATCAATGTGCCATATTCATGCGTATGTCAGATCACAATCATGAGGGCCTCAAGAAAACCATTGAAGAATGGAGGGATATATCTTTCCAATCTCCCATTTTTAATTCCATATGACAACTACTAGTTGGGTTCATCCTTTGGAAACTTTCGAAAGAGAAGAATATGCGTATCTTCCAACCAACACATTGGGACTGAAAAATTGTTTGGACTCAAGTTTGTAGCAATATCAGAGAAACCATCAGTCTACAACCATGGAAGGAAGTGGATCTAAAATTTCTAGCACATGAATAGAGCATCTTGGATAGATGGAATGTCACCCAAATCCCTTCCCCACCAAAAATCCCCAGTGCTCCCAAATCTTAGGAAACCCCTCTCTTTCGTCTCCTCAGCTTGCTGGATTCATCAAGTTAAACTTTGACGGTGCCTCAAAATGAAATCCAGGTGTAGCAGGTTTTGGTGTGGTCTTCCACAACATACATGGGGACATTTTTCTCATCTCAGCGGGCAGTTTGGGTCATACCACAAACAATCCATAATATCTATGGGGTCTCACTAAAGGTCTACAAATATCTCTTTCTCAGGGATACCACTAACTAATTGTGGAAGGGGAATCACAAGTAATTCTCAATCTATTTGGGAAAACTTGTAATGGAGCAGACCTGGACAAAATATCACCCTATTGGCATCTCTCCTCAAGGCTCAATACCATTAAAACTCTCATTCGACCTCACCAAGCTCTCATCCCTTCACATGTAAAATGGAAAGCTAATCAGATTGTGGATGATTTATCCAATATTGGAGTTTCCTTAGAGGGACTAGACCTTCTCTACTTTGCCTTCATCCACATGGAGCATCCAGTCCTCTAGAGGTGCATTGAATAGGCTCTCACTATAGATGGCCCCCCAGATGGGGTGTTGGTAGAGTACATGTGTCAAAGAGGATGTTAGGGACCTAACCCCTCATGTAGGTAGACTAATATATTTCCATGTAATAAAGGTCAAAATTAATAAGTCCTAGCAATAAGGAAGAATAAGTCCAATGTAAGAAGACCTAATAGAAGCCTCCTCTTCTAAAAGGATCTTCCTCTAGATGGTTCTTTTGATATACATGTTTAGTATAAATAGGAGTTGAGGGTATGAGAACTCTTGTCTTGGATATTATTGTAATAGAGCTCTTCTTTGCTGGAGGTTGCCCCCTCAAAGAGGCAAGTGAACATTGCTCTCAGTAATCAAAGTGCTCTTTCTAGTGTTATTCTGGTATCATTTTGGTATTAATCTGGTGTTGTTATGGTTATATTGTTGTTCATCTTCCATTTCTATATATTTATTTATGTTCTACATACTTATTTATATCTGGAATATTACAAGTGGTATCAGAGAACCTTCCTTGGCAGAAAATTGTGGCTAATTTTTTTTTCAAGGTAGAGACATATTTCGACGTCTTTAAGTTACAAAGATCTATCTTTACTCCCATAAACCTGTAGTCGGGGATTCATACACGCAGGAACTATAAGTGTTACTTAAGTGCACATTTGTTGGCCGCCCTTGTAACCCCTTTTGGTACCCCTTTGAGTGGTAGCGCATCAGACAACACATGTATACGGATCGACCTAGATCTCCTAAATCCATCCATAGATAAACCAATCAGCCGCCTGACTACTATAGTGTCACCGAGAACAACACTCAGGAAGATACTCTCTAGTACCTCGGTAGTTGGGTAGTACGGCTAAGGGCATGGTCTAGCCTATTTAGTTGGTGCCCTGAGATATTGGGTCGAGTACTACTGTTGGACCCCGCATGTATATCAAAGAGATATAGCACAAGGAAAACCCTTGTCCGTAGAACCCTTGAATACCTAACCCTTGGGATGGAAACAAAAATAGAACAGAAAAGATCTATTGTGGTGCAATTGTGTCCCTTGCATTTGAGTTGTGAAATTTCTACACATTTCTTCCTGTTAAACATTTGGGCATTTCATCATCGCAGTATTCTTCAGATTGGAGTATAATTTTTCAAGAATTTTTTTTCTTGTGGACCCGACCCCCTTCCAACACCCTTATTTCAGCTTTACCCCATTGGATTCCACTCATCTCCTTGATCGTTATGATACACTTCACCCATAACCCATTTTCTGTGTGGTCCCACCCGCCCCTTTTCGTGTTCCCTCATCATCATGGCCCATACCCGTAGCCAAGACTTGGAAGCTTGCTTCACTACCTTGCACTCTAATTTCACATAAACCCAACAAGAAGTGAGACAGCTCAATGCCAATATTGCCACCATAAATCAAAATATGCATTCCTCCATCGCTGCCTCAATCATGGAACTCAAAGACAAGCTCAAACAAGACATTACTACCCAGCTTGAATCTGTCACTACGATGATCTGCGCCAAGTTGCAAATCCCTTCATATATTCTCGTATCTGACCCACCTTTTCATACCGAAGATGAAACTTCCTCTCATTCCCATAATTTTCAGCCCCATCACTTTCAACGTGACCTACGCCTTCCGCGTGTGGATGTGAAAAAATTTGATGGATTGGATACCACTAGCTAGGTAACTCAAACGAAACATTATTTCTATTTGTATGGCATTACAAATGAGTTGGAAAAACTCTGGTATGGTGTTCTCCATCTAGATCAAGAATGTTGATAATGGTGGAAATGGATAAAAAATGCCTGCCAAGGGTATGTGTCTTGGACAGACTTTGTGGCAGAGACTTATGAACTCTTTGACACTGACACCAACCATTTAGGCTATTTGAAAAAGTTGAAACAATCTGGCACCATGGAAGACTTTATAGCTTCTTTTGAGAGACTAGATTTTCATACAGAGGGCATGTCTAATGCTTTTTTCCGAGAATGTTTTATCAGTGGCCTCAAGGATGAGGTTCATGCTCATGTCCTCATGGCTCGGCCTCAGAGTTGGGTGGATGATACTAAAAGAGATAAGGAAGAACAACATGTTATCTCTTCTCAAAATAGAAAAAACTCCTTTATTCCTCGCACTAAACCAATAACTCCCACTCCTCCTTCTACCCCACTAAAGATCCAGAAATTGACCAGGGCCGAAATGGATGAATGCCAACTCAAAGGCCTTTGTTATAATTGTGATGACAAATATTTTTTGGGACACAAGTGTAAGGAACAAAATATTTTTATTCCCATATGGGAGGATGTTTCGGAAGAGGCTGTTGAGGCCCCCCTTCTGTCTGTGTCACTTGAAACCACTAACAAAACCCATCCCTTAGACCCTCCTAAAGTAGAACCAGTCATTTCTCTAAATGCTCTCACCAGCTTCTCTGCTCCCCAAACCCTCAAGCTAATTGGTTACATCAAGCATCGAAAGGTCACCATTCTTCTTGATAGTGGAAGCACCGATAATTTGATTCATCGATGCATTGCCCAAGAAACTAATTGATATATTCATGTAGTCAATAATTCCCAAATCATGATTGCCAATGTTGGTTCCATGAAATGTGGAGGGTGTTGTGAAAATGTGCGTCTCCTAATTGGTGACTACCACATGAAATCTCATATGTTTGCTATCGACATGGGTAGTTGTGACATTGTGTTGGGCATCAAATGGATAAGGACTTTGGGTCCCATTCTCATGGAGTTTAAGGAACTAACCATGCAATTCGACTAGGAGGACAATAATATCAGTTCCAAGGAATCACCACCGGTTCCCCGTATATCATTAGTTCCCATCGCATGGAAAAGATGCACAAAAAAGGTAATTTTGGCATTATTTCCCAACTCCATGCCACACAAGAAAATGAGACACCCTCTGTGCTACAAGACCTCCAAGCCATCCTCTCTAAACATCAAGTGGTTTTTTCCACTCCCCAGGCACTCCCTCCTTCCCATGGTGTTCATGATAATTCCATTCCCCTTTTCCCATGGAGCCTTCCTCCCAATATTTGTCCCTATCGTCACCCCATTTCCCAAAAAAATGAAGTTGAGAAAATGGTTCAAGAACTGCTCAACACAGGTGTTATCCGCCCTAGTATGAGCCCCTACGCTTCTCCTATGGCCATGGTCCTTAAGAAAGAAAGTTCTTGGCGCATGTGTCCTGACTTCCGTGCCCTCAAGAAACTCACCATTAAAGACAAATTTATCATTCCTGTCATTGATGACCTCTTGGATGAATTAAGTGGTTCCCAATTCTTTACTAAACTTGATCTTCATTATGGCTACCACCAAATACGTATGAAAGAGGAAGACATTTCTAAGACTGCCTTTAGAACTCATGAGGGCCACTATGAGTTTTTGGTCATGCCCTTTGTCTTGTGTAATGATCCCTCCATTTCCAGAGCTTCATGAATAATGTCTTATGTCCTTTTTGATGCAGACCGCCACCCAGGCATCGTCCGCTGTCACCAGGACCTTCTTTTACTCAGGCCTGAAGAGCTATAATGCCCTCCAAATCCCATATCGGGACCTTTTTTCACCCACAGAATACTCTAGTGATCTCCCGCTGTCTCCTCGAGAAATCGCGCTTCGCAATATCGTGAAACCTACGAGCACGCTCTTTGTGCTAATCTAAACCCCGAACCCCGATGGGACAAAGGTCAACGCTCTTGAGCTTGTTGGGGATTTCCCTATCGGGAAATCGACATGTGCGATGTCGCTGTCCACTCGCACCACAAATCCCCAAACTCCGAAACCCGATGCACACGTGCGCTCTCTCCTTGCGACATCACCTTCCCTTTCCACTCTATCGGGAATCACGGGGTCACGATTTCACCTGTCGCTATTCCTTTGCACTGGGAAGTCCCGAATGCCGAATCCCGACTCTCCAGGATCTTATGCCACCTGTCCTCAGAGTGGTCGACGGCTCCGATTAGATCGGGAAATCGCTGATCGTGATTTTAACAAATGTAAAACTCTTACCTCCGTCAAACCTGATAAGTCGAATCCCGATGGCTTTCGGTTCCTCCTGCGTCTAAGAGTTAAGTCCCTCGCAACATCCCCTTGATCTGACTGTTAGCGGGGTTTCACAAACCTTCCCTGCACGAACTGGCCGTCGATTCTTCCTCCTTGAGGAATTTCTTCTGCTCTAAAGCTCCGACCGGTTTGACCCTTATTCTGGGTTCATCTCCACGGTATCACGAGGAACTATCCCTCCTGAGCTTGTCAACTCTGGATCCTTCAGAGACCTTGCACACGCTCTTGTGCTTGACCTCAACAACTCTTGAAGTGTTGAGTCCTTTAGACTCTGTGTGCTTTTGACAACAGTAGTCTCTATCTTCTTCTGCTCAGATTGTCCACTGAGACTTCAAGTTCAGCCTGCACTTTTCCTGCACGGCTCTACCAACCCAATTCAAATTCTCGGCGAATGAGAATAAGGGTTTAACTGTCTAGCTTCATCAACGCACTCTATGTGGATGAATTCAACTGCACTCTATGCAGGAATCTCCTAGCTCAAACAAAGAAACAATTGAAACTTATTCTCTTCTCTCTCAGACTTCAGTTAAAACCTCTGAAATCACCTATACATCATATTCAAATCAAGTGCATGACCAGAAAACAAATATTCATGAACACATAAAATATCATTCACAGAGAAACAACACCAACCAGGAATTTGAATTAAAGACTCTATCTTATTAAATTCAAATCTGTACATGGGGGTTCTTCACAGGTTCTCTGCTTTCTCCTCTCTTCTAAATGCTGCTATCTGAATAATGCTAATGATACAAAGGAGGGTGTCTATATCCGTTTTCCCTCACAATTCTAAGGCTATCAAATCTAGAATTAAATATCCTATCTACCTGCATTAAATCTATTAAATGCCTTCCTATCTACTAAGGACGAGAGCTTAAAGGCTCAAGGTCCCCTTTACAATACAAGTGCTCTTCTTTATGAATGACTTCAATAAAGAGCGGTGCAACAACTCCCAAGTATTTCAAAACGTGTGCTGGCGTTGTCCAGTTGTTTCTTCTCAATGTGCTGGCTCGCTTGATGTGTTGTGGATGCTCCTGCATCACTTTTCTCCATCATTTTCTCTTATTTTTCTTTGATGATATCCTCATCTACAGTAAAACCTAGACAACCCATCTTGATCATGTGGATTGATTTCTCCATCTACTCTCTCAGCACCAACTTTTCGTCAAACAATCTAAATGTTCTTTTGGTGCCTCAGAAGTCAAGTACTTGGGTCATCTTGTTGGCAAGGCCAGTATCAGGGTGGATCCTAAAAAGATTGAAGCTATGCAAGATTGACCTCACCCAAAGACTCTCAAAACATTGCAGGGATTTCTAGGTTTATCAGGTTATTATCAAAAGTTTGTTAAGAATTATGAAAAGGTTGCGACACCTCTCACTGCACTCCTTAAAAATAATTCTTTCACTTGGAATTCAGCAGTTGCTCAATATTTTCAAACCTTGAAGATGGCCATGTGCACCACTCCAGTCCTGGCCCTTCCTGATTTCACAAAGACCTTTGTCCTTAAATGTGATGCTTCCGAGAAAGGAATTGGTACTGTCCTTATGCAAGAGGGTCGACCTTTGGCCTTTACCAGCAAACAACTGTCTGAGACAAATTTGGGAAAATCAATCTATGAAAAGAAAATGTTGCCTATTCTCCATGTCGTGCATCTTTGGCACCCTTATCTATTGGGGAACCACTTCCAAATTAAGATAGATCATCAAAGGCTCAAGTATTTTATAGAACAATGCCTTTCCTACCTTGAGCAACAAAAATGGGTGACTAAGCTCTTTGGATATGATTATGAGATCATTTACAAGAAAGGAAAAGACAATGTGGTTGTTGATGCACTTTCCAGAAAATATGAAGATGAAGGATCCCTTTTTTATCTCTCTTTCTGCAAGATACCAGATATAATAAATACGCGGAACAAAAATAAAATGCTAGAAATGGCAGAATAACAGTAATATAACCAGCATAATCTCCACAATAACACAGAAATAATATGAGAACAACAATTGAAATAGCACTTTGATTCAGAAAGCAATGTTCACAAGCCTCTTCGAGGGGGCAACCTCTAGTTGAGAAACACTCTGTTACAATAATCTCCAAGCTAGGGTTTTCATACCCTCGACCCTTATTTATACTAAATATGTCTATTAAGAGAAGCATATAGAGGAAGATCCTTCTAGCAGCGGAAGATTCTATTAGGTCTTCTTACATCTACCTTATTCTATTTTATTGAAAGGCCTTATTAATATTGACCTTTATTACATCCGAATATATTGATCTACCTATGTGTGGGTTAGGACCTTAACATGTCCGCCCCCTTAAAAACAACCGTGTTCTCAAGGCTTGAGATGTGGAAACTGTTGTAGAATGGTAGTTGGTTCCCAAGTGGCATCTGCTGGAGTCATGTCTTTCCACTGTATTAGCACTTCCTTGATGGTTCTTTGATGCAGGCGATGCTCACGTTGGTCCAAAACTGCTTCTGGCTGTAGCCAAATGGATCCTTCTTCAACTAACTCTGGAAGGTTGGTTTGAATTTGGCACCTGGTTCCAATCACCTTCTTCAAGCATGAAACATGAAAAACATGATGTTGCTTCGACTGACTGGCAGAGCTAACTGATATGCAACTTGTCCCACACGCTTGAGAACTGTGTAAGGGCCATAAAATTTGGGTGCTAGCTTC